>SKCR01042819.1:0-187932 GCA_019454045.1 Zanthoxylum bungeanum
CATTCCTCATCTCTTTCATCATTCGGAAATTTCATGGCTTGAAAAACATTGAATGTTACTTCTTAGTCCGGCACCATCATGATTAGTTCACCTTTTTGTACATCAATGATGGTTCGACCTGTAGCCAAGAATGGTCTCCCGAGGATGATGGGTACGTCTTTGTATTCCTCTATGTCAAGGATAATGAAATCTGCTGGGAAAATGGATTTTTTGACGTTGACCAGCACATATTCTACTACCCCTCTCAGAAATGTGAGTGATTTTTCAGCAAGTTACAGAGTGACTGAGGTGGGCTTTGCTTCTCCAAGCTGCAGTTTCCTGTAAATAGACAAAGACATCAAGTTAATACTAGCACCTAAATCACACAAAGCCTTACCAAAGTAATGTTCTCCTATGGTGCAAAGGATGGTGAAACTGCCAAGATCCTTCAATTTTAGGGGAAGCTTCCTTTGAATGATGGCGCTGCATTCTTCTATCAGTGCTACAATCTCGTAATCTCCCAATTTTCGCTTTCGTGATATAATATATTTCATGAATTTGACATAACTGGGCATTCACTCCAATGCTTCTGCAAATGGAATGTTGATATGCAGCTTTTTAAAAATTTCGAGGAATCGAGCAAATTGCTTGTCCAGTTCGTGTTTCTAGAGACGCTGTAGAAAATGTGGAGGTTGAGTAAATCTTTCTCGATCATTGTCTTTTGTATCTTTTTCCTCCATATGTGGATCTGATTTATTGCTTTCTTTTGGACCATTCTCAGTAGATGCATTGGCTCCAACATCTTTATTTATTTCAGTGCTGCTTTTCAAAGTGATGGCTTGGCATTGCTCATTCCCTCTGTTCCTTGGATTTAGTTCTGTGTCTAGGAAGGGTACCTTGCGGTCTGTAACTATGAGCATTGGCCAGTTGTCCCAATTGATTTTCCAGTGCCTTTATAGAAGTTTCTTGGCTTTGAAACATAGCATCGTATTTGGATTCTTGCTTTTTCAATATTTCCGCAAGCAAATATTTTATTCCTGGTTTCTTCTCATACTCCTGGATTTTATTCTGCTGTTGGAATCCTAGTGGTGGATTGTTCCTTTACCCTGAAGTATTACTCCATGAGAAATTTTGATGATTCCTTCATCATGGGTTGTAGGTATTGGAATATGGATTGTTTCCATATCTGTTGAAGTTGCTGACATAGTTCACAGTCTCATCATGTTGGTTGTAAGATTCTGCCTCTGGTGATCCTCCATATGGTGAACTTGTGGATCCATCATTAACCTATATGCTAAGAGTTTCCAGACATTTTCATATATGATCCAGCTTGGCATTGATAGCTGTGTGGGTTCTTACTTCGTGGATTCCTGCTATTCGATGGACCGTGCTCTTTTCTGTTGGCCACAATGAATTATTGTTAGCCATTTCTTCAATTAAGTCACATGCTTGATCTTCTCCTTTTGCCATTAATGTCCCTCCAGCAGCAGCATCAATTGTAGTATTCATCAATCGAGAAAGTCTATTGTAGAAGGTTTGGACTTGAAGCCACTTTGCAATTTCATGGTGAGGATATTTTCGGAGAAATTCTTTGTATCTTTCCCATGCTTCGCAGAGGGATTCTGAGTCATGTTGCACAAAGGATGTGTTGTCGTTCCTCAGCTTTGCTGTCCTAGCTGAGGGAAAGTATTTTGCAAGGAATTTGGTGGCAAAAGTATTCCAGGTTGTGATGGAACCTGCTGGTAGTGAATGAAGCCAAGCCTTAGCTCTACCTTTCAAAGAATATAGGAACGCACGCAGAAGCATTGCTTCCTCTGCCGCTCGGTTGTAATTACAAGTGTCGCAAACTTCCAGGAAGTTGCTGATATGGGCATTGGGATCTTCAGTTGCACTTCCCCCGAACTGAACTGATTGTTGTATCATTTGAATGCATGTTTTAATGTCACAAGTATTTACAGGTAAGGGAGGAAATACAATACATGATATGAAGTTTTCAATCACTGGAATTGTTCTGTCTCGAATGGGAATTGGTGGTGCAACTTCCGAAGGTTCGGGTTCTTAATTGTTCATGTTGATCAGAGCTTCTTGATCTTCTTGTTTTTCCCTTCTCAACTATCTGATAGTTCTTTCAATTTCTGGGTCAAGCAGACGAATTTCAAAGCTTCTGCTTCTTCTCATGTAGTGTCTAAAAACCTGAAACACAAGAAAACAAAAATAATAAATAAAAACAAAGTAGATACAAGTAAAGTATCTAACCCCAAAATTAATAGTAAAAGATAAATAAGTCCCCGGCAACGGCGCCAAAAACTTGATCGGTGAAATCACTCACGTTACGCAAGCGCACTTATCGTTCAAGTAGTATAAAATATATCGATCCCACGAGGACTTAATACCTATGCTATTAATTTCTGAAGCTAAATTTCTACACGTATCTAATTGATTGGATTTTTGGTTGGATTGTGATTTTTATATAAAAACAAGTAAATAAAACAAAATAAAGGTAAATTTCAAAAGGAATTAATGATATGAAAATGTCCAGGGCTGTGAATCCTACCAATATCTTTCTAAAGATAAGTTGATTATTTTATGCTTGTGTAATATGTCAGTTTATTAACCTGAAATATGAATGTATGCAAAAGCCTTTTCCGATGGTCATGTGCAAATATCCAAAGTAACCCAATTTACTATATTCCATATGTTAATTAAGAAACTCCGAATTCATTAAGATTAAGTTCCAAATATGGCTACCCACACCCGACATGTATATGTCTGTCCTGGAAGGAATCTCTAAGGTGAATGTGAGATCGTGAGCTATTGAGTCTACGGATGAAACCTAAAATCTATTTTCCAAATTCATTTTAAGTTTACCTAATCAATCTTATTATTGGCCAATTAACAAGAAGCATTAAGAATTATACTCAATAAATAAACCAATACATCACACAAGACATAAGAAAAGTCAACTTATTAAATCATTGATATTGGTTTCATCACAACCCTAGACAACGTATTTAGTTACGATACATATTTAGGACTACTAAAGACATAAATAAATAAAACATCATGCAACTAATTGAAAACTAAAAATAAAATAAAAATTACAACAATGAAATAAAATTTTAGGGTAAGGGGATCCACTTTTATTATTTCAAATTTAGAAATCTCCCTTATTATAATATATAAATTTATATTATATTACCAACCGATCATATAAGCGGTATCCTGATTAAGTCATATTCAAAATAATTACAACCGACCATAAAGGCAGTATCCAATTAAGTCAGGTTAAAATTAATTAAATTAAGTTCAACCGACAATAAAGGCGGTATCCAATTACGTCAGGTTTTAAGATAATTTATATATTATAAAATAAATGGAGATTGATCTAAATTATAATAATAAAAGTTTCTCCTTTCACCCCAGCAGAAAGAAGTTACATACTCATGCTTTAAGTAAAACAAATAAAGTTTTATTACTAAAATAAAAATTAAATACAAGAAAACTGAAATTAAACAAACAAGATAATCTCTTCTTAGTATTATAAGGAAATTCCCCAGAAGAAAATATGAATTTTCCTTTTTATTTAGGCTGCTATTTATAGGCTTCAAATCGGGTGCGCGTCACGATGCGCCAAGTCTTCTGCGTCGTGACACGTGCTACAGTGATGGCGACTGAATTATTGTGTCGGTGTCGCGACGCATTGAGGGTTAGGCATCGCGACACGTGATACAGTGTTGACGTCATGATGACGCAAGTGATGATGTATGTCGGCAAATAAATTATTGGCTTGGCGTCGCGACGCGACGCGTTGAAGCTTTGTGCGTCGCGACGCGTGAACTGTAAATTTCCCATTTTACATTTTTTGATCTGTTTTTCACCGTTTGCCAATTTTATTCCAGTGAGTCCCGATATTTTATTTATCTACAAAATAAACACAAACACATCAAAGCATTCATAAAACTCGAGAAACGATACAAATATTAAGTAAAATGGGCGGTAAATATTGATATATTTTCCGCTCATCAATAGATATGCTAAAATGATTGGGGTGTAAAAGTCCTCTAAGTTTGCAGTAGTGTAATAATGATAAAACCAACTTCTAGGATAAAAATAATATTCCTAAAGGATAATTAGATGAATTTTGATACGCTTTATATTCATAACCTATCTTAGCCATTTGTATTAGAGTTTATCTCTTGTAACTTGTATATAACAAATTGATCAATATACGGAACTCAATCAATTGAGACTTAGATATTTCATCTATTTCATAAAAAAAGACATATATATTAATTTGAGAAAAAAAATTCTTCTTGCACTATAAGAAAATGGTGAAATATCGACCGAAATTACCGACCAAATTTTCACGGTCGGTAAATATCGAACAAATACCGATCCATTAAAAATTAAAAAATTTACTGACCAAATACTGAGCTTTTACTGACCAACATATTACCAATGGATTATTTCGTCGATATTTGGTAGGGGTGAGCAAAACCGGTTTCGGTTCCGGTTCCGCATGGAACCAGAACCTACCCGGAAAAAATCGGTTCCTAACTAAGTGGAACCGGAACCTACCCAATTAAATAGGGTACCCTATTATTCGGTTCCGAATTACCCTATTAACTTGAACTGTTATTTATTGAATTTTGAAATTTGAATGTGCTCTGCTTCTGTCCACAGTTATGAGAGGTGTGCTTTGAGTAGCTTGTGACTCTTCATCTCTGCTTGACTTTTGGGGTTCATGTTCTGTTTTGTCAAGTATCCATATGCATGATTCTTCTACCAAGGAAAATGAGCCAATTACTGGGTGATTCTTCTAGCTGTTTGATGGTTTACTGTGGATGCTGAAACTAAAGCATCTTTCAGCTTTCCATTTTATACCGACTCAAATCTTCAGAATAAACTAAAGTATGCCATCTGGCGAAAGAAGGCGCCAGAGTGAGAGGAGAAATCGAGCCAGCAAAATTAGGATATGTTGAGACTAAATGCGACTTGTTTGAATATGTGAGTGTGAAAGATCTTAGTCATACCCATTGAAAGCCTAAGATAGCAAACCAGCAGCCCGGCAAACCAATTCCTCTACTACTCACAAACTTGTGACAAGAAAAACAGGAGAGTGCTAATCAATGGTTATTAATCATGCAAGGGTATGTAATCCGGTTCTCAAATGCGGTTCCGGTTCCGGTTATTCTGGAACCGGAACTGGACCGGTTACAACCGGTTCCTTGTATTTGGAACCGGAACCGGACCGGTTACAACCGGTTCCGGTTCCAAAACCAGATTTTCGGTCCGGTTCCAATCGGTTCCGGGTAGACCCGGAACCGATGCTCACCCCCAATATTTGGTCAGTAAATAAGGCTCTAAAAGTCAAGAAATGGTGCCAAACTTTTACTGGGGGTATTACTTACCATAATTTTGATCAGTAAATTAATTTTTTTATATCCGATCGAACATATTGATAGTCATCAGTAATTTATACTGATGGATTGTAATACGGTCGGTAATATGTAATTAATTTAAATAAAATTATAAAAAAAATTAAATATATATTGAGAGTATATTTTCTTACCGAATATTTGGGTCAGTAATACCGACCGCATATGCTTGGTTAGTAAATTAGGGCACTAAAAATCAATTGAGCGCCAAGAAATGGCGTCATCACTAGCGTATTACTTACAGAAAAGTATTCGGTCGACATATTAGGGCACCGAAAACCAATTAAGACCAATAAATGTGTAACATCCCCAGTCCGGGAGATGCTATCGACAGGGAATGTGCCGTACTATCCCCTTGAGCCTCTAACTCTCACATCATAAACATATATTAAAACTCTCTTTTCTTTTATTTAAATATCTTAAATGTGGGACCAAGGCCCAAGCTTCATAACATAACTCACAACTCAATAATAATGAATGTGTACTCAATTATATCCATTATACAACGACTATGACAAACAAAGACTAATACATAACTTTTTCTTGAACTGACTGGACTCACACTTTCTCTGACTTGATCTGGTGGACTCCAAACCCTAGTGACTGCATCAGTATCCGTCCTCCCGAGCTCGTCCTCTGAGAAACCCTGCAAAATAAGGAAACTGGAAGGGGGGTTAGATCGTCGTACGATCTAAGTGAGTGGACTATAATACTGAAACACTGTAATAAAATCTTTTGGTTCTGAAATCAAATCCAGAAATAACTTTATCTGAAAAAAAATTTTCTGAAAACTTTTTCTGAATTCTCTTTTATAAAACTTAATCTTTCTGGAAACTACTTTCTGAAAAATAGTTTCTAAAATCTGATTTCTGAAAATTCTTTTTCTGAAAACCTGAAATCTGAAAGTCTCTTTCTGAAAATCTGATGTCTAAATACTGGTCTGTATCTGAAAAATTTGACGTATGAGGGTGTTAGGTATCGCCATCCCCCTATACGTCTAACTGGAGCCAGCAGTGCAAATCCATGACTTTGGGGCGTTATGTATCAATGTCCCCCAAAGTATGCCACTACTGTCCCTGAAACTGGTGGTCTTGGGGCGTTACGTATCGTCATCCCCCAAGCCAAAAACTAGAACTGGGGTTGCGGATCTATGCTACCCTTCAAGCTCTAAAACTAGGGTCTAGGGGCGTTACGTATCGCCGTCCCCTAGCCCTGATCTAGGATCTGGGGGGTTACGTATCGCCGTCCCCCCAGTCCTCTACATGTGCACATGTTCTCTGTCCGTCAATTCCAAACTGTCTCAAGTTACATACTGGGGTGGGTTTTTCCCCAAGCCCCGAAAATATAAAACTCATGTTTTAAAATATTTGTTTCCTCAATCATTTCTCAAATATACCGAACTAAACATAAGTGATAGTAAAACTGGCTAACGCCCTAAAAGCAGAAAAAAAAAAAAAAGTAAGTCTGAATTCAAAACTTAATAAAACCAGTTTGAGAAAAGAGGCCCACTCACTGTTTTGGAGTTCCGCTAGCCTTCATTTGCTTCGTTGAAGAGCTTGTGGTTCCTGCGATGATCTATCGTTGATAATTTTGATTAGAAACTGGACTAAGAATAAATCAATCGAAACGAGCTAGGTTTACTTATACAAGTAAGGACTATCATTTTGAGGGTGTCTTATTTTTATCATGATGTAATATGTACATACGAGTCGATTCAAGACTTATAAGGTAGCCTCTAACGTGTTCGAGTAATATTGAGATGATTTTAACTTATTTGGGCCTTTATTTAGTCTCGCGTCGCAACTCACGGCAGTGCGCGTCGCGACGCAGATTGTCCAGAGAGGTGCCCTTATTTTTGCTGGGCGCGTCGCAACGCGACCTGCACCAGAAGCGTTTCTGGGTAATTTTCCCAGATTGCATCGTGACGCGGGGCTTTCTGCGTCGTGACGCAAGGCCATATTTAGACCTTAATCTTCATCCTCCTATACCCAATTTGCTCCAACTTTCCCCCTAACCATTTCACAAGCAATTAGCCTAAATTAAACATTCTAAATCACCATCAATATCATTCTTCCATCAACTTAAATCAATACTAAGACCTTTATTTTAATTTCATACCCAAATTTGGCTAGTTGGGGAATTCAAACAATCATTATTCTCTTAGCATAACAATCACTCAACCATCATCATTTTCAAATCATCATCACATAACAATCATCAAAACACCAAGATTCAATACATAACAATTTGGGTCAAGATCAATTCTTACCTTGCTTTTCTTGATTTCCATTCCTCTTTCAAATCTTCATTACTTGCTCTTCTTCCTTCAAGCTCTTGAAGAATTATTTTTTCCATCCTTACTCATCTTCTTCTTTCTCTTTTCTCTTATTTCTTCACTTTTTACTTATTCTTTCCCCGCCCCCTCACGTTTCTCTCTTCTTTCTTTTGTTTCTAAATTTTCCAAATCTTGAATAGTAGCCTTCTTTATATAGTAGGACTTAATTGATATTAAGAATAATGAAGAAAAATTGAGACTTTTACATTTGGGCCTGAAATCACTATTCATCCAAATTTTTGACTTGCATTTTTGATCTATCTCTGGTACGAATTTAGAAAACTGTTAAACGCGAAGTTGTAGATCTTAGTCTCAATTTTCCGATGATATAAAATATATAAAGATCAGAGTTCGTATGAGAAAGTTACAGCCCAAGTACCATGAGCTATTCAGAGTGGAATATTGTGACGTCTAATGTTGAATTCTCGAAAAACATTTACTGATAGTCATCTCACGAAGGTATATGTTTTCAATCATAATAATATCATGTGACACTCGTCTCACAATGAATCAGTAGTCAGAAATCCTAGTCGTTACAAAATGGTACCATCACTCACGTATTATTGACCGAAACTAATTCGGTCAATAAATACCGACCAGAATTTATCGGTCGGTAAAATTCCAGAATATAAAAATAAACTTTCCCCTTCCTCTGACTCACTGCTCCCTGTCTTTTTCATTTTCAGATTTCTATTTACTGTTCCAGAATTGGTAAGTTTTTTTTTCTTGCTACCCTATTAATTAACAAATATTATACAACAGTCTGGGACCAGCTGCTGTAGACTGGAGAGATGATAGATGAGGACCGACTGTTTATTGAGATTGTCGAATGGGAGAGGAAGAAACATGTCTACAGTCTGAGATCCTAGTATGTACCTGAGGGTAGTTCCCCATCTTTTGTTACATCGGCTTCACATGCGGTAATGTAGGAGGAGATCACTATGATGAGACAACAGTACACTGAGATGTAGGAAGAGATGCGACAACAGATGCATCAGATGGAAGAGCATATGCATGAGTAGATAAGGCGGCAGCAGCAGATGCGACAACATATGTAGAAGCATATACATGAGCAGGTTCGACTAGCTTTTAAGTAGATACAACAATAAATGTAGTTGTCTCATAGTGGTCATCCTCTGCCTCCTCATAGTGTGTAGTATAGTAGTTATATCTTTTTCATTTTGTTTAATGTATTCAGTACATTAATATAATTCTATATTAATATATTACATAATTATTTATTATTTATTATTTATTTATAATTTTTTATATTAATTTTTAATTAAAAACATAATTTAATTGAAAAAAAATAATATAATTACCGACCGAATATTCGGTCGGTAAATATTAAAAATTACCGAATATTCTAAGCAATCAGCAACCGAAATAACAGTCAGTAATATATACATTTATTGACCTAACAAACTCGGTCGGTAAAATATTGAGTTATTACTGACCAAAATTCATCTATATAATGACCGATTATTTTGTAATATACAGTCAGTAATATCACCGGTAAAAAATATGAGGTTGGTAAACGATTTATAATATTACTGACTAAATATATTTTAGTTGGTATTTGATTTCCGACTAGCCAAATACTGACATAATATTTTGGTCAGTAATCGATCGGTGATATATTGCTCCGATCGAAATTTATATTCGATCAGTATTATACTTTTTTTTTATAGTGTTATTTATAAATCTTTCCCCAATTAAGGACAATATTAAATGATCTTAAATTTTTGAAAGGTCTTAAACGAATTCTTGAAATAAAAGACCTTCGGCAACATGTAATGTGCATTGTGCTTGCATGTTGTTGCTACAGTTAGGGGTTGGAAAAACTTTAAGTAAGAGTTTATGTATGTATAATATTTTTGTAAAAGATATACCACCTTTAACAACATGCAACGTTCATTATTAATTGAAAGACACTATAAAAGTATAAATCGTTGTTGTTTTTGTAAAATTGTAACGTGAAAGTAGATATTGTCATTCTCAAAGATATTTGATTACTTTCAACGCCACCCACATCACATGCAGGTTGTAATTTATTTATTTTTTTTTTTTTTTTTTTGGTCTTCTAATAAAAATTTGGTTTTCTTTCTATAAGCCATACATAACAACTACAATATTAATGAAAATAAATCACTTTATTACCTTTCAAATTTATATTACATAAAGATTAAAAAAATATTAAACAACATCTTAATGTTAAGCATATTACTGAGTTCTGGGTTGGTGGTGAAGGGTCCAGAATCTCACCTTGAGGTTCTTGGTTCGAATCCAGGGGGTGCAACTTCTTGTAAGAGCCTGGGGCAGCCGGAGGTTTTACCTGCGCCGCGGCCCAGAATGGGTGGTTTGGTGGCGGGGTTTCCAACGATTTCAAAAAAAAAAAAAATAATAAATAAATAAAAATGTTGTTAAAAGATGTGAAAAATATTTATAATTAACAACAAGTATAAAACGTTTTCTTATCTCTTTTCCACCACGCACATGTTTGTGTGTTGTGGAATGCCAACATTTAAAAACGTTCAATTATGTTGTTAAAGTTTTGTTTTCTTATACCTATTTTCTTGTAGTGATGGATCTTTATCGATAATATAAAAATTATAATATATATGATAATATTACACTATCAAGATGAGAGAATGAATGGAGAAAATCAAGGGATCTCAATATTTATAATTATGTCACTTATCTAGTA
This sequence comes from Zanthoxylum bungeanum, assembly GCA_019454045.1. Taxonomy (NCBI): domain Eukaryota; kingdom Viridiplantae; phylum Streptophyta; class Magnoliopsida; order Sapindales; family Rutaceae; genus Zanthoxylum; species Zanthoxylum bungeanum. Next base: position 10,460 of record SKCR01042819.1, read on the forward strand.
GTTAATCCCTTCCTTTTATTGTAATCTCCTTCCTATTTTAAATTTCAAATAATGTGTATATTAGTGCTCAATGACATTGTGAATATTAAGAAAAGATATATTTCTTCAACTTGTCCTCTGCAAACTTCTACATGGTATCAGCGCCCAGATCCCTTCTCTAATTTTTTTTTCCAACATCACTTGGCAAACTTTTCTCCACTACCTCCATCCTCTGTTCCAATGGCCTCCGACGGTATCCAAAATGTCATCCCCAACACTCAAGAACCTACAAAACCCAAATTGAAGTTATTCTCATCGGCTATGATTTACAAAAACACATTGATGGAAATCATCACACCCCACCACGTACCATCACCACCAATAATGTCACTTCTCCAAATCCCGAATATCATACCTGGCTACGCCAAGACAAACTAATCTTTGCAGCTATGGTCGGCACCCTATCACCATCGCTAGTTCCTCTCATCACCCAATCCACCACCACCTATGAAGCCTGGCAAACCCTTGCCAACACCTATGCCCGTCCATCTCGGGGTCACATCAAACAACTCAAAGATCATTTAAATTTAGGAATATGATCTTAATTTTAGATCAAATTTTGATGTCTAACTAATCTCCTCAATTCACTATCCCAAATGCCATATATATCCCCAACATTAATATCAGTGGAATAATAATAACACGAACAAATTAATATACAAATTTAATCTCTATAAAATATATGGAATATAAAAATTTAAGAAAATGTGAGTTCAAATTCATTTAGTTAGTAAAATCTTTTAAATCTAACCTTGCTTACATGACATGTCTTCTTGTATATATAAAGATAAAATATCTTATCGATCGAATTAAGTTTCAATCGGTTATTTATGCATTGTACCGACTGAATTATCGGTCGGGTTGGTAAAATATTATATATATATATATATATATATATATATATATATATATATATATATATATATTATTACCAACACACATACACAACTATTCTACATATTCAATCTTGAGGTTAAGAGTTCAAGTCACACTAGTTGCATCAATTTGTAAATTAAATGTGGATTGTGTGAGTTTAGTTTGAGCCCGCCCTTGTGTAGTACTAAGGCTAGGTGTAGGGCCCACCCATGGCTGGTTGGGTGAGCCCCATATTTTTTTTTAAATACAATGAGTATGGAATTTTTTTTAAGAAATCATCGATTAAATTTTTCGGTTGATAATTTTACCAATCGAATTATATTTCGTTAGGTAATTTGGTTAGTAGTTGTACCGATCGATCCTATTTCGATCGGTAATTTATTACTTATGGGTCAAATATTGACCGAAAAAATTCAGTCTGTTTCGATCAATAATTATTATTTTCGATCGAATTTTTGAGATTACAACTGAATATTCCATCGGTAATCTTCAATATTCTTGTAGTAAATTTTAAACTTCTACTCCTTTCAAAAGTTAAACTCGAGTAACTAACAAAACAAAAGAAACTACCCTAAAGCCCATTAATGATTGATCATGATAGGGTGATTAGTTGATCATCATATCTCATCTTAAATTTCCTTGCACTAAGTAATTAATCAACTAAATTTATTATTTTCTCATGTGTAATGCATATTACTTCAACCAAATTTCTAAACTGTCAGGTGGTTGTTGTTGTAATGTTGTTGTTGGGTTAGTAATAATATTTCATTAACTAACCATTAATGTCTAATTATATATCTATTTTAATTGATGGGGACATTTAGGATAGCAAGAGTAATTTCAAAAGAATTATCTAATTTCAATTTTCAAATATTTATTTGATTATCTATTTGATAAATTAAAGAGTGAAAAATAAGTTATTTTTTAAAAAAACTTTTCAACTAAAAATAAGATTATATTATTTTAATCAAATTGAAGGAGGTTACGTTTGTTATATGATTTTAATATAAAAATAATTATAAGTAATGATGATGATATTGTTGGCGTTTTAACGGCAGAAGCGCGGTTTTAGGCAAAAATGAATTTTTTAACATTTTAAAATTTTCCGAACGAATTAGTCGGTATCTAATACTCTAATTAGCACCTAAACATATTATTTATTAACAACTAACAACATAAACAAATCGCAAAAAGACGGTAAAGATTTTACGAAATTTTTTTCGAATAAATACTATGAAAAACAGGTAACCGGTCAAATCGGTCAACCGACTACCGAACTGCACTGATCCGGTCACTTGGGCGGTAACTGGTCAGCCCCTGGACTGTCCAAACAGTAAACAATTCGTTGCTTAGATATCCCCCACGCGGTAAGCCTGTTTTTGCATAATTTCGCCGTTTTTATAAATTTTCGACTCATAACATTTTCAGGAATTTATTTAACACCCAATACACATCTAAACATCATATTTTTTACTCACAAAATATTCTATTTTTCAGTTCTGATATAGAATTTAAATTAATTCATTTTTATGCAAAAATCCAATTTATTACCAAATAAATCAAATTAATCTACACCATTTTAAAGTCACCATTTATGAAATCTCAAGAATAATTTTAAGTATCATAAGAGTGGTTACAACACTCTATAATGGCAATATTAATTTTTGAAACTAATTACTTTAATTATAATAAATATACATATGCTAATAAAAGAAAAATCTAGGTTATTATCAAATCCAACAACACCAATTATTTGGAAACAAATATATTATCCAACAACATATTTGAAACATTTAAAATATTGACCGGCGTAATCACAAACGTAAAACGCAAGCGCATGTATCGTTCAAATAGTATAAATGTATCGATCCCACGATGACTTAATATCTAAGCTATTAATTTATGAAGCCAAATTTTTACAAGTATCTAATAGATTGGTTGTTTGATTGGATGGTGTTTTTAAACTAAAGATGAATAAATAAAACAGTGCGAAAGTAAATTAAAGGAAAATTCAATATTATTAAACTATTCAGGGTTGTGAATCCTTCCAATATCTTTTAAAGATGAAGTGATTATCTCATGTTTGTGTAATATATTGGTTTACTAACCTGGAACACGAAATTATGCAAAAGCCTCTGTCGATGTTCAGATGCAAATACCCAGTGTAACCCAATTAATCATATGTCTATGTCAACCAAGTTACCTGAATTCATTAAGATTAAGTTCCAATTGTGGCTACCCCCGCCTGACATGTATATGTCTATCCTGTAAGGAAATTTATTAAAGGGTTATCTATCTTCAAGGAAGATCGTGGGCTATTAAGTCTAAGGCTGAAACCTACAATTCATTTGTCAAGTTTATTTTAAGTTTACCACATCAATCTTATTAATGGCCAGTTAACAAGAAGCATTAAGCTTATGTCTTAATAAATAAACCTTTATATTATCCAAACTATAAAATAACCTCTTATAAACCGGTGATATTGGAATTCATCACAACCCCAGATAACGGGTTTAGTTATGACACATATCTAAGGCTAGTAAAAGCTTAAATAAAGTAAATGCTGAAAATTAAAAAGATAAAAATACAATAAAAGAAAATGCTGGGGGTTAGAGGATCCACTTTTATTACTTCTATTTTAGATATCTCCTTTATTATAATATATTAACTTTACGTGATAATTAACAACCGACCATATAGGCGATATCCTGATTAAGTCAAATTTATAATTAATTCTAACCGACCATACGGGCGGTATCCATGTTTAGTCAGGTTAAAATCAATTTAATTAAGTCCAACCGACCATAAAGGCGGTATCTCATTAAGTCAGGTTTTAAATAGTTTATATATTATAATTAAGAGAGATTAATCTAAATATTAGTAATAAAAGCTTACATTTCACCCCAGTAGAAGAGAGTTACCTACTCATGCTGAATAGTAAAAGACTGAAAAGTAAAGAAAAGAAAGTGATATTGTGATAAGTAAATAAAATTAATTACAGAAAGCTGTAAATAAACAAACAAGATACAATCTTCTTAGTATTCTTAAGGAATTCCTTAAAAGAAAGTATGAATTGAATTCTGAAATTCGGTCTCAATTTATAAGCAAAATTTGGCCTCACGCATCACGGCACATGCAACATTGCGCGTCGCGACACGCCGTTGATGATGGACGCGTGGCGCACAACTTCCGGAGATGAGGACACGTGTCTGTCGGCAATATTATTGTGTCGACGTCGCGACGTGTAAAGTTGGTGCGGGTCGCGACGCTGACGTCAGCAAAGATGTGAATTCTCGGCAGCATGTGATGGTGACACGTGGCACGGTGCACGTTAACAGATTTGATGTGATGTTGACACGTGACAGATGCATGTTAGCAATGGCACATGATAGCAAAATTTCTCTGATTGGTCCACGTGTCCAGCGCATGTTAGCAGTCTCCGGTGCACGTTAGCATACGGCGCATTTTAGCACAGTGTATTTTAGCAAACGGCGCATTTTAGCAGGAAATTTACATTTTTGCCCTTTTTGTCTGTTTTCCACTGTTTTGGCCCCGAATTGCCTCCAGAGAGTCCTGTTATTTTATTTATCTACAAAATACCACAAAACACATCAAAATATTCAAAAAAAACTCAAGAAACTATACAAAATATTAAGTCAAATGAGTGGGAAATAGTGATCTATTTACCACTCATCAAATATAAATATCAAATTAGGAAAAAAGAATTTGCAAAATAAGAAACAAAAACCTTACCTTAATCAAATTAAGCTTTTAATTTTTGCTTCAAGTTTTTCCAAATTCTTATCCTTTTGGTGTTCTTCTTTTTTAACTAACCCTAACTTTTTCTTTTTACTCTCAACTCTTTAGGAAAATAGCTAACCAAAAAAATGAAAACACATTTTCATTTTTATTTTGTTGTGGCCGAAATTCTAGGACTATTATTGTCAATTTCCAAGTTCAAAACTTGGTCCAAAATTAAACACATAATTAATCTTATGTAAATAAAATTAATAAACCAACTTTGAATTAGTGGAATTCATGTGTCACACACACATGGTTTGGCCAATTATAATTAGCCAAATATTAAGAATATGTCAAGAATATTTTTTCATCTAGAAGGCTAAATTAATTAATAATTTAATTAATTTGAATTTCCATTCACTAAATGACAAAAAAAGATTATGAGAAAATATTTCAAGAATATTTTCTTTTATTATGATTAATAATTAATTAACATTTAATTAATTCAATTAACCATAATAAAATAAGTGTCAAAATTTAATAGACCAGTAATGTGTATCTAATCAAATTATGTATCATATATAAATACACATTAATTTTAAGTGCATGTGTAAATTATGAATAATCTGAATTATCCATAATTAATTTTACTTAAGTATTCAATGAGTACATTTCATATTATGGGGCTCTCTGAATTCAAGTTTATCTGTCACATAAACCATTTCTGTGTTCGTAATTTGCTCACTCACAAATTACGACAACCACAGATAATCGAGTTTAACTTGAATACCCATTTGATCTATATGAACTTCAGCTTGCAAGATTTTCCCTTGACTGACTTCCATCATCTTCACTATTTCATCTACAATATAAACTAAATCAGCAGCACTGAAATTTATAGATACAATTGCATCACCCAATACCCAAATATCAAGTACTATTGGGGTTTGAATCTATTGGTTGTGAATTTTTGGAGGAGAAAGATTCATTTCAATTTGTTATTATCTACATGGCCCAATATTTATTATAAACCAATCCCTTATAGGAAGGAATAAATATATTATTAAAAAACAACTTCAAAGTTAGTAAAAAGACGAATCTTACAACAATAGGTTTTTTTTTTTTGGAAACGATGGAAATTCCGCCACCAAACCACTCATTCTGGGCCGCGGCGCAGGTAAAACCACCAGCTGTTCCAGTTACAACAATAGGTTGCTCTTGCTAAAGTCATAGGAAATAAAATAGAGAAGAAAGTTTGAGAGAATGTTATGAAATTGTCTTTAGGAGGAGGATTAATGAAAGTTTACATCACATGTACAATCGAACCCCTAAATCATAATATTCATTGACAACTACAAATTAATGGAAATATACATATATTAGGCGTGAAATTAACAACCGACTATCCCTTTTGAAATCACTTCACACTTGTCATGATGTTCACTCACGTGACCTTTTCTATTTTGAACCTCTTTCTTCTAGCAACATAATGTCAATATTTAAGTTTTGAGTATCTCTCGTTGTTGGTTTGATGGTAAATGATTTCAGATTTAATTATCAGTTCCTGAGTTCGAGTTCAGTGAATGTATTTTTTTTTAATAAGAATATGAGATAGTCGAGGATATTACCAACTCCGTTTAAATTTAGATCATGTGATTTGACAGTAGGATTTCTAATATTTCCAAAATAAAAAAATATTAAGTTTTTTTTTTTTTTGGAAACGATGGAAACTCCGCCACCAAACCACCCATTCTAGGCCGCGGCGCAGGTAAAATCACCGGCTGTCACAGGCTCTTACAAGAAGTACACCCCCTGGATTCGAACCCAGAACCTCAAGGTGAGATCCTGGACCCTACACCACCAAGCTACACCCTTTGGGGACAAAAAAAAAAAAAATTAAGTTGAGTAATGACATAACAAATACATTGTTCAATCTATGGGCCTTGCATCAATATAAACAAGCCGTAGGTTTGGGAGGAAACGGGATGGCAATTGAGGAAATAGAGTTATGGAGTAAGGACAAATATGGAATTAAAAAGGATGAGAAAAAATCATTCGGGCCCCTTGATGACAGACGTACAGAAACTCCCTTCTATCACACGATAATAACTAGGAAATTTTTAAAGAAAAAAGCATATGATTGTAAAATTATAAACCATCAGATTATGAAGATCAGACGGGTGAGAATATGGTGAGGATTGAGGAGGATGTGTACGTGAAGAGTAGTGGATTCAAACCAAAACATAAAGAAAAAAGGCAACTGCTGTCTGGCGTCTGTTGCTTCTTCTTATCTGGCAGCTGTCTCCCACTTCTTTGACTCGACCGAGAGAAAGCGACTCACGTTGTCTGGGGCCCACTGCCTTCACTCATATGCTTTAGCCAGCTCATCCACCTCACTTTGTGCTGTGCCCCAAAAGTCATTTCTTTATTTAATTAAAATATAATAAAGTTATAAAAAAATATTGAGATGTAATATTTTATTATTATATTTTTATAAAATTTTATATTTTATTATTATAATTTTATATTTTATTATAATAGTAAAATATAACACATCAATATTTGTTTAATCAATTTATTATTTCTCAATATTTCTTTATAGTAAAATATAAGGTATTAGCAGTAGTATGTAATTTTATAAAGATATAATATTAAAATATTATACTTCAATACTTCTTGTATTTATTTTTTATATTTCAATTTTTTCGAAGTAGTGAAATGACTTTTTAAATTATTGTCATTTTCTTTAAATAAAAAAAAGTCCACGTTTATATTTAAATGATTAATTTTATGGATTAAGTAATTTTTCAATTAATTTAAGGATTTAATTGATATGTATTTAAGGGAAAATATATAATGAAAAAAACTCGTGGGATCACTTATTTGCAAAATTAAAACTGTGATTTTTCATGAAAAAAGATTTTTTCATGAATTTGTACATTAGGAAAAACTGGTAAAATTGATAATACTGTTAGTGTATGATGACATGACATTGACATTTTCATCATTTCATGTTTCCACATCATGCCACATCAGCAATCATACATATGTCACGTCAACATACACATGTCTCGTTAGCAGTCATGTCCAAGTCGCATCAATAGACATCATGTCATGTTAGCGATGACAGAAATCCCCGAGCGGAAAGGGCCCTCCCCAATTGGGGTGGAGAAACGAGGATTTTTTCAATACCAGGATAAGGAAATGGAAAATTTAATACTCATTTCTTATTCGGGAAAGAGATGGTGGTGATCAAGTAAAATCATCATCCTCCAATACCCATTTAGATTTCAATTTATTTATTTTTAAATTTTCTTATAAATATATTTAAATTTCTATTTTCAATTTATATAGATGTAAATAAAAAATCTCTTAATATTTATACAAATATATAAATTATAAGTGTAAGGACTTAAATGATATATATATATACCATTTTTTAACGAGGGATCCATTTTTTAATTAAATTACGGACCAAACAAATGGTTAGAAAATACAAATTTCAATCTTATATATAAATTATGATTTGTGTAATAATTTAAATTTATTTTAAGAAAATTTATTTATTATTCAGAATTCGGGGTCCCTCGATGTCCCATTTTATTATTCGGAGATTACCATCCCCTAAAACAATTATATATGAAGATTGTCGCGATGGATACGAGGATGTCGATCTTCTCATCCCCTCTCCTCATTACCATCCCTATATAATGTCATCATTTAATAACGGTGTTACTAATTTTAGCTACTTCTACTACTAATGAAAAAACTCACAAAATAGTATTTTTCAAAAAAAAGAAAAAGGGAATCATGATTTCTGAAATTGGATATATAGACCTAAATTTTGACAAATATGTGAGGAGGTGAAATTGTTTTGAGCGGAGGTTTCGATAAACCGAATTTCAAAACGCCTAAAAGTCCACAAAAGCCTGTATAAAAGTAGGCCCAACAAAAAAAATCAGTTTTACAAGAAAGTGTTGTTTGTTTGGATTGAAATTAATGGACAGATGGGATTTAATTTTAAACGTTTTAAAAAAATATCGTCTGATCTGATGGGATGAAATATAATTTAAAAAAAATAACAAACGTTTGTAAAAATTGACTATTTTTTTTTTTTTGAAATCATTGGAAACCCCGCCACCAAACCACCCATTCTGGGCCGCGGCGCAGGTAAAACCTTCGGCTGCCCCAGGCTCTTACAAGAAGTTGCACCCCCTGGATTCAAACTCATTCTGAATCCTTCACCACCAAGCCACACCCCTTGGGGGTAAAAATTGACTATCACAAACCATAATTACCAATAATTTCACTTGCTTAAAATTAAAATTTTTGTATCCCATTTAGAATCTCTCACACTGCAACATAACACAGACCTATAAAATATTTCATCCTACCATTTTAGCATATAGCAAGCTCCATTTCTGCTTTACATACAATCTTCATGGTAAAGATGAAGGCCAAGGCCAAAGCGTGCACAAGCTCGCTGAAATGCCATAGCTTCTGCCTTCTGTACAGCATCTCCATAACCTTCTTCATCCACTAAAGCAGTCCCTGTTGACTCTCTAAATATCTTGGGGAGCAAATTAAACGAAAAAGGAAGGAAAAAAGCCAGTCAAGTCAGCTAACTCTTCATTATAACATTCTTAAATAAAAGGAATGAAAGAAAAGAGAGGGAACCGCTGTGCCAAGGCTCGATCTTTTCTAATATGATTGTCTATTCTCTGTAAAATTTTATAGCCATTCGGCTTATATTCTAGTATTATGCTGTTTTAAAGCATCTCAAGGCAGAACACTTGTTCATTCCACTATGTGGCAGATAATTTAGAATCACACATCAATTACTAAGCTTCAATGAGTAACTTCGAACCATTGTTACAGAAAGTTGTCAGTTGCAAGTATTACTTCAAAAATACGAGTTCAGTACCCATTGATGTTAATATTCTTGATTTAAGGGATGAATGCATCAATTCTTAAGGCACACCAGATTGTAGAAGAGAGAAAAAGTTCAGTATAATTTCATATAAAACAAAGTATAGTGATATTAACCATTTCATATCATTTAATTCCATCTTTATTTAGTAACAAATATTTATGATGGAAATTCTCTGCAATAAACATCCCCTTCAAGATCACATCATGCTCCTAACACGGCACCTCTAATAGCAAAATCATGGCTTTTCATTAGGGCGTGCAGCAAAAGGCAACTAAAGCTAGTTGAGAGATTTAATATCCTATCTTTTGGGGAATTTAGACAGGTAAGTATATTGTTTGAGCTGCTTACTCTGCATCAGTGACTTGACTTGTTAGATCATTAATAAACTTATGTATCCTGCTTAAAAGAAATGCATTAAAATTTCAATAAGTTTCCCACAAAAATTATAAAAACATGATATAAACTCAAGCTCACGACAATGAAAAGTTTTGACACGTCCTAATTTCCTTCCTTAGTCTCATTGTTCTAAATTAACTATTCGTCCACTCTTCCAAAGCATCTCCCGTAGCAGAGAGTACCGCATTTGCTGTGTAAATTGCCATGCCTAGAGAGTTTCTGGGCAATTGATTGAGCAAGTCTGTGATAAAACGCAACAATATTGCATGAACAGAAGGTGGATTTAGCAAACATCAGGCAAAAACCTCACATGTTTCAACTTTCACTTAGAACTGGTAGCAATCTTAAACGTAGTAGTGTGGACAGAGTATTGTATGACCTTACAATGTCCACAAAATTGTAAAGAAAATTTTACAAAGTGGCTATAGAGTTCTCTATTCTTTTTATAAATAGAGTTGTGCACGGTTGGAAACACCATTTTCAAAATCTGTATGTGGTTGAATGGCATGCTAAGAAAAGCCTTGAAGTGAATATATCCAAGAGGAGGCCTAATAAGAATGAAATGGGGAAAGGGAAGCCAATTTTGACGAGGCAAGAGAACTCATAGTACTCGAGCTAGTTTGGAATTGAGGCCTAACAGGATTGAATTGGGAATTAGGAATTGGGATGGGTTGAGTTCATTAATAGCTAGAATAAAGTCATCCTAGACAGCCTTTTTACAAAATGATTGTCACAAGCTATAGGCCGAAACTTTAAACAACTGCATCAAAGTCGGAACAATAGATAATTATTCACATAAATCACCAAATTTGACGACAATGCACCAGAAGAAAATAGTTGTTTTATGCAGACTCGCTATCCAAATTACTTTCCGAGTTATGTCCAAAAGTAAAACACTTACTCACAACATGTTTTCAATCAGCAACAAAAATGTTCAGTAAATTAAAAAGTTACCTCAGCATCAGTCCCATACAGCGTAACACGATAAACCAGAGACACAGTCTTTCCTTCAGCTGAATAAGTTATGTTTCGAACTTCACCAGACCATTCTGTTATAACATTAACACATCATCATTTCAATGTAAATATATATATATATATATATATATATACACATACACATACACACACCCCCATTTGTTATTTATTTATTTATTTAAAATTAAGAAATTTAATGAATATTTACTCACCAGGAGCACGCAAATTCATAATCCGATTGAGAACATGCCTACAAAAAAAAAATGTAAAAATAAAAAAAAGGAAAAAAAATGAAACTGGGATGGGAATGGACGGATGAGATTATGTGATTACCAAGGTATGTACTTGATTGAAAACCCATCTTCAACTCGGAGTTTAAGGAGGGATTCGGGGACATCTTTGTTGAGTTCTTTGAGAATCTCGGAGAAAGGACGGGTGATGCCGGAACTAAGAACGGCGTCATTTTCGTCGTTCAGAGTTTCTGCTGATGATTTTGATGAGTAGAAGATTTGAAAAAGGAGATGGGATTTTCTAAATAATGAGAGATTGCCGGTAGGAGCGAGTGATTTTCGAAGAGACGAAGACATGATGATCCCTGACATTTTCACTAAAGTAAAGAAGCCCCAGCTTGCCGGAAAAAATTATATTATGTGTCGGGTATATATACCACCTCGCCTCCCAAAACTAATTCAATTTTGTGTTGGTATTAAATCAACTAGGAGGAGGATATAGTTAAGACTCCTCATAATTCAATTTTTATACCGTTGTAAAATAATAAGTTCTTAAATTTTTATTATTAGAATCTGAATAGATATTAAATTAACAGAACTTGAGAATACACAAATATATATTCATATGATAAATTTTAATTTTAAAAAAAAAACACATAATTTTCATAATATGTATTGAGACACAAATCTGAAGAATGATGTACTAAGTACTCTTTGGTTCGGGTCTTTAGTAGGTTTATTGATATATTCGTGCTTAATAAATTTACAGGGAAAATAAATAAATAATCAATTACACGAAACAAGTATTTAGAGAAATATATGAACCCAAATTGCCATAATTTCATTTCATTTTAATTAATTTAATGCAATGAATCAAATAAATCCATAATACTCAATACATTAAATTGAACAATCCATAAAGGAAGTATTTATAGTAGCAACCAAAAATAAAAAATAAAATTTGAGAAAATTTTTGATTGGTTGAATCTCCTTAAATTAATGAGAGAGCCCAAAATGCTTAAGAATTAAGGAGAGCTTATAAGGACTTAGAAAATTATATATGTTGTGAATAAACACACAATAATAGAGGTGATGAATGAGAGAAAATTCTTCTTTTATATATACTACAAAAGAATTACAAAGCTTATAATCCAAGCTTTACAAAAAACTCTCAAACACTTTACTCTCTATCTTTCCTCACGTTTTGGGATGATTTTACAAATGGATTCATGGCCCTTTTACAGTGCCCAAACCGCGTGAACAGTACCACGCGGTTTGGGCAGTTGGCAACTTTGCCAACTCTCACCAGCTGCCTTCAATCATGCACCTTTTGTTTTGTTTTCTTGCATGCCTGGCATGCGTTTCTTCAACAAATCTCCCCCTCGGTGAAGATTTCCCAAAATCTGAGCCGACCATCAATCATCCAAATCCGGATCCTCCAAAGGATCCTCCCCTGGCTGCATCTCTATGACTGCCTACGTACCCTGAGTTGGATCAAGCCAATCGTAGTTCTCTGTATCTCCCCACTCTGACTATGTGGAGAGTTTTGTCATCCCGCTATGGCACGGCAGATTTCAAGCTTCTCCTTCGGTAAAACCTTCGTGAACATATCGGCACCGTTGTCGTCGGTGTGAATTTTCCTGAGTTCTAACAGCCTTGAGCTCAGGACGTCCCGTATCCAGTGATACCTCACATCGATATGTTTTGACCTCGAATGAAATGTGGAATTTTTACCGAGATAGATAGCACTCTGACTATCACAGTACAAAATGTACTTCTCCTGCTTGAAACCCAATTCCTGGACGAATGTCTTCATCCACAACAATTCCTTGCAAGCTTCCGTCGCTGCAATGAATTCTGCCTCTGTTGTAGAAAGTGCAACACATCTCTGCAACCTACTGCCATGCCACAGCTCCTCCTGAGAGAGTAATCAGATACCCCGAAGTAGACTTTCGGGTATCCACATCTCCTGCCATATCTGAATCGGTGTAGCCCATCAACACTGGCTTGTCGCTGCTTCCAAAACATAACCTCATCTTGGAAGTGCCTCGAAGATACCGCATAATCCATTTGACAGCATTCCAGTGTTCCCGTCCTGGGTTTGACATAAACCGGCTGACCAATCCAACTGCGTGTGCTAAGTCTGGCCTCGTGCACACCATGGCATACATAAGACTTCCCACTGCTGAGGTGTATGGAACCTGTTTCATTTCCTCCTTCCTGTCTCAGTAGAGGGACTCTGCTGCGTACTCAATCTAAAGTGGGTAGCAAGAGGAGTGCTAACCGCTTTAGCCTTGTCCATCTGGAATCTCTGAAGTACTTTCTCGATGTACTCCTCCTGTGACAAGTATAACCTCCTGGCTTTCGATCACGACCGATCCTGATGCCAAGAATCTGTTTAGCTGGCCCCAAGTCTTTCATCTCAAAAGACTTACTCAGTTGCTGCTTCAAATTATCAATCCTCGATTGATTCCTGCCAACTATCAACATATCATCTACATATAACAGTAAGATGATAAAATCATCGTCAGAAAACTTCTGAACGAAAACACAATGGTCTGAAGTGGTCTTCTTGTATCCCTGCTCCCCCATAACTGACTCGAACTTCACGTACCACTGTCTCGGTGCCTGTTTCAAACCGTAGAGGCTTTTCCTGAGTCTGCACACATAGTCCTCTTTTCCCGCTGACTCTGAAGCCTTCTGGTTGCTCCATGTAAATTTCTTCTTCCAGATCCCCGTGAAGAAATGCGGTCTTGACATCCATCTGCTCAACTTCCAGGTCGAGGCTTGCTGCTAAGCTGAGTACCTACCCTGATGGATGACATCTTCACAACTGGAGAAAAGATTTCATCGAAGTCAATGCCTTTCCTCTGATTGAATCCCTTGACAACTAGTCTGGCTTTGTACCGGGGTTGTGAAGTATGCTCATGTTGCTTCACCCTGTACACCCATTTGTTCTTCAAAGCCCTTTTGCCTCTTGGCAATTTCACCAACTCAAAAGTGTGATTGTCATGCAAAGATTTCATCTCATCTTGCATGGCTTCCTCCCACTTTTCTCTGTCTTCTGTTTCCACAGCCTCCTTGTAGCTCTCGGGTTCTCCCCCGTCAGTAAGCAGCACATACTCATATGCAGAGTATTTGGTTGAAGGTCGCCTCGCCTGTCTCTGTCAGACCTTCTCTGTGGAACTGTTGGTGGAACTTCTGGTACTGGTGGTTGATCATGATCATCATCTCTGGGAGCTTCATCACCTGTACCCTCATGTCTGGGAACCTCATCTTCAACTCGAACTGGCACCGGTGTCTGAGGTTCTGGATTCACATTTCTGTATTGCTGGGGCATTGTCTTCATCTCCTTTCTGATATCTTCTATGGTCTGGTCTTCAACAAAGACAACATCTCGGCTCTGACAATCTTCTTCTCCACAGGATCATAGAGTTTGTAGCCGAAATCATCCTGACCATAGCCAATAAAGACACACTGTCGCGTCTTGCATCAAGCTTGGATCTCTCGTCCTTTGGGATGTGTACAAAAGCTTTGCACCCAAAGACATGCAAGTGTTCGTATGACACTTCTTTACCTGTCCAAGCTTGGTTAGGAACATTACCTTTCAGTGCGACCGCTGGGGACATGTTCAAAACATGAACTGTTGTGATGAGTGCCTCCCCCAAAAATGTCTTCGGCAGCTTGGCTTGTGACAGCAAGCTTCTGATCCTCTCGCACAAGGTTCTGTTCATCCTCTCAGCTAGGCCATTCAGCTGAGGTGTCTTCGGAGGTGTCGTTTGATGTCTGATTCCTTGCATCTTGCAGTACTGATCAAACGGACCTCTGTATTCTCCACCCATTGTCTTCTGATGCACTTCAGTTTCTTGCCGGTTTCTCTCTCCACCAAAGCATGAAACTCCTTGAACACTCCCAGCACTTGATCTTTTCTCTTCAAGGTGTATGCCCATATCCTCCTTGAATGATCATCAATGAATGTCACAAAATACAGTGACCCTCCGAGTGTTCGTGTCTGCATCGGACCGCATACATCTGAATGTATGAGATCTAGTACCTCCAGTTTTCGTTGAGGCGGGGAGCTCTGGAAGGATACTCTGTTCTGCTTTCCAGCCATGCAGTGTTCACACTTCCGTAAGTGTGAGTTCTTCAATTCCGGAAGAACATTCCGCCTGCGTAGTATCTCCATCCCTGTTTGGCTCATGTGACCGAGCTTTTTGTGCCATAACTCGGCTGCCTCATTGCTGTTGACTGTATTTATGCTACTATTTGAAAGCTTAGCATGCATCAAATACAAAGTTGAATCTTTCTTACCTCGTGCCACGACCATTGATCCTTTAGTGAGCTTCCAGCATCCATCACTAAAGGTGCTACAGAAAACTTCATCATCCAGCTTGCCTGTTGAGATCAGGTTTAACCGGATATCTGGGATGTGCTTGACTCCCTTCAACACTAGCCTTGTCCCGTTCTCTGTTTCAAGGCAGATGTCTCCAATACCGACGGCTTTGGACTGTCCGTCATTCCCCATCCTTACAGCACCGTAGTCCCCTGGTGTGTAAGATGAAAAGAAGTCTCTGCGAGATGTGGCGTGTATGGATGCGCCACTATCTATCACCCAACTGGTCTCGTGGCTGGCAAGATTCACAACAGCTTCTTCATACATTATGCAGAATTCTTTGGAGGTTCTCTGGTGGTAGTAGCAATTCTTTCTTGATTAGAGTCACCATCTCTCTGGACTGCTCGTTCTTCAGTTTGTAAATCCCTCTTCATATGGCCTTTCTTTTACAGTGATAGCACTCAATATCCCTCGTTCTTGATTTCCCTCGGTTCTTGTCTGATCTCCCTGGGCCTCGGCTTTTACTCCTCCCCCTTCTGGTGTTCTTTTCTGTCACTAGAGCTTCTGAGGTAGAGGCTGATGCTGACTCCTGCATTCTTGTCCTCTTTTCTTCCTCGAAGATCCTGGTCTTTGCCATCTCCATAGTGACTTTCCCATCTGCGGCTGAATTGATCACCGTAGATCTGAACGTTTCCCAAGATTCTGGTAACGTATTAAGGAGTATTAAACCATTTACCTCATCTCCGAAGTCTATGCCCAATCCAGACAACTCTTTCATTGTTCCGAGGAAATCGTTGATGTGATCTGCCACAGCTGTACCTTCCTGGTATTTCAACCCCATCATCTTCTTGATGTAGTACAGCTTGTTGTTGCCAGTCTTTGCTCGGAAAAGCTCCTCCAGCTTTCCCCATAAGGTACGTGCATTTACATCTTCACTGACATGGTTGACGATACTATCGTCGATCCACTGACGAATAGTACTGCATGTTTTCTGGTGAAGATTAGCCCACTTTCCATCGGTCATTCCTTCTGGTTTCTCCTCCAGAAATACCGGTCCATCATAGTCCTTCACATACAGAAGGTTTCATCCTTCCTCTCCATGTGAAATAGTTTGTACTCGTTAACAAAATCATTTTTCCGTTGCTCCCCTCCATCATAAAAATTCTAAGCAGAATTTCAAAAAACGGACCTCACCGTTGCGTCCGGAATGGTCGAAAATGGTGGAAATGACACTTCGTTTGTCAAAATCCGACACAGGGACCAAATAGCAAATTCCAGAAATTACAGGGGTCAAAGTGCAATTTCCGAAAGTTCAGGGGCCAAAGTGCAATTACGGAAAAGTTCAGGGACTATATTACAATTTACAAAGAGTTCAGGGACTAAATTGTAAATATCTGAAAGTATAGGGGCTAAACTGTAATTTTCAGAAAGTTCAGGGACCTATCTGAAATTTACCAGGCACCGCTGACGTGGCAGCTGACTGGGCTGCTGACTGTGCGCTGACGTGGCGCTGACTGGGCTGCTGACTGTGCGCTGACGTGGCGCTGACTGGGCTGCTGACTGTGCGCTGACGTGGCGCTGACTGGGCTGCTGACGGGCAGTCGTCTTCTTCCTCTGGAGCCAGTGGGGCGCGTGAAATGCGAGTGGTGCGCGTGAAGAACGCTCTGTCTGGCGCGTGGCGCGCGTGCGGAGTTCTCAGACCTCCGTTTGATCGCCGGAAAATACCACCGTGCTCGTCTCGCCGTGAAAAGTCCGATGGTATGCTCAAAATCGATTTTTGACAACTTTGGTCGAATCGATTTTCCGAACCGAAACTTCGTTTTTGAATTTCGGGATCCCTCCGTGGAACCGTAGCTCTGATACCACTTGTTGTGAATAAACACACAATAATAGAGGTGAATTGAGAGAAAATTCTTCTTTTATATATACCTACAAAAGAATTACAAAGCTTATAATCCAAACTTTACAAAAAACTCTCAAACACTTTACTCTCATCTTTCCTCACGTTGGGATGATTTTACAAATGGATTCATGGCCCTTTTATAGTGCCCAAACCGCGTGAACAGTACCACGCGGTTTGGGCAGTTGGCAACTTTGCCAACTCTCACCAGCTGCCTTCAATCATGCACCGTTTGTTTTTTGTTTTCTTTTGCATGCCTGGCATGCGTTTCTTTCAACAATATATATATAGTCGGGATCCATCGTTATGCACGAATTATTTTGGATAACATTCCAATAGTTATCATCAATTATAAAATCTTACGTTTGCTTGCAAGGAATTTTTCGATCTTGTATCTATTAGAAAAAATCATTAGAGATTAGGAAATTATAAAAATAAGAACATAATTAAAATTCCACATCAAAGTTTTTACACATACTGAGAAGTTGAAGTGGAAGAGCCTCACAAAAAACTAGGGGTGGCAAAACGAATCAACGAATCGAATTTGTATCGAATCCTAAACGAATCGAATCAAAATGTGATGAATTCGTATTCGATTCGTTTATTAAACGAATCACAATATCAGGATTCGTATTCGATTCATTTATTAAATGAATCGAATACGAATATCCGTTTATTCGTTTAGTCAATGATATTATTTAATAAAATAATTTACCACACTTGATTTACATTAATTATTCATAAATATATATATATGAAATATGTAATTAATATATTTACTAAAAATACCTCACCAAATATCGAAAATATTATTTTTTCTATGATATTAGTTATATTTTCTCGAATCTTAATTGAAAATTAACAAGAACTAGTAAATAAAAATAATAAAACGAATCCTAAACGAATAAACGAATCCATGAGCTTAAATTCGTATTCGATTCGTTTAATAAACGAATCGAATCAAATTGACCCATTTATTAAACGAATCCATTTTTTCAAACCCGTATTCGCTTTAAAGCGAATCGAATCGAACGAATAAACGAATCCTGACCCAAATTGCCACCCCTAAAAAAAACAAACCATGAACTTACACAATGAATCTCCATAAACCATTCTTTGAATTGTAATAATTATACATAAGATAAATAGGTTATACATTCATAGAACTAAAAGCTTTACAAATTCTCACCATTAATCTAGTATTAAAATTCTCGCCTCCATTTAATGTATTTCTCCTAAATTAAGGAGATAGGCTCAAAACTCTTAGGATAAATGTGAGAACTTGAGTGCCTCAGTTTTTATAAATAATTTTAGATTAGATGGTTATTGCATTTTAATTATTTTTTTGAATACTCTATTATTTTATATATAATAGGTAAATTTAAAATAAAAATTTTATTTTATACCCTCTTTAGTATATTAAGAAAATCTTCAATTAAAATATTTAAACTAATTTTTTTTTTTACACTATACACTCATTAATATTTAAATACAGTAAAAAATAACTTAAAACTATCATTTTCTAACAATTGGGATTCCGTTATAAAAAAAAAGTAATTTTTTTTATTTTAATTTTTATAAATATTACATTTTCATTGTCAATAGTTTTAATATATAATATATTTTTATTATTTAAAAATAAATCTTAAAATTTATAATCATAAATGAATGATTATATATACACACACACACGGACGAAAGATAACAATTGCAAAATGTTTAGGACTTACAGTGCTGATATATGAGTATAAAGTGATACTATTTGAGCCACATTATGTTAGAGTATATGTCCTAAAACCAGTTATGGTTTAAGACATAATGTTTGTAATACAGTTTATTATTTATTAATAAAAGATATTTGTTCTTTACACACTGTTACATCCATATTTCATGTGTATATCCTGAGACGTTATGTCAAATAAATATCGTTAATCCAAATGAGTTTGTAATTATAAAAGTCAACGATATTCATACAAATAAGTCTCAAAATAAATTCCTGATAAAATGTGATTATTATACAAGACAATAATATATCATTCGATTAATATTATTGTGTGTCACCTAAATTGACATTTAATATTAATAGAATTGGTGATTAGTCTCATATCATAAAGAGAAAAAATATATGTATTATTAAAATAATATGAAAACGACCCACCGAAAGCGTAAGATCACATGATAATATTATTAAAGGTAATTGATCTTCGTAATGATACATTAGTATTGTCATATCCTCTGATATGAAATCATATGATGAATAGGACAGTCATATGGCTTGTTGGGAATATCATAGAGGTGAAATATTAAAGAGTTAATATTATTTCACTGCTACTCGATAATGAACACAAAACAGCCGCACAATATAGTTATTATCTATGTTATAAATTCGAGGGTTGTTATTAAAAGTTAATAAATAATTATTTTGGCAAAAAAAGATTTCTTGGTTTGATTAGGATATTCGGAATATTTCGAAAATATTAATTTGATTAATAAATTCAAAATATAAAATTATGTTTAATTGTTTAATTAAATAATATTTGATATTTATATTAATAAATTAAATTTAATTAGATGTAATTTTAATTAATTATTAATTAAAAATAGGTAAGATAAATTAATTAATTAATAGTTAATTAATTATCGGGCCAAAATAATATTTAATCTATTGAGCTTTAATTTAGTGGGCTAGCACCCAAATTAATTAGAGTCCTAAATAAGATTAAATAGGAAGTCTTTATTTAATTACAATTCCTAATTTGATTAAGTATTCTAATTTATTTTGGAAAGAATCTTTAAGAGATCAAATTTGATTTGGAGAGATATTGATGTGTCATTATTGTATTGAGATACAATTGTCAATAAGTAGATGGAGAATTCAGCCAAGGGAGAAATAATTATCCTTCTATAAATAGATGGAGAATTCACCAATGGAGAAATAATTCTCCTTGGCCGAATTTTGTCTCTCTCTCTCTCTCTTTTGGTTGTTCCAAGTTTGTTTTAAGATTAATTCCATGAAAATTGATCATTTGATCCCCTTTCTAAGACTTCAGCATAAAAAAAAATAAAAATAGTTTCTTTGTTCTCAAAGTGGGATCAATTTGTTTATAAATTAGTGTTAGTGTGCCAACTAGATGTGCAACGCTTGGTGCACTACAACAAGAGAAAACGCAAGGAGGAAATTTAAGAAGGCTGAGGAAAATAATAAACACATCAATGTATATTTTATTATTATTAAATATTATTTATATTGATCAATAAATTTATTTGCATGCTTATAAAATTAATAGGGATTAATTTTATTTATATATATATATATATATTTTTATATCAACAACGACATACCACGATCCTTAAAGTGATTCTGGAAGAAAATTTTAAATTCCAGTCATATGAATGCTTTCACGCTAACCCCAAAAACCTAACGGTGGTATCAATAGCTTTGAGGTTATGTCGTTTTGATGAAAACAAATTAAAGCATTTATATGAGATCCTATTGAAAATTTTTCGGTTAGAATATTATTTTATGTGGATAAAATCATTATTTTGGGCTGAAAGTTTTTGTAGAGACACTAGACATATAGATAAACGACTCTGTAAAATTTCAACTCAATCGGAATTCAGTAAGGTTTTCTGCTACGCGAAACAATCTCACGGGCAGAACCTGAAAATTCAGATTGGCAAACTGCCATGAGAACAATTTGTAAAATTTTGAAAGTTTTAGGGATTTATTGTAAATACCCAAAATGATCAGAGGTGAAAATTATAATTTTTTGAAATTACAAATATTTTATAAAATTTTTAGAATTAAAATTTGAGTAAGATTAGAATTCTATTTTCCATTAAAATTTGTTTTTGGAAAGAATTCTAATAGAATTTGAGTTATTGCTAATTTTGAACTAAATAACTTCTTATGAAATTAAAACTAAATTAAATTTAAATTAGATTAAAACTCAATCATCACAAGAATTCTAATACGACTTTGATTAAATCTCTTAATATTTAATAGGGTTGGTTTTATGTTTTACAACTAAAGTTATGATAAAATAATATTTGGGTACTATGAATATTAACATATTATATTCTACTGCTAAATTTATATAAAACTTAACATTTTACTACTTTCCATCCAAACCGTTAGTTGACCGTTAGTTAACCATGACATCATGCTAACATCGTAAGGATAAAAAAATCTTAACCCACAAATTATTATAAATTATCAATATTCTAAAAAAATTAAGGGTAATTTTGTCATTACGAAAGGAAGAACAAAAATAAAAACTAAAAAAGATATGACAGTACGATTACTCATTGTCTTTATTGTTCCATTTCGCTGCCAAAAATATAATTGAACAAAGAATTAATGATACTTAAGTACATCTATTTTATTGTTATACTTTACATTATTTTGGATATTATGAGAATATTAATTATTAAATTATTTTGGTAAATTAATTAATTTATTTTGTTGGGTTTTATGGACAGTTTTGAGATTAAAGTATTTTTATAAATGTGATTGTTGATTGTATCTCTTTTATTGTTATATATAAGATTTAGATATGTTTTAAAGGGTATAATTGTAATTTTCACTTTTATTTTATTTTGAGGATAAAATAATATTTTTAAAGATCAACTGACGGTCAACTAACGGTTTAGATGGAAAAGTAGTAAAATGTTAAATTTTATATAAGTTTAGTAGTAAAGTGTAATATGTTAATATTCATAATACCCAATTGTTATTTTATCATAACTTTAGTAGTAAAACGTAAATAACCATATTTAATATGATTGAAACATTAATTGATTAATAATCAAAGAGTAATCTTTTAAGAGTTTCAAGATTATTAATAGGATTATTCAAGTCAATAAAACTTAAAACCTTTTTGAATAAAGAGGTACTAAAAGAGAACTCTGTCGCCAAGGCGATGAGAGCCTAAGAAGGTATGGACTTAAGTGGCCACGTCGGACCCCCCCATATTATGAGAGTTTTCTCTAGTTACCAAATTGTGAAAGATTGTCTTAAATCAAATGGAACAGTCTTATTAAAGTGTTAATAAAAGATTAGGATCGACCTCGTCTTGAGCCAAACATAAAAATTATGTGGTAAATGTGCTTGTGCACGATAAAAGTATAAGATACAAAAACATCAACACTAAAAGAAAAGACCTAAATCATATAAGATATGAATAATTAAATAATCCCCAAGATTGATTATTAAGCTTTAACCTTCTAACATAATCAAGTAACCCACTAATTATATTTTGGCAATCCCAAAATTCATTAGGTAAGAGACCCTTATATGTTTAAGTACTATTTGACCTGTTCGTCTGTGTATCCTAATGATTGTAAACCCAAAACCCATTAGGTGAGAGCCAATCACATGTGTTACATGACGAAAGGTGTTGGGCCTAGCTTAATTAGTAAAGATGTCAAAACTCATTAGGTGAGATATTGTTCACTAGAGGTAGAAAGGTCGAGCCTTATATAAAGATACAAACAAAATGAGTTTTGACTCATTGGAGGCGTATGTTAAGAAGGTGTTGAAGAGATTCAACATGAAAGATGCTAAACCAGTTAGCACATTTTTGGCAGCTCATTTTAAGTTGTTCAAACTGCTTTCACATAAAAATGAGCATGATATGGAATATATGAAGAATGTGCTTTATGCTTCAGCTATTGGGAGTCTTATATATGTCATGGTATACATTAGACCCGACATTTCTCATGCAGTGGGAGTTGTGAGCCGATATATGAGCAATCATGGCAAACAACATTGGGAAATAGTGAAGTGGATTTTAAGGTATCTTCGAGGCACTTCTAATATGGCCTTATGTTTTGGCGGTAGTAGTATGGATCTGTAAGGTTATGTGGATGCAGACTTGGGTGATGATAGAGATACAATCAAAAGTACTACATGTTATGTATTTACTGTGGGTGGTATTGCTGTGAGCTGGGCTTCTAAGTTATAGAAGATAATTGCTCTTTCAACAACAGAAGCAGAGTGTGTGGCTATTATAGAGGCTAGAAAAAATATGGTATGGTTAAATGGTTTCTTAACAGAGTTAGATAAAGTGCAAGTTAATGGTATTCTTTATAGTGATGGTCATAGCGCTATTCACTTTGCAAAGAATCCTGCATTTCATTCAAGAACTAAGCATATTCGTTTGCGGTACCATTTTATATGTTCGCTTTTGGATGACGAAGCATTGAAATTATATAAGATCGTTGGAAGCGAGAATCCTACTGATATGTTAACCAAAGTTGTATCACTTGGTAAACTGAAGTATTATACGGCTTCAGTTGGTCTCCGAAACTGAGAAAAATGGAGATGGTGGTTACTAATGAGTTTATATGCTTGAAGAGCTCGAAGATAGTTTTTTACGACATGATGGTTGAATTGTCTCCAAGTGGGAGATTGTTGATAAAGTTTTTGTGGAGTTAATTCTTTGCTTGCAATTTGTTGGTAATTAATACAATTGAGGGCAATAATATTTGTATTACATATAATTGGTTGGAGTAGTGTAAAATCTTGCCTATAAATAACTCCATTGGTAAGAGTTTAAGGCATTCCAAAAATTTGTGAGTTTCTTTCATTAGAGATAAAGAAAATCTCTAGTGTGATTTGAGAGAATTGGGGTGAGATTGTGTGTGTGCTAGAAAAGTGTGTGAGAATGATTAAAAGAAAGAGAGAAAATACAAAGGAGCGAAAAATTCTATAGATTTTTTTTTTGTGTGTTTCTTTTATTTTTTTTCATTATAATCCTTAATAATGAGTGAGTTAAATACTTAAGTGCTCTTGTAATCCTCTTGTTATTCAATTATAGTGAAACTCAGTAATCACATTGGATGTAGCCTGTTAGGTCTAATTGACCGGACGAACCACTATAAATTATGTGTCGCATTGTTATATTTGGTTATTCTTTACTGTTGCTGTCACTCGGTAAATTTTGAGATGTTAAAATCTCAACACTTTATTCCTAAGTTAGAAGTTGGAGTCCTTACCATAAAATGTACGACTCGAATACTTGGCATTCTGAGCTATATCAGAGTTGAGTGTGCTTTTGTGATAGTACCTTCTATTAGTTCTCACTTATTTAAAAAAATTGATATTAGTAATTCCTGATACCAACAAAGTGGTCATGATAGACGAAATTAAATTAAAATTTTTGACGCCAACGAAATTATCCTGATCAAAGAAGTTGATTATCTGATGCCAGCAAAATATTTCTAATCAGATAAACGAAAAGATAACTCTTTTAAAGTGAGAATAAAATCACAACTTATTTATTTTATTTCCGATTAATCGATTCTGTTTCCTAGAAGAACATAAATAGCAGTAGCCTAGTATGTAGATAATGAATAACGATAGACACAAAATATAAATAAAGCAATTAAGGCTAAGTATGGATTAATTGTTGATTAAGCAATGCACCATCAGCACCATTCTTCAACATGCTCGCTCACGCACAACAAGAGTCTTCCACGGCACACTCATAACAGCAACCTATCACCATCCTCATGGCATTAGGTCCCATTTAAGTAACCCCCAAACTAACACCTTTATTTCAAATTCTAAATTTATACACATAATCATTTTTTTTTTTAAATCGTTGGAAATCTCGTCAGGTCGTCGCTAAATCACCCTTTTTCATGTTTAAGTGAAGCAGTTAAAACCCTCGGCTGTCTCAGACTCTTACAATAAAAGTATTTCATGGATTCGAACCCATGACTTCAAGATAAGATTATGAACCCTATACTACCAAGGCATTCCGATAAGATCAAATCCAAAATCAACACCATAAGGATAATAATTGGACTTGGCAATAAAGCTGAGGTAATTGATGTTACCAACATCAACTAATAATGAATCTCCAAACAAAAATATTCATGCAAAACCCATAAAATGTTGTGTTGTAAATTCTTCAAATCTTAAAATATGATGTTTTGATGGAAAAGAGACATGTCATTTGGATGGTACCTCATGAAGACATGTCCTCCATTTGTGTGTAAATGGTCCTATGCTTCAAGGGGTGCATAGGAGATGTACAACCCTTTGGAGAGTTGCACCCCAACCCAAATGGTGTCATTGAGGCACCATTCCTTACTTATAAAAGAAAGCTTTATTGTTCCTTTATACACACAGAAAGAAATTTGAATTGCATCCATAAAATTTGAGTATCATTTTGGTTTTGAGTCAGAGAGATAATTCCACAATTACCTAGTTTGAGATATTGTTAAGGTCTGCCCATTGAACAAGAGGAATTCAGGTTATCATGGGAAAACATTAGCCACAAATCTGTAGAGCACCGAGACATGGCTGATAAGTTCTTAAGGACATAGATTTATCTCGACTCGGACTGCATTTCGTCAATTTTACAAGGTTTTCTTGTTATCAAAATTTTAGGGTTTATGCATATTAAACTAGATCTACTTTCGTTTTTCTGGTTTTGATTTATTTGTTGCATGTTGAATTGATGTTTAATGACACTAAATATCCAACATGTTGCTTTTTAAATAACTTTTTTTACTGGAATTTTGGTGGCTATCTAGGTAGCTTCTTTTCATAACGCCCTGCCAAAAAAATGTTCTTATTTTTGTATGTTTGCTCATCTTAATGGGTTAGCCAGGTGTTCATGGAATGAACCGAGTGGATAATTTTTTTTGTTCCAGTAGTTTTACAATGGGCTACGGTCCAAGGGTTGTGGGGCATTTTCCAAGACAACCACAAACCAAAAGCATCAATCAGAAATAGGGGCTTGACCCGGCCCGATTCGGAGATAAATTATTCGGGTCGGGCTTCAAATAAGCCCACCAGGCCCCCAATGATTTATTTTAAAAAGTATTTTTAAAAAATTAAATATATCTATTTTTTTTTTTTAATTTTTAAATACATATATTTATAACTAAAGAAATTTAATATGCAACTCAAGAGAGGTTGAATTGGGTATTTAAAAATAATAGCTAATTAATACAACCCAAATGCAGCAAATTAAATCAATTTAATTAACAACAATATAAATGATCAACAAAGTAAAAGTAAAAGAAAGATATAATAAATACATAGGCAATTGAAGATTTCACTAACAATCAATTTATATCTCAAAGACTCTCTTACAATTGACTTCCCAAAATGTCAACAAATCTCCTCCCACTTGATTTCAACAAAGTGTTAATTAAACCTCTACAATAATTAACTTTTAAGGTGTCAATTAAATTTTTACAATTATAATGTATCACACGCCTATCAGTCAATGTGTTTCTCACTCTCAGTTTTACAGTAAGAACAATGAAATATAAAGATTCCTCAAAATAATTAACTTAAAGTATATAAAGCTCAAATATATTTGATTATATATTTAAAGCAAATCAGAACCCAAAGCAACTTTCGAATATGATTATGTAACAATAAAAATGCTCAAAAAAACATATTCTAACAAATGAAAATGAGTTTATATATATCTCATGAAAATATATCCGTTAGAAAAACTGCATGAAAACTGCTAGCTCAAACCAAACAGGTTTGCCTTTTAGCTTAAACAGGTTACAATTATTTTATAATAATATTTGTTTCTTGAACAAAATAAATATTAACAATTTATAAGGGATTGAAATAGCTAAAAAAAAAAAAATTCTATGAAAATGACAATTTTCTAATTTAAAAATATTTTTTAGGGATGTAGCTCAATTTGTAGAGCCCTCGTCCCTACTTGTATTTTTTTTCCTTCTTTAAAAGAGTTTTAAAAGAGGGTATTTATGGTGACTTCGCTAAAGTTGTAATTGATATTAATGTGGAGTTTGATGAGTTTATAAGGTAGCATTTACGTTAGCGTTTAATTACTACTCTAAACGTAGACTCGGCCGGCGGTTCGGTTCCGGTTCGGAACCGAACCGAACCGGCCGGTTACCGGTTCCACAAGTGTGGAACCGGAACCGAAAACCGAACCGGAACCGAACCTTTCGGTTCCGGTTCGGTTCGGTTCCTTTTTTTTTTTTTGATTAATTTAAATAAAAAAAATGAGATTAAATTTAAAAAAAAAAAATTTATTACATTGAAGAGCTTGAGCTTAAATTTTTAAATATTTAAGTTGCCTACGTATCCTCCAAGGGTGAGAGGAATCAAAGCTCACGTAGTTCCATTACAAGTTTTAGTCTTTTAGACATATCCCCTTTTGTAAATTATAATTTTACAATTATCAATCATCATTATCGGTTGATCCTTCGGCTCCGGTTCCGCTTGCACTAGTTGCAGAAGCATTATCGAACAAATCTTCACAATCATCGGGGGCATCTTCTTGTTGTCTCAGATCAGCTCGAGTCAAATCATCCACACAAGCTGTTGCTTCTAGAGTGCTTGGATGTAATGAAGATCGCCTAGCTTCCAATATATTACCTCCCAAGCTGAAGGCTTGCTCAACCGCAACGGTGGAAATAGGTGCTGCCAATATCTCTTTAACAATAATAGATAAAACATGATATATATTTTGATGCCGGTTCCACCATTCAAGGATTTTAAAATTTTTACTGCATAAACTTTCATTAGAAAACTCAAAATTTGTAGATAAATAATTATCTAATTCAGGGTTATTAGTTGTCGTATCCCTAGCTTTTTTATTTCGTTGCAATAACCAACGATCTCCTACGCTAAGTCTTGTTTGAATTACCGGTTCGCTACTACTAGATTGACCTAATGTTCCTAAGTTATATCTTACAATATAATCATTAAATAACTCAATTAAATCATTTCTTAATTTCGTCATTAATCTAGTAATGTCAATTTCATCTAATATTCCTAAATAACCATAATAAGCTTGTAAAGCACCACTCAAACCTTCTAATTTAAATCTAGGATCAAAAACAGCAGCAATAAGATAAAGTAAAGGAATTTCTCTAAAATAGTTTAACCATTTTACCTTCATAACAGTAATGGCTTCTAACAAAACAATATCATTAGGATCGCTACTGTCAACATGCTCATCGAGAGTGCCAACAATATTTAAACTCTCAAGAAGAAATAAATGTGCTGTAGGATAATAAACGCCGCTAAAAACTAAAGTAGCATCATTAAAAACTTTTAAAATATCTAAATTTTTTTCACAAATATCCCATTGACTAGGATAAAGTGTGATATTTTGAACATGTTGAGAAAAAAAACTACATAATGCATCTTTGTATTGAAATGCTTGACATAAAAGAAAATAAGTAGAATTCAAACGTGTTGGAACATCTCTTGAAAATTTAATCGGTTTAATACCATTTATTTTACAAAACTTGGTCCATTCTCTCCTAATTTGAGAATATGACCAAATACAGTTAAGTGCCGTTTTAATTGGATCAAGGAAGGTGATAATAATTTTAGACCGTCTTGCACACATAAGTTGAGGACATGACATGTACAACGAATATGAAAAAACCGACCCCCTAAATTTGGTTGACATATTTCTTTTAAATCATTGATGGATGCAGTATTTGCAGATGCATTATCAAATCCAATTGTTAAAATTTTTTCTCCTAAACCATATTCATCAAAAATTACCTTCATCATTCTATAAATATTATATGCAGTATGTTGGTCATCAAAAACTCTAAATGCAATTAGTCGTTTTTGCATGGTAAATGATGCATCAATCCAATGACAAGTCACACCCATGTATGAATGTGTTTGCCAATGATCACTCCAAATATCAGAACATACAGAAATACGACCTTTCATCTCTTTAAATATTTCATTTAAAATAATTTTACCATCTTTGTATAATTTAAAAATATGACGTTTTGTTGTGTTTCGAGTCATTCTACATGCAGAAGGGTTTAAAGCATTATGCACGTAATTAGTAAAATGAAGTTTTTCACCAAAGCTTAAAGAAAGATGTGCCATACAAGTTAATTTCGCAAATTCTTCTCTATTTTTTGCATCAGAATATTTAAATAAATCTAAAGCACTCGTACCTCTACTTGATGATGCGTACCTGGCCATTTGAGTTTGCGTCGTATCAATGCCAAATTCAACCGGATGATGTTTTTCCATGTGCTTGATCATATTGCCATATCCACCTGAAAATTTGTAGATAACCCCACAATAGTTGCAAACTGCTCGTTGTGAATCATCTTCTAGGCGTTTCAAATTAAAATGAATTTTGAAAATATCCGAGGACCGAGCCTTAACTTCTCTTCTCC
Organism: Zanthoxylum bungeanum; assembly: GCA_019454045.1. Classification (NCBI taxonomy): domain Eukaryota; kingdom Viridiplantae; phylum Streptophyta; class Magnoliopsida; order Sapindales; family Rutaceae; genus Zanthoxylum; species Zanthoxylum bungeanum. The sequence goes on from SKCR01042819.1 coordinate 40,057, forward strand.
GTGATTGTGCACTGACACTAGGGCCGCTCTCTTGGGTTGGCATATTTGACATTATGTTCTCAGATGAGCTTGCCATTTTTCGTTTGAGAAATTAGGAAGAAAAATAAGAAAATTGAATAATTGCGAATAAGAGAACTAGAGAATTATAGAAAATGAGAGAGTTGAGAATTTGGTGTGATGAAATTATGAAAAATGAATCCTATTTATAGAATTTTAGAATTTTTTTGATACCAAATATGCCCCTAAATATAACCGTTTTTACCGTTATTAGGGGTACATTAGTAATCCATATATTTTTTTTTTTTTATTTTGTTATTTTTTTTTTGGCAGGGAGCCAAACGGCTCCCTGCATCCCCCAACGGCACTAGCCGTTGGGGGAATTAGGCCCCCAACGGCTAGTAGCCGTTGTTCCGAACCGGAACCGTGGCCGGGTCTATCTAAACGTATTAATGTTAGTTTATACTCTTATAAAATTGAATTATACGAATATGATATTATTTTTCTACATTAGCATTAACGCTAACTGATATTTTAATGTTTGTTCCAAAATTTATTAGCTAATTTATACTTTCAATGTAATACTCTACCAAACTGATCAGCATAATATTTGTGAAAAAGGAAACGTCCTCGAATTTTGGTTATTTGTTTCTAGAAATTATTAATTTTTTAATTAAAATTTTGAGATAATTATGAGATCATGCATATGAAAATAGTAGTTTAGACGTCTCTATCTTGCTATATGATACCACTTTCTTAAAATTAAAAGCCTAGATTTAAGAACGAGGAAGTCACTCCTTTGCTCAAAGCCTAGATTTAAGATTTGATGCATCGTCACTCCTGTTGCAAAAGTTTTCTTGACATATATATATACTAGTTTTTGCCCGTGCCTACGGCACGGTGTTACAGTATTTGCTAGGTGTTACAGAATTAAATGATTTTATTTTTTAATTAAATGATGCCCGTGCCTACGGCACGGTGTTACAGTATTTGGCCGTGTCTACGGTACGGTGTTACAGTATTTGCCCGTGCCTACGGCACGGTGTTACAGAATTAAATGATTTTATTTTTTAATTAAATGATTTTATTTTAACTTTCTATTTTTTAATTTGAAAATTTGAAAATTTTTGACCATTTCCATCAATCAATTCACTCTCTTTCCTCCAATTACCAATGAAATGATCTGGGCCGTCAATTAAGTCACATAAAGAGAGCCGTTGGATACACTCTCTTTCCTCCAACACCATTCTCATTTATTATATATATATATATATATATTTTTTTTATAATTTATCAACGAGGTCTTATTTTTAGAATTCTTATCGAATCCCATATAAATCAGGACTATCCATGATCAAAACGTATTCAATTAAGTTCATTATTTATAAACATATTATTAACATCTCTCCCAAAACGATGTGGGATGTTAGAGGTGGTCGTATGCTATAAGTTGGGGCCTTGCTAAAAAACATTCCAAGTCAAATAAAAGACTTAACTGAAATTTAGTCAATTTTTTTTTTTTTTTTTAAAATTTTTTTCATTTTGACCTCTCTGTTTTATCATTAGATTTTTTTTGTCCCAATAACGTGCTGATATTTAAACTATAAATTAAGTTCCATTAAGGAAAATAAGCATTGACATAATTAAATCAAAGACCCAAAATTAAAAAAAAAAATATATAAAAATAGGGTGAAAAAGTTGGAGGTCGATCTCGTTGACGCTAGCAGAATCTTTCTCCAAGTCAGAATGCTTTTGATATTTTTGGTAATCAAAATAAAATATTAAACATACTTTAATAATTATAATTAGGACCCTAATGTTATCTTTTAATTATTTGTAATGTCATCGCACTAATTGCTGCTTGGGGACAGTCCCATTCCATCTTTGTTTGTCTCCCATGAGGAGAGGTTAGGAAAAAAAAATCATTTCATATAGTTGTATTATGTTTTTCATATTTTTTTATCGGAAGTATTTTAATATTAATATATGATTAGAATTCAATTATCTAATAATTATTAATTATAATTTATAAAAAAAATTCAATACAAAATTCAATTTATCTCAAATTTGAGTCTTTATTCATATATAATTTAGTAAATTATAATCATTATTAACCGGATAATGTGGGATTTTATCACCCATCCTTATCTCATCCATCTTAGGCCATACTATTGTTGGAAAAAATGCTTATGAGTAAGCATTTTGAGGCTCAATTTTAAGCATGGTCCACTTCGTGTTAGTGGTTGTTATTGAATGATTCGGATACTCCTCCGTGAGTACTTCGAAATGGTATATTCATATGCTTAAAATGATGTTTGGGTGAATGAGAAATTGTTACTCAAAGTTCACCCATTGGTGTTAGAAAATAAAGAGGAGTTAGCTTGTCCCATATGGGAAAGTTATAGAGAGGAAATTATGCTTATATATGATTGTTCATCAGTAGATGGGTAAGAGTTATAAGGATAGAGGCTCTCTCTACGTGCGGGGGGGGGGGGGGTGCAAATCAAATCAGAATCAAGCTTGGCTCGTGTGTCCTGCGTACACGAATGCCGGATCAAAATGTGCGGGCTCAGCCCAGCCGAATTTTTACTTGTCTCTTTATTTTTCCAAGTCTTTTAAAGTTCCATACAGTTAAAATCAATCATACAAAATCAACACAATAATTTTGGTGACGAAGTGGAAAATTCGTGCAAGTAAAAAATCACTTCGGATATCTCGGCTACCAGCCCAATCCACTATATAGAGAAAAACTTACAGCAATGGTCAAGACCTATGATGGCGACTCTACCGACTCAAGTACCTATAGACTATAAGAACTCAAGAAACTCATCAATCCTGTACCCCACGGTTTTCTTTAGAACCTCTGAAGTCTCTGAGCGGATTGTCTCTGCAACTCTAAACGTCGGAACTCCGTCTACCAAACTTCCTCCTAAAGAACTCTGAAGGATTATGAATTTTGGGTTAGGTTGTGTTGAATGTTTATCAAAGAATGATTCTCACAATTAACAAAGAAGACAAGAAGATGAAAGAAGTCTTCAAGGTGAAATCAAAGAAGATTGAAAGCTTTGAGAGATTTTGGCTCAAGGGATTTGTGTTTCAACTATTGGGGAATGTGGCTATATGTTCTATTTATAGGTAGGGTGAAGATTTAGAGTTTTTCAAAGTGAAAAAGCTGAAAAACGCGTTCAGATCGCAGTCGCGTTCGAACGTACCACGAACGCGTGCCTATTGGAAAGATTCGTTCGAATGCTAGTCGAACGCACAACAAACGCTTTCTCTGGAATGTTTCGTTCGAACGCTTCTTCGAACGTACCTCGAATGTTTGCTCTTGGGACTATTTCGTTCGAACCCAACAACGAACGTGCCACTAACGCCATACGTTCAACGCTTCAACGAACACAGTACTAACGAAAATACTCCAGCTTTGTCAAAAATCAGTCCAATTGCTCCAAATTCTTCAAGACTTATTACAACTTATTTGAACTTGTTTTGTCACAGATATTTCCAATAAAAATATGGAACTAACAGATCATATATAAATTTATTTTGGACCATACTTTCTTTATTATTATTAATATTATTATTTTTATAATATATATATATATATATAATATATATATATATATACACACACACACCGAGGAGATTGATGGATGATAAAAACAAGTGAACCAAACAAAAAAAGAAGAAATAAGTTACTTTGAAGATCAAGTTTTAAATAAAACTTGCATAAGATTGTAAACCTAAAATTTGCAAATATAAAACGTATTTTCACCTCTTGCTCCATGACTCTACACATTAATTGACTCCATAAAATAAGGTAGCATTACCTTTAGACTAGTTAAAAAATAACTACACTATAAAATATACAGAAAATAATTAAGAATATTTATGAATTCAAAATATTATTAGGAGATCATTTCTTCCCTTTTAAAAATGCCATTGTTCATTTGTTCTTACGGATGAATTTACCTGAAATAATTTGATTTCTCCTCTGTTTCACATTTTTATAATTAGAATGTAATTAATTTATTGAATTCTTCGAGTCTTAAATGATGCCACTACATTGTAGCATTGTTGAACATTCATTGCTAGGATTTGCTACTTCCAAACTTTAATCCCAAATGTTACAGACATAAATTATCTATAACGATATTTGAAACAAAATTTATTAAAAAAAAAATGATAAGAAATACATCTCCCAAATACAACTTTCAAATTATAAAACAATACTTAAGACATTTCTTTTATTTGAATAACATTAAGTTTACGTGTCTGTTTGATATGACTTCTAGTAAATATAAAATAAATTTTTTAATCTCAAATGTTCTTTTCAAATTTTTTTTGTGGTATTTGGTTGTATTTTAAGTATAGCTTTTGAAAATTATAAAAACTATTTTGCCTCCACTAACAAAAGCCCAATATTTGAGATTTTGGGAGTAAAACTGTAACACCCCGCTGGACGCAGGATGCTATCGGGATAAGACGAGATTAACTCATCTCCATAAGCCTCCGAATTTACAGAGGAACGGACATGATGTATTATAAAATTGGACAACCTGGTGTTGGGGCAGTTGTGGAACCCCTAAAATCGGATCGGTGTCCCGCGCAGCGGAAGTGAGTCTAACCCAAGGATATCAGGGATATGTGTATTTTAAAATATTTTAATGAAAACTACATTCCAATACGAGTCCGTAGGAAAAAACGGGGACCAAATCGGAGTCCAAAAATTCAAGAATGTAGAAAATGAAGTTTTAGTGTTCATCAGCCCTCGGAGTCGCGACGCGGAGCCTTGGGAGTCGAGATGCTCCAAAGTGCGAGAGCAACTGCGAGAGATGAACGTCTCCGCGTCGTGAAGTTGAAGAGTGGGAGTTATGACGCTCCAAGGTCTGATGCTCAGTGTCGCGACGCTCCATTAGGCACTGAGCAATTTCAACATTCAAATCAATCCTAAACACTTCCAATTTTCTCCTATCATTTTAATACATCTTAAAATCAATTTTAACATCAAAACAAACCACAACATATGTTATACAACTAACATACATGTATTTTAAATACATATATGCATTTGTTTGAATCAAAACACAAACCAATTTAGAATCCCACTATGAAATGTCTCATGAACAATTCTAGTTCACCCAAAGATGGTCAATTGATTTTAGAATGGTAGCCATAGCTCTAAGCTTTAATCTAGAGTTCCAAACTCTTATTAATTGTTCCATGTCCAACATGAACATATTTGACCTAATTAACAAACATATTGTGTTTATACTTCCAAAGTATCATAACACAATTTTTAGCCTTATTTCAACTTTAAGTTATGTAATCATGCATCCAATACATAATTCATCACTATATGTATCACTAATGAAAACTCACTAATGGAGAACATAACTTAATAGAAGTTCAAACTTACCTAGTAAGCTTGATTCAAAAATCCAATCTCCTTCTCTTTGTTGAAATGGTTGGAGAATTTTTAAGGTTTGCAAGCTTGACTCCAAGATCCAATCTTGATTCCAATGCTAGCAAGCTTCACTCCAAGATCCAATTTTGATTTCTCCAAGATGAAATGTTGTAGAGACCTCACAAAGCTTCTCTAAACACCTCTCTAACTTAGGTTAATTTCTCCAAGAATTGCTTGTATTTAGCTTTATTAAGCTTAATTAAAACCTTCCTAAAGCTTGCTATTTATAGCAAAACTTAGGTAATTTTTAATTAATAAAAGTTATCACCAACTTTTATGTGGGCTTAATCTAATTTATCCAAATATGTATAATTAGGTGTGACTAATCACATTTGTCTACCACTTTGATTTAATCTAATTAAATCAAGACAAAGCTTAATTAATAGATTAGTTACATGTCTTCCACTTTGATTTAATCCAATTAAATCAAGCCAAAAATACATATAATTACATACTTGTAATTACTATAATATCCTCAAATGGTAGAGATAATTATGAAATTATGACAAAGTTCTTGTGTAAATATTGAATTAATCCAATTAGGTCAAAGTAAATAATCAATGTTATCCAATAACACTTGATTATCTTAGTTGATATTTATAATATCGAATATTATCTTTTATCAAAATTAATCGGCTACCAAATTGCTCAACAAGTACACTTCATATTGAGACTCTCTAAGTTCAGACACGTTCGTCATATAAGCCTAGCTAATATGTACGCAATTCGACCACCTCTGAGTTCGCGAAGAACATGAACGACCTTTCTGAACTATACAAGTTGAGTTCATCACATGTGTTTAACAATCCATCATCGTAAGGCTATCCGAGTTGTGCTTAGGATGTAGGGGTTATTTAGGGGGGAATCCGGGTGGAATCGGTAACGCAGCGGAAGCGGTGAAAATCCGATTTTCAGATTTCAAAAATTTTTCTCGGATAAATTAAATAAACATATTTATTTAATATTCCAATAATCAAATTATGAAAATAAATTCAATAAAATATTTTAGGTGAATTTACCGAAATACCCTTGCTTTGTTTTTGTCCATTTTAGTCCGAAATTGATCCAATCAATTTTGAATGATTCTAAATCATTTCTAAGATGAACTTATGATGTTCAAAACATCAAAACACCAAAGCAACCAAAATCCCCAATTTTTCTTATCTTGGCCGAATGCACCATTTGGTGCCAATTTGTGCATTTTGCACTTTCATGCTTCAAGACACATCCAAATGATATCCAATCAACATGAAACTTATATGCATCATATACACACACAAATACACAACATATATGAAAACCCCCAAATTTGGAGTTAGTCATAAACCTAATTTTTCAATTTCCTCAAATTGGACAAATTAGGCCATATACATTAAATCAATTGTTTCAATCATCAATCTTACATCCAATTCAAGTCTCAACACAATGAAACAACTCAAGATCAAATCTAGGTCATTTAAGAGTGGGTCAACAACTCTAGATTAGCAACTTGGTTTCTAAAACCTTAAAAGAATCCTTACAACTACAATAGTCACAAGTTTCCTTCACCATACATGCTCAACACTTCTATCAAACTTCCACCAACAAAAACCACAAGGAACAAAGAAAGAAACCTCCTAAGAATATCATATATTAAAGCCTAGAAACTAAGGAACAAGTTCCTTACTAATAGCAAGTTCAAGAAACTTACTAAAATCCAAGCTTTTGATGTTTTAGCCTTTCTTCTCACAAACTTCCTTAGCTTCTTTCAATGGAGTTTATTTTGATAAAGTGTATTAGGTTAACTTTATTATGAAATGAAAAACAATTTATATCTTCACCAAAAGGCCTATGGCCGAATTTCATCAAATGAAATTCAATAAATGTAATTGATTTTTCATTTCACTTTAATGTTGTCAACTTGCACAAATATCTCACAAACACCTTTATTAGATATTTACCTTAGTCAACAAATGCAACTATCATCATTAACTTTAAATATCCTAACATAAGATATTTATATTTTAATTAATTTAATCATTTAACAATTAAATAATTAATTAATTAATCAAATACAAATATATTAAATATATGTATAATATTTACATTAAATATTAAAAACATATATTCATTTAGGAAATAAGTCAAATAACTCATTTTGACTATTAATTAATGTGTATTTAAATTAATCAAGTATTAAATGTAAATACACAATAATTAAGGAAATGACTATCTAGTCTCTTTAGCATGAATCTTGCGTTTAACCATTAAACGACTTTATAAATAATCAATATTATTTATTTATGTTGCTCTAGTGCTCAACGAGTATGTTTCATTATTGAGACTCTCTAGGTTCAGGTATATCCGTCACAAAAATCTAATTTCGTGTCCATAATCTATCCACCCGTAGATTATGACGATCACGGATAATCTCGCTGAACCATACAGGTCGAGGTCATCGCAAATGTATAATTCCTCCGTCACAGGTATCCGGATAAATCCCAGAGATATAGATGCAAACGTCAAATCTCTATCGGGATTATCCAGTCGACTATTCTATTAGCAATCTCAAAAGAATGTTTAGAACTAGCTTCTAAACTTTACCACGGGCCCATGGTTTTATCTGATTGCTAATCATATGGACTACCTATGCTCTGATACACAGAACTGACGGATCCTATCTTGATACACATAGGACACCCTGAGGATCTGTCCACACCCAACGAAACATGCGGAGGGTCTGATCTAAATAGATCGGTGACGTGACTGCCGTCTAAGTGTAGAAGATGTCTCATGTGCCCACAATGGCATCTCAAGTCTAAGAATCACAAGTGCTACTCAACCCAAGAAGATTCTTATTGACGCTGGTGTACCATCCATTAAGAATCTTCGGTGAGTCGTTCAGTGTTTATCCGCTATAAACACTACACACGTCTATACTAGTCTCCAAGACTAATGGTCATTGAGAAACCATTGGAATCATATATTCCAGTATACGACATGTACCGGTCTCAACGGGTTTACTATACTGACCAAGTAGTGTAAACCTTGACCAGGAACTGTCTGAGAATGACAACGTCATGATACATCTCAATGTCCGTTGCGACGCTTTTGCAACTGTATCATGACTAATCATTCTCAGGTCATTACGTCTTTACCATATAGAAATATAGATTATATTATAGAAACTGCATATATTATTCATAATAATAATGTTTTACAGAAGTATTTAACAGAAATACAACCGGGAATTGGCGTTCTGAGCACCAACCCCAACAAAATCTCTCACTTGCTCTAGTGCCAATATCGATTGTATCTAATACCCATCGACTCCACGTGTGTTTATCAAACAGCTTCGGAGGTATGGCCTTCGTCAGCGGGTCTGCTACATTATCTTCACTCGGTACCTTGCACACGACAATATCCCCTCGCGACACGATCTCTCGAATGATGTGGTACTTGCGTTCCACATGCTTCGACTTCTGATGCGCCCTCGGTTCCTTTGCTTGCGCAATGGCTCCTATTATCACAGTATAACGGAATCGCATCTCGATACTTGGGACAACTCCCAATTCTGTGATAAAGTTCTTTATCCACACAGCCTCTTTTGCAGCTTCAGAAGCTGCAATATATTCCACCTCAGTGGTGGAATCAGCTGTCGATCCCTGTTTGGAACTCTTCCAACAAACTGCACCTCCGTTAAGGGTAAAGACAAATCCAGATGTAGACTTTCTATCATCGGGATCCGATTGGAAATCGGAGTCTGTATACCCATTAACCTGCAGTTCGTTTCCTCCATATATTATTAACTTATCCTTAGTACCTTTAAGATACTTTAGGATATGTTTAATGGCCATCCAATGGTCATTACCTGGATTGGACTGATATCGACTAGTTACGCTAACAGCGAAACTGATATCAGGCCTCGTAGATAACATGGCATACATTATGCTACCCAAACACGAAACATAAGGTTGGTTAGACATTCTAACCTTCTCATCTTCTGTTTGTGGACACATCTTATTGGAAAGATGAATCCCATGTCTAAACGGTATGTTTGCTGTCTTACAGTTACCAAAGCTATACCGTTCCAAGATCTTATCTACGTACGTTGATTGGGATAACCCAATCAGCCTCCTTTGTCTATCTCTATAGAGTTTTATCCCTAAAACATAGGAAGCTTCTCCCAGGTCCTTCATGGAGAAATTCTTACAGAGGTACGCTTTGACGCTTTGCAACATACCTAAATCATTCCCAATGATTAGGATGTCATCAACATATAGGACTAAAAATACGACCATGCTCCCACTGGCCTTCTGATACACACAGGATTCTTCCGAATTCTTGAGAAAACCAGACGATCTAATAATCTCATCGAATCGAAGATTCCAACTTCGTGAAGCTTGTTTAAGTCCATAAATGGACTTCTTAAGCTTACATACCATGCCCGAGGTTTCGCTGGATGTGAAACCTTCCGGCTGTTCCATATAGATTTCTTCATCAAGAAATCCATTTAGAAAGCCCGTTTTGAATCCATTTGCCAAATCTCGTAGTCATGATACGCAGCTATAGAAAGCAAAATCCGGATAGACTTAAGCATTGCTACCGGTGAAAAAGTTTCATCGTAGTCGACGCCAGGTCGCTGCGTGTGTAACCTTTTGCTACCAGTCGGGCCTTGTAAGTTTCAACCTTACCGTCAGGCCCGCGCTTCCTCTTGTAAACCCATTTACAACCGATAAGAACAATTCCTTCGGGAAGCGGAATCAAGTCCCAAACTTGATTTTCATGCATTGAGTCTATCTCGGATTTCATGGCACTTTGCCATTTCACGGAGTCGATGTCCAACATCGATTCTCTATAGGTGAAAGGATCTGTCTCTTCAACTAAGAGAACATCCAGACTCTTTTCTTGTATCAAATACAAGCGTTCAGGAGGTCTAGATACCCTTTCCGACCTACGGAGTGTGTGGTTTGAATGTCCTTCATCTACTTGAACTTCAGGTTCCTCCGTTGGCTCGTTGTTTTCAGGTTGGACTTCATCAAGCTCAACCTGTCTATGATCACCACCTTCTGACAAAAATTCTACTTCTAGAAATTTTGCGAAGCGAGCTACGAACACATTTCGATGCTCGGTATCATAGAACAGATATCCCCTCGTGTTCGAGGGATATCCAACAAACCTAAACTTTTGCCCTCGAGGCGAAAGCTTACTTTGCTGAGTTACCCTGACATAGGCAGAACAACCCCAAACCTTAATATAATTAAGATTCGGTCTCCTACCGAACCATATTTGATGCGGTGTCGTAGGAACAGCCTTTGAAGGAATCTTATTCAAAAGATGTGCGGCTGTTAAGAGACAGTAGCCCCATAAGTAATATGGCAAATCTGTGAAACTCAACATCGATCGGACCATATCCAATAAAGTCCGATTTCTCCTTTCAGATACACCATTGTGCTGTGGTGTACCTGGAGGAGTATATTGAGCGAGAATCCCATTCTCCTTCATATAATCCATGAACTCACCACTCATATATTCACCGCCTCGATCTGATCGAAGGCATTTAATATTTACCAGTTTGTTTTTTCTACTTCATTTCGGAACTCTTTGAACTTTTCAAAGGTTTCCGATTTATGTCGCATCAAATACACATAACCGTACCGTGACAAATCATCGGTAAAGGTAACAAAGTACGAATAACCACTGTGAGCAGTTTGACTTAGTGGACCACATACATCAGAATGTACGAGTTCCAGTAAGTTAGTGGCACGGTGTCCAACACCAGAAAATGGGGCTTTGGTCATCTTACCCTGAATACAGGATTCACAAGTTGGATAGGATTCAATGGTAAGATCTAATATCAAACCATTCCTAACCAATTGGGTAAGGCGTTTAACGCCAATGTGACCAAGTCTCATATGCCAAAGTTCAGTATTATTAATTACAGGTAAACTACGTTTATTAACTCCAGTATTTAATATATCTTTTGAAGTTTGCAATGTATAATGACCATGCTGGTTTGGACAACTAAGGATCTGAATATTATTTTTATCATATAAATACAAAGAAACTATTCTTAATATTAATACAAAAGCCTTCTGTATCTAATACAAAAGTGATATAATATTAGCGACACATCCCGGTACAAAATGACAGTCATATAACAAAAGTGTCCCATTCGGCAATGAGATCTCGCATACTCCCACTGCAACTGCATCCAAAGAGTCTCCACTCCCGAATCGCAACTGCATCTCTCCAGGCTTCAGTTTCCTACTTTCCTTCAGCACCTGCAACGAATTGCAAATGTGAATGGGACAAGCAGAATCTAAAATCCAGCTGGATGTAACGGCTTCACAAGGCAAAGATAAATCAATAACTGGAAAAATAAAAGTACCTGATGTAGAAGCTCTGTCTCTCCTCACTTGGGCAATGTAATCAGGACAGTTCCTTTTCCAGTGCCCAACTTTGCCGCAGTGGTGGCATTTGTCTTCAGAAGCCCTTTTGGGTTGCAAATTCGCCTGTTGTTGAGGACCAAAAGCCTTCTTTTTGGCTTTGCAATCTTCTGTGATCCCTTCTTCTCTTAAAAGCCTTTCTTCCTTTCTTTCCCTTGGACCATCCTTGGGAAGAAGCCGAAAAGAGAAGTAGTTCTAGGTGGGCGAGTCGGTACTCCCTTCTTAGGTCCTCTTCTGCCGTGAGCAACATCCTATGTAGCTTCTGGTAGGTACAGACAGTCCCGTGCATGTTGAAGTACATCACGAACTGGCGAAATGAAGCTGGCAGTGAACCAAGAATGACACTCCTACCGAGAATGTCATTCAAGATGAGATTATGTTGCCTCAATTGATCGATCAAATCGATCATCTGAAGAACATGTGGGCTGACACTCTGCCCCTCATCCAGACGCGCATGGAACAGTTCCATGGCGACTTTGTGAACAATAACTTGTTCTGGTTCTCAAACGATTGTCTCAATCGCGTCATCATACTATAGGAATCTAACATACCATAATACTGTTGCTTGAGTTTCGGAGACAGTGAACTAAGGATGTATGATTTAACCCTTAAATCATCATCCTTCCAAGTTTCAAAAACTTGGCGTTCCTCCTCCGAAGCATCCGCACCCACTGCAAGGGGCAACGGACCCTCAAGAACATAACCCAGCTTTTCAGAATCGAGGACAATCCTCAAATCCAATTCCCAGTCTGCAAAGTTCTCAGCGCCTTTCAGTTTGTTCGCATCAAGCATACGCGCAAACTGATTTGTGGATTGTCCCGCCATCGCCAATCTATCATATAGATCACGAAAAACGGTTAGCAGAAATTAAGCAGTTTCATATAATATCAAAAGCATAAACTAGATCATGGATTTTTAATCTAATATGCCCCTCCCACTAAAATCACTTTAATGTTGTCAACTTGCACAATATCTCACAAACACCTTTATTAGATATTTACCTTAGTCAACAAATGCAACTATCATCATTAACTTTAAATATCCTAACATAAGATATTTATATTTTAATTAATTTAATCATTTAACAATTAAATAATTAATTAATTAATCAAATACAAATATATTAAATATATGTATAATATTTACATTAAATATTAAAACATATATTCATTTAGGAAATAAGTCAAATAACTCATTTTGACTATTAATTAATGTGTATTTAAATTAATCAAGTATTAAATGTAAATACACAATAATTAAGGAAATGACTATCTAGTCTCTTTAGCATGAATCTTGCGTTTAACCATTAAACGACTTTATAAATAATCAATATTATTTATTTATGTTGCTCTAGTGCTCAACGAGTATGTTTCATTATTGAGACTCTCTAGGTTCAGGTATATCTGTCACAAAAATCTAATTTCGTGTCCATAATCTATCCACCCGTAGATTATGACGATCACGGATAATCTCGCTGAACCATACAGGTCGAGGTCATCGCAAATGTATAATTCCTCCGTCACAGGTATCCGGATAAATCCCAGAGATATAGATGCAAACGTCAAATCTCTATCGGGATTATCCAGTCGATTATTCTATTAGCAATCTCAAAAGAATGTTTAGAACTAGCTTCTAAACTTTACCACGGGCCCATGGTTTATCTGATTGCTAATCATATGGACTACCTATGCTCCGATACACAGAACTGACGGATCCTATCTTGATACACATAGGACACCCTGAGGATCTGTCCACACCCAACGAACAGACGGAGGTCTGATCTAAATAGATCGGTGACGTGACTGCCGTCTAAGTGTAGAAGATGTCTCATGTGCCCACAATGGCATCTCAAGTCTAAGAATCACAAGTGCTACTCAACCCAAGAAGATTCTTATTGACGCTGGTGTACCATCCATTAAGAATCTTCGGTGAGTCGTTCAGTGTTTATCCGCTATAAACACCTACACGTCTATACTAGTCTCCAAGACTAATGGTTCATTGAGAAACCATTGGAATCATATATTCCAGTATACGACATGTACCGGTCTCAACGGGTTTATTATACTGACCAAGTAGTGTAAACCTTGACCAGGAACTGTCTGAGAATGACAACGTCATGATACATCTCAATGTCCGTTGCGACGCTTTTGCAACTGTATCATGACTAATCATTCTCAGGTCATTACGTCTTTACCATATAGAAATATAGATTATATTATAGAAACTGCATATATTATTCATAATAATAATGTTTTACAGAAGTATTTAACAGAAATACAACCGGGAATTGGCGCTCTGAGCACCAACCCCAACATAGGAAACATAGAATACACCGTCAAGTTTTTGAGGCACACATATCATGTCGACATGTCCACGATTCTTTACAATTGATGTGATTCACCATAGGTGATCGACTTTGGCCAAAGTTTTAAGAATCGTGACTTACTTACATGGATACCTAAACCCCTTATGGTACATATACATGCCGACATATTTTATCTTGATCCGCACTAGATTAACGAGTGCATCGGTCAATACCCAACGAACATCTAGAGGCCAGACCATGAAAGGTTTCTGACATACATGACATCAAAGTGTAGATGATCTCACACAAAATCAATGTTATCCTATAGTCAAAGAATTACATATACTACTCGACTCGAGGAGATTCCTATTGATGGTGGTGTGTACTTCCAACTATTAGGAATCATCTGTCAGTCATTCAGTATTCGGTCCAACCAATACCCACACGTTTATACGAGCTTCCAAAACTGATGGTACATCGCGTTAAACCATTGGAACTCCAATTCCAATATACGACATGTGCTAGTCTTCTAGGTTATATGAATTTGACTGTATTCCAAAACCAACGACTAGAAATATTTACTTTAAGAATAGTTTACAATAATAATACTGATGAGCTGAAAATATTTCAATATTTACAGCCCCTTTAACTTAATATTTTGTTTAGTTTCTCGGGTTTGATGAACGTTTTGATGTGTTTTATTTTATTTTGCAGATAAAATAATATCGGGTCTCAATGAAATCATTTAGGATGAAATATGGGTCAAATAAGGGCAATTATTGGACTTGATATTTTAATTTTGGAGATTGGAAACTTGAAATGGCATTTTTGACAAAGTGCAGTTTTGGAAATTCCAATTTTGCACATCTGTCGTATTTTGGGCATACATTGTTACTTCGATATCGGATTGAGCTAATTCAAGTGCCAGATTAAAGAAGACTCGGAGATCTACAACTTTGAAAGACAAAATATTTTCGAATTCTGAATATTTCATGACCGAAATTGATGAACCATACAGAAGTGTGTTGTGTGTAATTATTAAAGTCATTTTCAATCTTTTTCAAAGCAAAAAAATAAATTAATAAATAAATAATAAAAATTATCAAATAATCACCAAACATGATAAGAGATTAGTGGAGCAATTAATAATGGATTTGGTGGAGCAATTAGTGGAGCAATTAGTGGAGCAATTAATAATTGATTTGGTGGATGATTTGATGGAGGCAAAATTTTGCCTATAAATACCAAGCCATTTCATTTGTAAAATTCATACTTTCTTCTAAGGAATTCCTTAAGAATACTAAGAAGATTGTATCTTGTTTGTTTATTTAGAGCTTTTAGTAATTATTTTTCGCTTTCACACTTTCTTTTCTTTATTTTTCAGTTTTTACTTTTTGCAATTTACTTTTAAGCACAATCTTTTCCTTTCTTTACTTTTGTAGTTTTTATTTTTCAAGCAAAGAGGAGGTAATTCCTTTTGCTGGGGTGAAAGGTAAAGGTTTTATTATTACTATTTAGATTAATCTTCCTTAATTATAATATATAAACTATTTAAAACTTGACTTAATGAGGATACCGCTATATTGGCCGGTTCGTAATTAATTATAAATTGGTTTTAACCTGAGTAAGTATGGATACAGCCTGGTTGGTCGGTTGGTAATTAATTATTGATTTGACTTAATCAGGATACCACCTTTATGGCTAGTTGGTAATTATCACGTAAAGTTTATATATTATATTAAGGGAGATATCTAAAATAGTAGTAATAAAAGTTGATCTTCTAACCCCATCATTTTCTTTTATTGTACTTTTACTTTATTTAATTTCAGTAATTTACTTTTCAGTATTTATTCTCAGTATTTTACTTTATGTCTTTTATTTTATTTAAATTTTTACTACCCGTAAATATGTGTCGTAACTAAGCCAGTTATCTGGGGTTGTGATGAAATCTAATATCACCGGTTTATAAGGGGTTAGATTATAGCTTGGGTAATATAAAGATTTATTTATTGAGTCTTAATCTTAATGTTTTTTCATTAACTGGACATTAATAAAATTGAACTGGGAAACTTAAAATGAACTAGACATATGGATTTTAAGTTTAAGACCTTAGACTCAATAGTCCACGATCTTCCTTGAGGATAGATAACCCTTTAATAGATTTCCTTACAGGATAGACATATACCTGTCGGGCGGGGGTAGCCATAATTGGAACTTTAACTTAATGAATCCAGATAATTTGGTTGACATAGACATATGGTTCAATTGGGTTAAACTGGGTATTTGTGTCTGACCATCGACAGAGGCTTACACATAATTTAGTGTTCCAGGTTAATAAATCAATATATTACCCAACTTTAAGATAATCACTTCATCTTAAAATGACATTGGAAGAAATCACAACCCTAGATAGTTTTTAATATTGAATTTTCTTAAATCCTACTTTCGAACATTTTTATTTACTTGTTTTAAATTTAGAATCGTCACCATTTCAAATCAATCAAACAACCTGTTAGATACTAGTAATCCTTTGACCTTATAAAATTAATAGATTAGATATTAAGTCCTTGTGGGATCGATATTTTTATACTACTTGAACGATACGTGCGCTTGCGTTATACGCGTGTGTAAGCACCGGTCAAGTTTTTGGCGCCGTTACCGAGGACTTATTATCTTTTAATATTAGTTTAGGGGTTAGATACGTTACTTGTATCTAATTTCTTTTTACTTATTGTTTTTGTTTTCTTGTGTTTCAGGTTCTCAGAAAGTACATGAGACGAACCAGAAGCTTTGAACTCCGACCGCTTGACCCAGAAATTGAAAGAACTATCAGACAGTTGAGAAGGGAAAGACGAGAAGGCCAAGAAGCAATCATTAACATGGAACCTGAACCGTTGGAGGTTGCACCACCAATTCCTATTCGAGACAGAACCATTCCGGTGGTTGACAGACTCATTTCATGTATTGTACTTCCTTCCTTACCAGTAAATGCGTGTGACATCAAAACATGCATTCAGATGATTCAGCAGTCAGTTCAGTTCGGGGGGAATGCAACTGAAGATCCTAATGCCCACATCAGTAACTTCCTGGAAGTTTGCGGTACTTTCAACTACAACAGAGCATCAGAAGAAGCAATGAGACTGCGAGTTTTTCCATATTCCCTGAAAGACAGAGCTAAAGCTTGGCTACATTCACTACCAGCAGGTTCTATCACAACTTGGAACACTTTAGCCACCAAATTTCTTGCAAAGTACTTTCCACCAGCCAGAACCGGAAAACTGAGGAATGACATCACATCCTTTGTACAACAAGATTCAGAATCCCTCTGCGAATCTTGGGAAAGGTACAAGATTTTCTCCGGAAATGTCCTCACCATGAAATTCCAAAATGGCTTCAAGTCCAATCTTTCTATAATGGACTTTCTGGAATAATGAGAACCACAATTGATGCTGCTGCTAGAGGAGCCTTGATGGCAAAAGGAGAAGATCAAGCCTGGGACCTAATCGAAGAAATGGCCAACAACAATTCTTTGTGGCCAACAGAAAGGAGCATGATCCAAAGAATTGCAGGAATTTATGAAAGTGGAGCCAATACAGTAGTCAATGCCAAGCTAGATCAGATATGCAAATTCATGGAGACTCTTACCACTGGATCCACAAGTTCACTATATGGAGGAGCACCAGAACTAAACCAACTTGAAGAGATGGTAAATTATGTCAACAATTTCAACAGACAAAGGAACAATCCATATTCCAACACCTATAACCCAGGGTGGATGAATCATCCCAATTTTTCATGGAGCAACAATTCAGGCCAATAGCAGAACTATCCACCACCTGAATTCCAGCAACAGAACAAAGGCCAGGAGCAGGCAAATGAACCAGGAATAATAGAAGTGTTGACCCACTTGAAAAAGATAAAAGCAAAACACGACTCTCAAGCAGTAAGATATGATGCTATGTTTCAATCCCAAGCAGCAGGATATGATGTTATGTTTCAAAATCAAGTAGCATTGAATCAAAGCCATTCAGCCTCTATCAAAGCACTAGAGAATCAAATCAGACAACTAGCCAATGCTCAGAGTTACAGACCGCCAGGGAATCTTCCCAACAATACAGAACCAAATCCAAGGAACATGGGGAAGGAGCAATGTCATGCCATCATGTTAAAAAGCGGTACTGAAATCAACAAAGATGTTGGAGCCAAAACAGCTGATGAGGAAGTTCCAAAAGAAACAAAGCAACAGATGGAGGAAAAAGAACAGATCATTCCACCTCCACCTTTTCCTCAGCGTCTTCAGAAGAACAAATTGGACAAGCAGTTTTCTCGGTTCCTGAAGATCTTCAAAAAGCTGCATATCAACATTCCATTTGTAGAAGCGTTGGAACAAATGCCCAGCTATGCCAAATTCATGAAAGACATTCTTTCACGAAAGCGGAGATTGGGTAATTACGAGACAGTAGCATTATCAGAAGAATGATGCGCTATCATTCAGAGGAAACTTCCCTCAAAGTTGAAAGATCCTGGCAGTTTCACTGTTCCTTGCACCATATGAGAACATGACTTCGGTAAGGCTCTGTGTGATCTAGGTGCGAGTGTTAACTTGATGCCTTTTTCTATTTTCAGGAAATTACAGATTGGAGAAAACAATGCCAACTTCAGTCTCACTACAACTTGCTGATAGAACGCTCGTATTTCCAAGAGGCGTAGTTGAGGATGTGCTGGTCAAGGTTGACAAATTCATTTTCCCAGCATATTTCATTGTCCTTGATATGGAGGAAGACGCAGACGTGCCAATCATCATCGGGAGACCATTCTTGGCTACAGGTCGAACCATTATTGATGTACAAAAAGGAGAACTAACCATAAGGGTACAGGACCAAGAAGTAACATTCAATGATTTCAAGGCCATGAATTTCCCAGATGATGAAAAGAAGGAGGAATGTTTCAGACTTGATGTGATACACAGTACCATTCAGAACTCCAATGCAATACAAAGTTCTACTGACAAACTTAAAACATGTCAATTTCTGTGGAGCCTAAAGATAAAGCGTCTTTTATACTGAAGAAGCCAATTCTTGCACTACAAGCAACAAAGAGAGAAAAAGTTCCACCAGCTCAACGAATTGGAGGAATTTCACAATCAGCCTTTTGAGGATGCCAAATTGTAAAAAGAAAAGGCAAGAAAAGACATGATGAGAAGTTAGTGTGCATACAACTGGAACCAGGGCAGAGAAGGAACTGTTAAACAAATCAAGGGTGAAATTCTTCCTATGGAAGCCAAAATCACGGTGGTCAGGTCCATTTGTGATCACCAAGTTTTTACCAGATAGAGCCGTTGAGATACATGATCCTGACTCCAACAAAACTTTCAAGGTTAAAAACAAGCGTGTCAAGCACTACTGGGGAGAATCATTTGAGCGACAAAAAGAAAGTGTTACACTTTCAGATCCAGCTTAACGTTCGAGAAGTCAAGTCTGGCTAACGACTCTAAACTTAGCGCTAGCAGGGAGGCAACCCATGCAATTTTTGTATATATTGTGATCTGATGTGTTTTAATTTTGTGTGTTTAATTTTTGCAGGTTTAGTCATTTCAAGATGGAAGAAACTCTCGCAAATCTTCGCAAGAAATTTCCTTCCCTCCCTTAAAAATCTCTGATGAAAGTTTACAAAGCTCGTTTGGAACGGATGAGGTTACTGATGATCAAAGGTATTCCTACTGACATTCGTTGGTTAATTGAAGCACGGGTCTGATTGGCAGGTGAGTCTTCTGACTCTTTTATTTCACATCTGCCTTGTTTAGGAAAGAGCACATATGCTAAAAAGAGAAGAGCCAAAAGAATGTGTGTTTGTTATAAATGTGCTCGCATGTTTTGTAATACTAGTTGTCATTCTTTAGGAATGGTGTCGATAACCGCGAAGATAAGATTAACTTCATTAGGGATGGCTTGAGTAATGAGTCTTTGGATGACAAATCTAAAACTATTGAGACGCATCCCAGTGGATGTGTGTATCATGAAATTCGCATGTTATATGCACAATTCCAAAAGGAAAGACAATTGTTAAGTCTCGGGAATCTGACTCAAAAAGACCATGTTTGCCAATTTATAAGAAAATTGGATGGGAAGCTTGTCCCTGACGTTTAGACATCAATCAAGCCGCTACTTTTCTTGTACATATTATATCTCTTTGTCTTTTCTTAATAATTGTGATTTTTTTTGTTGTTTTTCTTTTGTTTTCTCCGACAGGATCCAGACCTTTTTCACTATCACGATATTATTTCGCTACTAATCGTCCTCTGGAAGATACTTGTGCTATTTTTACTCACCCTTTTCAGGTACTATAAATTCAGCCCGTCATTGCACTTTTGAAGGCATCCAGAGTTGAGAAAGAAATACATAAAAAAAAATGGAAGCCACTTCAAGAAGACGAGTTGAAAACATCTGTGTGTTTTGCGGTAGTAGTGTTGGTGTTAAGCCACAATACATAGAAGAAGCACAAGAATTGGGTCGAGTCTTAGCTGCAAGAAATATGCACTTAATATATGGCGGAGGCAATCTTGGACTTATGGGGATCGTTTCAAAGGCCGTACAAGAAGGAGGCAGTCACGTTTTGGAAATCATTCCAAAACCCTTGGTAGAGGTAAATCTTATTGAACCATCAAACGGAGAGGAACTGATTGTGCCAGGTATGTCTGAACGACTGGTAGAAATGATTAACCGTGCTGATGCTTTTATTGCTTTGCCAGGTGGCTTGGGCACATTGGAGGAAATTTTTATAGTGCTATATTGGGCGAACCTGACCATACACCAGAAACCAATTGGGCTGTTTAACGTTGATGGATTTTATGATTTTCTTTGTGTGTTTCTTGATGATGCTCAGAGAAATGGGTTCGTGTCAAAACCTTTGAAAGAACTACTCTTTACTGCCAGAACTGCTCCGGATCTAATTGACCAACTCTTAGCCTATGAACCACAAGTTGACCCTATCATTTCAAAGATAAATTGGTCCAAGGACGATCGTGGTAAGAGGCGTCGGATTAATCTGGATCTTAACCTTTAATTTCCTGTAGAATTTCAGCTAACCAGGTACTATCTTCTAAACTCTTATTCTACTGTTTAAGACATTGGGGACAATGTCTCATTTAGGTTTGGGGGAGGGAATTAGTTGATCAGTACCTTGTTTTTAGTTTGTGTGTTATTTTTATTTTTAGTCCAAAATTTTTCGAAAAAAAAAAAAATTTGAAAAATTGAAAAATTTACAAAAATATTTTGCGTTTTTGTATTTTTATTTTGACTAAAAAGGGTGAAATTGGTGAGAGATAGCTGAGTAAGGAGTTTCCACTCCTGATACGTATCTCAAACCTTTATCGGAACAACTTAATTTTTGTTTATTCCTTTTTGAATTATTTAATTTGTAAATTCTCAATAAAATTGACTAAAATTGATCTTCATATGTTCAGTTAGCAGATATTATCAACATACATAGAAACATACGGACATGAACTAAAATTGAAAAGTTTGTGTATTCAGTGCTCTAGTTTAATTGGAGGAAGCATCTCAAAAAGCAATGGAGTAAAAAAAAAACATCTGAGATCCGAGTTATTAAGTCTGTAAGGGTGTTTTAACACATAGTGCCCTAAAACCAACTGGTTTGGGAGTCACTGGCCCAAAGCTCGTTACATGGATCAAAGATGCTGCAAAAATATATATATCTGAAGTCTGAGTAATTATGTCTGTAGGGGTGTCTTAACACTTGGTGCCCTAAAGCCAACTGGTTTGGGAGTCACCGACCCAAAGCTCGCTACATAGACGGAAGATATTGTATATAAATAAAAAAAATTCAAAAAAATCAAAAAAATTATTCCATTGCAGCAAAAAGATGTGAATTCTGATAAAACTTTAGGACAAAAATATTACTCTCTTATAACTACACTTGTGACTGTTGTGGGCAAAAATGAGTTGATTAATATTTTGTCGACTGTGTATATGGAGAATGGTAAAAATAATCGGAGAATTTACTTATTCGGTAATTTAGAATGAAACAAAACAACTATTGACTTGGAGTAGAAGTTTCACCTGATTAGTCACTAACTTCTTTATTCTCTTTTCTCTTGTCTTTTTGCTTTTGTGTGCATTAGTTTTATTATCTTTTTACTTTTGTAAAACGTTTGTGGGTATCGTTGCTGTAAGCCCTCACGAGACTACAACTCGTCCACTAGGGACACCTAGGGGTTTAAAGGCTTGTTGCATATGTTAAATGCAACCGTGATCCCTACGAAAGTGGCTTGTTAGGTTTAATTTTAATTGTTTCTTGTATTTTTATTTTATTTTTTTGCTCGAGGACTAGCAAAATGTTAGGTTTGGGGGTGTGATGAGCGGAAAATATATCAATATTTACCGCCCCTTTAACTTAATATTTTGTTTAGTTTCTCGGGTTTGATGAACGTTTTGATGTGTTTTATTTTATTTTGCAGATAAAATAATATCGGGTCTCAATGAAATCATTTAGGATGAAATATGGGTCAAATAAGGGCAATTATTGGACTTGATATTTTAATTTTGGAGATTGGAAACTTGAAAGGGCGTTTTTGACAAAGTGCAGTTTTGGAAATTCCAATTTTGCACATCTGTCGTATTTTGGGCATACATTGTTACTCCGATATCAGATTGAGCTGATTCAAGTGCCAGCTTAAAGAAGACTCAAAGATCTACAACTTTGAAAGACAAAATATTTTCGAATTCTGAAGATTTCATGACCGAAATTGATGAACCATCCAGAAGTGTGTTGTGTGTAATTATTAAAGTCATTTTCAATCTTTTTCAAAGCAAAAAAAAAATAAATAAATAAATAATAAAAATTATCAAATCATCACCAAACATGATAAGAGATTAGTGGAGCAATTAATAATGGATTTGGTGGAGCAATTAGTGGAGCAATTAATAATTGATTTGGTGGATGATTTGATGGAGGTAAAATTTTGCCTATAAATACCAAGCCATTTCATTTGTAAAATTCATACTTTCTTCTAAGAAATTCCTTAAGAATACTAAGAAGATTTTATCTTGTTTGTTTATTTATAGCTTTTAGTAATTAATTTCCGCTTTCGCACTTTCTTTTCTTTATTTTTCAGTTTTTACTTTCCGCAATTTACTTTTACGCACAATCTTTTCCTTTCTTTACTTTTGCAGTTTTTATTTTTCAAGCAATGATGAGGTAATTCCCTTTTGCTGGGGTGAAAGGTAAAACTTTTATTATTGCTATTTAGATTAATCTCCCTTAATTATAATATATAAACTATTTAAAACTTGACTTAATGAGGATACCGCTATATTGGCCGGTTCGTAATTAATTATAAATTGGTTTTAACCTGACTAAGTATGGATACCGCCTGGTTGGTCGGTTGGTAATTAATTATTAATTTGACTTAATCAGGATACCGCCTTTATGGCTGGTTGGTAATTATCACGTAAAGTTTATATATTATATTAAGGGAGATATCTAAAATAGTAGTAATAAAAGTTGATCCTCTAACCCCAGCATTTTCTTTTATTGTACTTTTACTTTATTTAATTTTCAGTAATTTACTTTTCAGTAATTTATTCTTCAGCAATTTACTTTCAGTAATTTACTTTTATTTTTTTTACTTTTTACTTTTTACTTTTTACTTTTTTTACTTTTCAGCAATTTACTTTTCAGTATTTAATTTTCAGTATTTTACTTTATGTCTTTTATTTAATTTAAATTTTTACTACCCGTAAATATGTGTCGTAACTAAGCCAGTTATCTGAGGTTGTGATGAAATCCAATATCACCGGTTTATAAGGGGTTAGATTATAGCTTGGGTAATATAAAGATTTATTTATTGTGTCTTAATCTTAATGTTTTTTCATTAACTGGCCATTAATAAAATTGAACTGGGAAACTTAAAATGAACTAGACATAGAGATTTTAAGTTTAAGACCTTAGACTCAATAGTCCACGATCTTCCTTGAGGATAGATAACCCTTTAATAGATTTCCTTACATGATAGACATATACCTGTCGGGCGGGGGTAGCCATAATTGGAACTTAAACTTAATGAATCCAGATAATTTGGTTGACATAGACATATGGTTCAATTGGGTTAAACTGGGTATTTGTGTCTGACCATCGACAGAGGCTTACACATAATTTAGTGTTCCAGGTTAATAAATCAATATATTACCCAACTTTAAGATAACCACTTCATCTTTAAAATGATATTGAAGAAATCACAACCCTATATAGTTTTTAATATTGAATTTTCTTAAATCCTACTTTCGAACAATTTTATTTACTTATTTTTAAATTTAGAATCGTCACCATTTCAAATCAATCAAACAACCTGTTAGATACTAGTAATCATTTGACCTCATAAAATTAATAGATTAGATATTAAGTACTCGTGGGATCGATATTTTTATACTACTTGAACGATATGTGCGCTTGCGTTATACGTGTGTGTTTACGCCAGTCAAATACTTATCCCAATTTCGGACCACCTAGTGTCCAGTATTACTACAAGACTCTACTAAGGTCAATGTCATTCTTAGCGTATTTATACATCAATCTAATATGCATAATGATAATATCATTAATAAGGTATGAAATGAAAATTTAGTTATTTTATTAATAAATAATAAAATGTACAACATATTATTCGGATTGACAGTCCAAACAACAACTCCAACACCTAGAATAAAGTCCATCATCAAAACGAAACCTGAAATAGACATCACATATAAAAAGGACCTCAGGTCCACACAAAACACATCAAGATCAAAATCAACACTTAAGGACTCCGTGCCCACAAAATCAATCAACACTTAAGAGCTCCGTGCCCCATATCACATGCAATCAAATCTTTTACTTAATAAATATAAAAACGAGCTCAGCACGACAAACAACATAATAACCAAAAATCATAAACTTCTAAAACTTATCCGAGGACACATGCGAGGGTGACTGCAACTTGGGTGATCTGCGTCTGGAGCATAGCTTCCAAGCCGAAGTGGTTGTCCCACTGATAGCCAACCAACAAAGCAAACAAACTGGTTTGATGTGAGTTATAAAAACTTAGTAAGTAACCATGCTCATACTGTAAACATAACATACAAATCAAATACATCAGAAGTTTTTCAGGATTACTAAGTTATTACGAGTTCAGAATTTTCAACTTTATTTTTTTCCATTTATTCCTTGCACATGCCAAATTCTCATTTTTACATATTTACATATGTGTCAATCTAATAGCTAAACATCCAAAGCATATAAAGCAATACTCGTATATCATAGAGTACCTCGTTTAACATCGCATCTATTTCAATCACGTGAACATACAGTCACATATCACAATAAACATCTTTGAAATATCATCAAATCAATAAATCGAACAAACTTCCTTTAATTTGAAACAAAATTTCTTCGATTCGTTGCAAACTTCATTCACTTCCGATTTCCTTACAATAACTTGACATCCAGGATTCATATGCATTCACACATACTATAGTTCACTTCTTTTATATTCATGTAAATATTACCAATACAACTGAGCAAACACGTTTTTATAACATCTGATACATCGATTTTCAAACCATTCGATCATTCCACGTAAGCATACAATGTTTATATATATTACGGGTTTTATCATACACATACATACATTCAGAAATACATACAATCATCGTGAAATCGACAAGGAAGCACATATAACGATCCGTTCATCAAAGAACACATCATCAAACAATACATACATACAGCTGACTTACATATGCAATGCTCGTACGTGACTCATTACCTATTTTAGAATAGGTATGAGATGAATGTCATCCAAACTAACCAGCTCAACTATTACACCACAAAATCATCAACCAAGTAAACATACATATATGCGCACATATCATATAACACAAACTCATCACATGATTTCTCATACACAAGCACATACATGACAAACACCTCAAGTCTTCATCCAAACACTCATATACATACATATGAATATACACATTATTACTAATTCAAATGTTTTATCTTTAACAATCTTCATGTATTTCCCTTATCGATCAAACATACTCAGTTTCCGAATTTCTATCTGAAAATATTTGATACTGAAGCTCATCATTTAAACATATCCATTTAGGAATGACTTAGCCTATATCCATTTCTTATCACACTTAACCATTCCAACCTCTATACAAATATATCAAATGTGTGAATCAATAACAAACTTATTCAATCTACCAATCTTGTATACTCAAATTATCCATAGTTTATCATCACATACAAATACGTGTCCCAATACTTATACATATGCTTATACATATACTTATACATACACATACCATTACAGGTTCATACACTTACATACATCAAAACATACATGTAGACATCAAATATTTCACGTCATATCATAGTATTATCCTCAAACATTTCACTTCATATCATAGCATTACAAAAATCTATACATATGGTGGTCGATTATCTTAACCAAACGTAATCTCGAACTTCGTACTTAAAGCCACCTCTTAACTATCATCTTTTATTCTAGCATTTCAATTATGTATATATGACGAAATGCCATCGAAATCGCGACTTTGGAGAATCCTCGACTTAACTTAGACAAAATTCTGGATCTTCTTGGACAACCAAATTAAGTCTGATTTCAATATTTTCAGTTCCAATAATCTTAAAATAACATTACAAACTAATTAATGCCACTAGTTAACTTGAATCCTCGGTTTATAAGTTTTTAAAAAATCTTCAGAAAAAGTTTTCGCAAACACTACGAAATGGTCCTAAACCCTCAGAACCTTCCCGGATTTATCTAAACATTATTGTATCATCATATGTATCTCATATCTATCATTATAATCAAACACAAAAACGGAACGAAAAACACATACACATATTCGATATATTCATACTCAAACAATTCAATTTATATCAATACGCTACTCTACGAAACTACTTGAAATATCCGAACATTTAATGATAAATTTGAAATTTACGAGTTTTTACCGGGAGATCTTACTAAGATTTCGAGGGCATAGACGGACTCCAAACGATCCTATGAACGCGTTGGAATCGACGAAATTTTGATGGAGCTACTGTTCACTCATGGGTCACTATTCACCGAAGTTTTCTCTCTCGTTTCACGTACAATCGTGCACGAAACAGAAAATCTGTCACTGCTAACTTGTAGTACTCTCCGAGAACTTTAATTTGGCGGGTGGTTCAGGCCATGAAATGAAATGACTAGCCGGGATCAAGATACCCATTTACGCACGCTTCCCTCTATGTTTCTCGTCGTTGTCAGCACCGTAGGACGCAGGGGACGATCGTGGCCTGTTGGGCATCAGCTCGACCAGGCCGTTGCTGTTTCAGTTTTGGAGACGGGGGTCGTTTTGAGGAGATTGTGGAATTATGACATTTTCATAATTTTTGAAAACTATGAGGTATTTATAGAAAAGTTTCTGAAATTTATATTATGACCATGCGAAATTATAATTAGGTCCCTACCATGGGACTTTCTCAGAAAATCATATTTTTGAAGTCTTTCTGATGTAAATTTCAAAAAGTGTTCAACACGAAAGTTGTTTATCTCGGAAAAAAGAGTTTGAGGGTTCAAGAATCATCTCAATCAAAGTTCATTTTCTATTTTCATGGCCGAAACAAGAAAATTTTACGTGTATAACGATGTAAACAAGAATCACATAACCGGTTCTCGAAACCAAACGTTTTCCAACACGACAAAGCTCCACTTAAAAACATTCCGACCTATTTTTCAACACATAATCTCTTATTTTCGAATACCATCCGGTTTCAAAGCCTAAACTTTAATTCGAAAACCTTTCAGCATTATTCCGAAAAATTCGGGATATTACAAAAGCTTGAAAAGCTTTTTTAAAGTGTTAAATTATGTATAATACTCTTATTTAATTTAACAACATTATTTCATTTCTTTCATAACACAACTTTAAAAAATTTATTCAATAAAGCAATTTTACAATTTTTAATAAAAGTTCACATTCACAACCAAACACTTAATTTTTTTTTTTTTAATTTTTATCAAAAACTTTGTTTCTAAAAATTTTACTAATAAAAACTCTAATTGAAAAAAAAATTAATTTGAAAATTTATAAGAGAGGAAACCTAAATAAAACTTACTTGCGATTACAAACATAAAAATTAATAAACTTAAAGCATGTTCTGACATCATGCTCTATGATTCTACACCGTGATTTTTTCCTAAAGGTATCTTCAGACAATTCAGGAAAAAAATAATGAGCTAATACATGATCATTGTTGTGAAAATCGAACTGGATCAGTCGGTTCGATCAAATGATTAGAATTAATTATTGTAATTTTTATATGTATTGTATAATTTTTATATTTTTTTTATAAATATTTTTAAAATTTTTAATTAGATAAAATTATTTATGATGTCAGTCGGTTCTTCCGATTTTTTCAAATAATTCATCCGATCGAATCAGTTATCTATTAAACTTTTTCGATGACCAATTCGATCACCACTCCGGTTTTAAAAACATTATATATGACTAATGTATGTAACTGCAGATCCACTTTAAAGTTCTCCAAAGCTAAGATAAATCTCCATTTCCAATTCATAATCACATGCTTCTCATGTTTTCAACCTCACTCATTAATGGCATAATATAGCATTAAATTAATTAAACCATGATTTTCACTTTGGGGCTTCGGTGATAGTTGATTTGGTATCAAAAATAGAATCTATATACTATTGTCCCCAATCGGCAAGCAATTGGACAAAAATTATTGATGGTTGAAGAAAAAGTATGACACGTGTCATATAATTTTAAGTGCCTATTGTGTGTGAAATATGACCACTCAAAAACTTCATGATTACTAATTTGATCATCACCGCTCTATTGCTTTGCTTTTGCTCATCTTTCTTCTTCCAACTGCGTTCTCATTTCTTCTAGAAAGATTAAAAATACTGGGAAGAATATGATAATAATAATAATTCGAGGATGAATTTTGACACAACAGTGAAGATTCTTATTGTAAACTGATGTGAAGAATTCGAATTTTTAAAATAATCCTTCTATTTGTAGGAATACGGCTACGTACATATGTTCTTCTCAAACTCCACAATTACAGAAGATTTATGTATTAGGCCATAATTTAATATCACTTATTGTTGTGATTCTTTGACTATTGAACATTGTTTATGAGGAAAAAATTTACTATTTATTATTACTTGAATAAAATTGATAAAGATTACAAATTTTATTATAAAAAACCTCATACTTCACTCTCTAAACTCTCTTAATTGGAGCTTAAACTCTAAACTCTCTAACTTGGAGTTTCTTGTTGGGGATGCTTGAACTCTCAAATGAGAGCTCAATTTATAAGCAATGGCTTGCCTTCTAACTCAACACAATTAGTGGAGTGGTTGTCATAATTATCCACTCACTAATTGAGTGGTTATAGATGGTTACACTAAAATCATTAATTCACTAATGGTGGTTGTGACAAATCAATTATGCTTGTTGGATTCTTATCAATTCTCCTCCTCCAACTGCATCTGAAATGATTAACATCTGACAGTTATCTCGGTCATGTCTCTGCACAACTCTAGCTTGTCCCGAGTAATCACATTTGTTGACATGTTGGTCGTGTCTCTGCATAATACTCTTCTGTTGTGTCTCTTCACTGTACAATCTGCTGCCATGTTTCTTCACCCATTTATTCCTCAATGCCTTCTTACCTTGTGAGAAACTCTCTAGCTCCCCCTCATCAGTAAGCATAATATAATCGGATCCTGGATATCTAATTGATGGAATCATGCCTCGCTCAGATCTTATTGTCTGAGGTCCAATAGTTTCATGAGGTCTATCATCATCCAAATATGTGGATGATCCTATAGCATCTAGTGGAGTGGATTACGGCTCCCTCTGCTCAACACTCTATTCTATAGCTTCTGATGGAGCGAGATGTGTCTCCATTTGTTCAACATCCCCATTTGTCTCCTCTAGTGATGCTTCTGGAATTTCATCGTGCACCCTATCTGTGGCCAATTGTGCGTGCAGGGTCTGGATTTTTATCGGCACTGAGATATTTTAGGTTTTTCAATGTCTTCAATTTTCTGGTCTTCAAGAAACTCTACATTCTGGCTTCTGATGACCATCTTTTCCTTCAGATTCCATAATATGTATCCAAATTCTTCATCTCTATATCCTAGGAATATACATGGAGTTGTCCTTACATCGAGCTTCTGCCTGAGCTCATTGGATACATATGCAATGGCTAAACAATCGAATACTCTAAGGTGAGAGTATGCGAGATTCTTATCAGACCACACTTTCTTCGAAATCTCAAAATTTAATGGTACAAATGGTGATCTATTGATCAAGTAGCAGGCGGTACGAACAACTTCTTCCTAGAATGGCTTTGGCAGCTTAGCCATATTGATCGTATTTCAGACTTTCTCCATAATGGCGCAGTTTATTCTTTCAGCTACACCATTATATTATAGGATGTGTAGAACAGTTTTCTCATGCTGAATATCGTGTCTCCTATAAGTAGCAGACAGTACGAACAACTTCTCCCCAGAATGGCTTTGGCAGCTTAGTCATACTGATCATATTTCAGACTTTCTCCATGATGGTGCAGTTTATTCTTTCAACTACACCATTATATTATGGGGTGTGTGGAACAGTTCTTTCATGTCGAATGTCGTGTCTCTTGCAGTAGGCATCGAACTCCCTATACTCACCACCATCATATGTGCGGAGGTAATAGTACATGATCCTTCATATTAAGGAAATACACCCACATTTTTCGAGAAACATCATCAATGAAAGTCAGAAAATACTTGTTACCGCCCAATGAATCAATCTCCAATGGACCACACACATCAGAGTGCACCAGAATGAACAACTCTGATCTTCTTTTTGAAGAGAATTTAAACGAAACTTTATGTTGCTTACCAAACAAACAGTCGTTGCAAGGACCCAGTGCAACATCCTTGATAATTTCCTTCTTGGTCAGGGTAGACAATCTTTTCTCGTTCATGTGACCAAGTCGATAATTCCACAGATTTTGAGAAGCCTCTTTTTCAGTTACATTGAGGTTGTCTGCACAAATCTTCACATGATTCTTATATAGTGTGCCACAAAAATATCCTCGAGCGACAATTATGACACATTTTTTCATTCTCCATGTGACTGTCATAACCTTGTTTGTCAAGGGCTATCCATGGGAGTACATTCAGCCGAAGTTCTGGAGCATACAAGACATCCTTCAAAGTTAATATGCACGCGAAATTTATTGGAATTGAATATCATTGATTGCTACTATCCCAGAGGAACTGATATTTCTCATCTTCACTGAACCAAAGTCTCATGCTTTGTATGTTGTGAGAAATCTATGTGAGGAGTGACGTGGTAGGATGCTACAGTATCTACCACCCAGTCAACGTCTTGGGTAGCATTGTGAATATATGTCTCTTCCTGCATGGAGCATATCGCTACATCTCATTGGACAACTCCAGTGTCTCTCATTCGTTATTCTTCGACTGATGATTGCCTTGGTCTTGGTCTCGTTACATTTTTCGATAATTCTTCTTGAAGTGGCCTTTTATGCCACAATGGTAGCACTTATAGGTAGACATCTTTCTATCCGAGAATTTACCTCTGGTTGTTATTCTACCTCTCCCTCTTTCTCTTCATTGATGTCTTCCTCGAGTCTCTGTGACGAAGGCTTCCGTCTGTTCTGAGCTAACGTATTTTCTCCTGGACTCTTCATTCGACAGAGCATCTTTTACCATAGGCAAGGTAAGTTTGCCTCATGGAGCCGAATTACTGAGAGTAACCACCAATGTCTCCCAGCTATCAAGAAGAGAACTAAGTAGTAGAAGGGCTTGTACTTGATCTCCCAGCTGCATGTCTACTACAGACAACTGATTCACCGGGTTCTGGAACTCATTGGTATGTTCTGTAATAGAAGTTCCACTCCGTAACTTCAAATTCACCAAACATCTCATTAACAGAGCATTATTCCGAGCTGCATTGTCCTGGTATATGCCTTCCAATTTTATCCATATTTCGTAAGCATATGTATCATGTGCTATATGATGGAAGACACTGTGACCGATCATTGTTGAGTTTATTTTAGTCATTCTCTTTAACATAATATGGTCTCACTCCCTTCACCTTGATTATATCGAACAAATCTTTACAGTGTAAATAATCTATCATCCGAGGTCTCCAAATGGAGTAATTGGTTGTTGTCAGCTTGATCATCGCGCCAGAAGAGGAACCTTATGTTTCCATTTTAATTTTAAAGTTTAAAGTAAAATAAGACAAAATTGGGGCTGATTTTCACAAATCAGAGCTCACTGTTATGTTAGGAACGGTCGAAAATGGTGGATTTGACTCTTCGCTGGTCCAAATCCGACTTAGGGGTCGATTTAAAATTTTATAAAACTTTTGGGGCTAAAATATAAATTTCAGAGACTTCAAATGGCTCAATGAAATTTACCAGGTATACCGACGTTTTTGACATGTGGCAGATGACGTGGTTGCTGACTGGATCAGAATTGCTGATATGGCAGGTGACTGTACCGAAAAATTTGACGTGGTTGATGACGTGACAGCTGACTGGACCGGATACGCTGACGTGGTAGCTGAATGTACCAGAAATACTGATGTGTCTGCTGAATGTATCAAATCTGATGACGTGTCACCAATGTGTCAGCTGACTCTGCTGGAACTACTGACATGGCGATGTCGTGTCTGATGACTGTACCGGAACTGTTGACGTATTACTGATGTGGCTAATGACTGTACCAGAACTATTGACGTGTCACTAACGTGGCTGATGACTGTACCAGAACTGTTGGCGTGGCTGACATGTGTATAGTCTTCAACCTCTGGAGCGCGTGGCGGAGCGTGGGCAACTCTCTGCCAGGTACGTACGACGTGTGAGGGACTCTGATCTCTAAATGATCACCAGAAGATACCATCGTGCTCGTCTCGACATGAATAAGATGCTGGTATGCTCAAATTTGATTTTTGAGAACTTTCTTGAAACCCAAATTTTCTGTACCGAGTTTCGTTCTTCATCTCATGGATCCTCAATGTATAACTAAAGTTACTGATACCACTTGTTATGATTCTCTTACCATTAAAAAGTGTTTATGAGGAAAATTTACTCTCTATTACTACTTGAATAGAATGTATAAAGATTAACAAACTTTGTTACAAAAACTTCATACTTCACTCTCTAAGCTCTCTTACTTGGAGCTTAAACTCTAATTCTAGTTTTTTTTTTCCAATCTTTTTGACCCTTTGGGTGGTGGGAAAATTTAAAAGATATGGCAAACTAAAGATTTGATTTAGTGAATCTGTTTGAAGGGAAATTTGATGATTTGTTTGGCTTGAAGCAAACTGTTTCAAAGAACCCTCAACAGCATTCAATGTCTAACCCTACCACTACTTCATGTCATTATCATCATTTTAATTGTTTAGTTATCACCACTATCATTGCTTATTTGTCTAGTAAACCACAGCAAACTGAAAGAGAAAACAAGGGGGTAAAATAAATAAGATTTTCGTCAAAAAGTATATTTCGAATAATGCTTTGTATTATTCATAAATTGAATTATAATTCATCTATAATGTGAATATATGAAAATTAGGAAACTTCATAAATTAAAGGATCTTAAATAATTACAATATATTGATAAACTATTCTCATTATAATAATTCAAAACTATCCTAATAATACTAATTGAATACCAAATCAACCTAAGATACTTTACATAAATAGCAAAACAATCCATCTTATACAATTTCATATAAAGTGTGAAGTGTAAAGCTTCTTAAATATATATTCAAATGTTCATTAGATTTATATATCATACTATTTCATGGTTATAATCTGAATGATATAGACACCCCAATTTTCTCTTTATTTGTATAAGTAGGGTTCGAACTCTAAATCTCTTTTTTGCAATACGAGATTTTATCAATTATTTATAAAATTAGTTTGATTTCTTAGAGTGAAAGGAAATTAAATGATTAAATTATTCTTGTACAATTAGATGGAACTAATCAATAATACTGGTGTTTACATGTCAAGATTAATGTTACAACATTTAAGAATCTTAATGCCTTAGAGAGTAAGTCACGGCCTAAGATTAAGTCCCAAAATGTACTCAATGAACAACAGATGAATATTTTTGTACTTCCCCTTGTGCCATCTTGCATGACACGAGTAGGGTATTGAATAGGCATGATAACATTTTGTAGTTAGGATTGATAGAAAATCTTAAATTTTATTTTATTTTTTAAAAAAAGAGAATGACTATCATTTTGTAGTTAGGATTGATAGTAAATCTTATGGGGTGTATTCAGTTGAGATTTTAAAAGATTATTTATGAATAAATAAGTCCAATGGATTTTAAAAGACTATTTAAGAATGTAATGACTTACAAGATTTTATTACATTTTTTTAATCAGGATTTTTTACTTATTGGATTTTAAAGGATTTATATCATAAGAATTTAAAAGATTTGAAATGACCATATATAGATTTTTTTTTTACTTTTATGATGCTAACCAACCAATTTTTAATTGGATTATGAGCAATGTCTATCTAGTTCAATGACACATTCTTTTCTTGGGCCATTCTCATTCAAGTTACCTTCACTGAATTGCCAATGCTATATTTTTCATCATAGTTAGGTGGGGATGCCTCAACAATTACAACTATATTTTCTTTTTGAATGACCATGAATCAAAGTATAACTTTTTTAGAATCAGAATTATATGGAATGGAACCAATAGTTATTCATCTATTTAACACAAGTTGTTATCTTTTTTTTTTAAATTACAATAATAATAGTTCAAGAAAATTATAACCCAAATAGTTTGACCAAAGTACCAAAATAGTTTAACCAAATTACAATAACAAAAGTTCAACCAAAGAAGAAGCAAAAAATGATTCAACAAAACCCAACATGATCAACCAAATACAAACATTCACTTCCATAAAAAAAATTAAAATACCAATAATAAGCTTATTGCGCACAAAATCATAAATCTCTATTTCAAATAAAAGCATATCTAAATTTTAATTAATAGAAATAAAAATCGCAGCAATTTAGCAATTCGAGTCAGCTATTTCTTCCCTAAAACCATGATAAAAGACTGAAACAAATATTTTTTTTAATATTTTCAACAGTGTGAGCGTTCATGGCCATTATTTGCTTAACTTTGATTTCACTGCAATGCGTTTAGATCTGTTTTCACAAGAAACTTGAACTAAAAGCTTTAGCTTTTTTCTGTATGAAAGAAAAGAGAAACTGCATTACGCAGGCTGAAAAAATAAGATTTTTTTTTGAAATCGTTGGAAACCTCACCGCCAAATCACCTATTCCGGATTTAAGCGGAACAGGTAAAATTTCAGGTTATCTCAGGTTCTTACAAGGAACGCACTCCCTGGATTCGAACTCAGGATATCAAGGTGTAATCCTGAGCCTTACAACACCAAGGGACGGAAAAAAAAAAAAAAAAAAAAAAAAAAAAAAAAAAGAGAGAACCGGACATGGTCCGCTTTCATATGGCTGGCAGGATATTTGCACTCCTGTTATGACATCATATAAATTGGTGACTATAAATGCACCATACTGGGGATTTAGTTATCGACTCGAACAAGCTATGTTGGCGGTAACATTTCCTGGACTTAAGCAATCTATCAATATTTTACTAACAGTGTATATAACTTTACTAACGAAAATGCTTAATTACCGTGACAGAATGTCATTCCTCTGACCTAGGAATAAAAGATAACATCTCGGCATCAATGATCTTATAATTGAGAAATATTTTTTTCCTTAAGCTTGGGCTTTTTAAAAAAAAAAAAATAAAAGTACAAAATAAGCGAGAAAACGAGGAATTTTTTTTTGTTATGCTAAATTCCCTTTGTACATTATCATATATCTGATTGAAGAAGTCATGCTTGCCTCAAAGAAAAACTAGGAAATTATCTTTAAATGTGACAAAATTTTCCTCCTCGAAAGTGAAATTCATTAAGAAAAATGGTTGGAGGAATGACATTACCAATTGCATTTAAAAGAAAGTTATATTGTTCGGTTTGAAAGAAAAAAGAAGAAATTATTAATAAGTAGGTACTTTGTTCACGAAAAGCTAACATGTCTGTTCATCTTCTCTTCTCTAACAGTAAAAAAAATCTCATGTCAAAATTCTGATGGGTTAGGATAAGATTTTTTATAAGGTTTGATATTTATAATTCTCACTAAAAAGTCTCACACAATCACACATATAAAAAAATCATTCAAAATAATTAAGTTTTTCAATACCATAAGACTTTTTATTACTTGTTTAAAATCTTGATTGAATATCACTAGATTTGGACACCCTCTTTAAAAAATCCTAATAGTCTTAATGAGATACCATAAGACATTTTAGATTATTTAAAAATCTTAATTGAATATCACGAGACTTATTTAACCAAAAAAACTCTTTTAAAATCCCAATTGAATACACCCCATTTAAATTCTAAACAAGGATTTATGATTTCTTTTTTATTCTGATTAAAAAAATTAGTAAGGATCCAAGAAGATTTATTGTCTCGATTAAAAATTCAAGTCAAGATTTTGTATGGTATTTTGTAAGAAATTTTTCTAAATATATAAAGGTGTATATATATAGGGAATGAAAGGACTTAACCCTTGGGTTTAAAATGGTTCATTGGAAATGATATGTTCCTTAATGAAAAAGAACATAACCATTAGGGTTGAAAGGTTTCCTTCGAGAGTCATAACTCCTAAAAGAACATTTGTTTTGGCATAGGGGTACCTTTATAAAGGCAACCATCATGTCAATAAAAAGGGGTCATTGGATTCTTCATTTGCATTCATTCAAAAAATTCACATTCATCTTCTTTTTCACTTATCCTTAGGTATATTAGAGAGTTTAAGGTCTTCACATATAAAAGAGAGTTTCCACCATTATTCCTAATTCAAGTTCTTTAAAAAATGAGTGTCTCTTTTACAAGAAGCAACTAAGTAATCATGTTTGACATTAGCTTCAAGTGCTTTGACATAGCGAACTCATGACATTTCTTGTATGTGTCAAACTTAATAGTGAGTGATCTAAGTTTAGTTATTGATGTACTACCAAACTTCTCAACTAGTATAGACCACATGTCCTTAGCCAGGTCATACTTCCAGAACTCTTTCATGATGTCATTATCCATACTGCTTAGCAACGTAATGTGAGTAATAAAGTTCTTCTTCTTCTAGGCCTCATATGCCTCACGGTCTCGCCCATGTTGGGTCGTGATGCCCTCTTCATGTTTATCCATACTCATTGTCATGATTTCAAGAACCTCTTGTTCTTCTAGCACATACTGGATTTTCATGCTCAATATTTCAAAATTATCACCATTCAGTTTCTCACCTTTGTTGAGTTCGATGAAAATATTCTTTGATGCGGAAGCCATTTCAAAACACAAAGTTTTCTACAAACATTCATGCACATTTATTAATACTTTAACTTTACATATAATTATTTTGTCATGAAACAAATTATGTTTAATAAAATTTTACAATGGGGTTAGAGTAAAAAGGCCAGTATGTGTTCAATCATCATCCAATAACCTAATGTGAAAATATTATCAACATAATCAATCATGCAAAGTCATCTTCTAAAAACTACGTAAAAGTTTTAGAACCTTTTATCAATTTACAATCTATGCATATTTCATTTCATAATTTAATTACAAAAATTAAACAGAACATGCATTTATAAAGAAATGAAAACAATATCCACATGTAGTGAAATAATAAATAATTACACATAGCAGTAATAACAATATTTTTAAAGAAAAACTAATATCTAATACTTAAAATCTTTACTGGTGTTAAAGTCCCAACTTATAAATGTCTTAGGATACGAATCCTCAAACTCTTGGGGTAACTCATGACTTATCTTGGACAGTCATGGAAATCCTATAGCAAATCTAGGATCATGACGATGATTTTAAGATATCAAAGGAAAAATCATATTTTTCGCTTTATGTCTGAGATACTCAATTGCCAACCTCTCAATCACTTTATTATACTAAACATGTAGTTCTTCTGTATGGGTTACTGATTCCCAAATATCAGTAAGTCGTATTTACCATATATCAGAGAGAGTGTTCATAGCATTCTGAGTCTATTAGGTTGTCCTATCCAATTATCTTCCCAGATCGACTCTTGTAACATGTTATTGAATGTGATGATATATGAAATCATATCATCGCTTTCACTCATCTGATATCTATCTATTTCTAACAACATGTCTTTTAATCTTTCACCATGTGCGGATGTCACAACCATTCTTGCAATTCTTCGAACTATTAACGTGATTTTTCTTATAACAAATATAAGGAAAAATCAGTACAATGAAAATATAAAGTTACATTAGCAAAAAAATATTACAAAGATATTCAGTAAAGTACATAAACACAAATTTTATGTGATAAAATAAATTTATAATTGCGGATTACAATAGTGAGAACACTATGTAAAAAAAGATTAGACATTCAATCATGACAGATCGAAATTACTGGAAAAAAATCGATGCCGACATAACCCACACGCGCCGCCACGCACGTCGCATGCGCTCTCACGCGATGCCACTCGCTGCACGTGCATATGCATGTCACACAAAACCAGATAACATGTCGTCTTTTAGTTTTGTGCCCGTATGATATGTCGATTTGTCCCCAAGGGGTGTGGCTTGGTGTTCTAGGGTTCAAGGTCTAACCTTCAGGTCCTGGATTCGAATCCAGAGAGTGCGTTTCTTGTAAGAGTTTGTGACAATATGGGGTTTTATCCATTCCGCTTAAACCCAGAAGGGGTGGTTTGACGGTGGGTTTCCAACGATTTCAAAAAAAAAAGGATATGTCAGTTAAAATATTTGAAGGGAACCAACATGTCAGTTACCAACTTCAAATCGACATGTCATTCGTGGCTATGCTTAGCATACGATATGTCATATGATGTTGCGAGACGACATGTCATCTGAGTCTCTACAACGCGGATGACATGTCGTTTTTGTCTTCTGGGAGTATTTTTTTGGGTAAAAATATATTCGACTATCCAATTTTTAGGGTACATATTTTTCTTATTTTAAATCCAAATTAACCAAATGATTTACCGAATTAAAGATCATATGGCCTAGTTTTCAAAACATCTTAGAACATGCCCTTATTAATTTTGTACAGTAAGATATTAAGGCCTAAAGTTGGACGAAAATTATTTTTCAAAAAATGAAACTAAATACTAATTCTTCATTTTTTTTCATGCAATTTAACTAGATACATACATCAAGGCTCTGATACTAATGTTAGGAACAATATCTTTAAATAACATGAAACAAATCCATGAATTACCCACTTAAGATCTAACCATATATGCATTACTAATTTATGATTTATTTACAAACATATTGAAATAAATCTAATTATATCACACACAACTGCATACCTTATTATTGTAGAAATTCTCTTAATCTAACTTAATTGATTGTCCATCTAAATGAGCAAATCTCATATTTATAAGAGATGGAAGAGGAACACATGCATTAGTTCCTATTTAATACATTTGGAAATTTATAAACATCCTCTATAAATGTGGCCACCATGAGTGTTTCATCACCATTAATATTAAAAAAGTTTAACATTTGATATTTTATCACCATTAATATTTATTAAAATTTACATAATCATTAATGTTGATCACCCTTATTCAACACTCGCAATAACAAAGGCTTGGTGAGGTAGGTTTGTGGTGGTGGATTGCCATTAGAGAACGAGCGGATTGTTTGGTTGATTCCTCTAACCAAGTTGTGGGTTGAGTGAGGTAGCTACAGGGTAAGCTTTTGTGATAATGATTTGGATTTGGGTGATTTCTTATTGGTTTTGAGAGTCCAGTGGATGGTTTTGGTGGTTGGGGAATAATGATGAAAAACACCAAGAAGATCGTAAATTTCCCCATTCACACCACTTCACTCGCTTGTAAAATTATTAATAATACACATTAATGGCTAATGATT
The DNA here is from genome assembly GCA_019454045.1 of Zanthoxylum bungeanum. Classification (NCBI taxonomy): domain Eukaryota; kingdom Viridiplantae; phylum Streptophyta; class Magnoliopsida; order Sapindales; family Rutaceae; genus Zanthoxylum; species Zanthoxylum bungeanum. The sequence goes on from SKCR01042819.1 coordinate 80,389, forward strand.
AATAATCATCAGAATAATTAATTTGAAGTGTATAATTAATAATTTCCCCATTCACGACTTCACTCGCTTGTAAAATTAATAATTCACGACAAATTGTTCTAACAAGAACTACCACAAGCCAAATCAAGCAGAACCCACGAACCTATGAAGCAAATCTCTACACTCAACACAAATAATAAAGAAATTGTGTAAACCCATCAATAAAACACCATTAATTATTTCGTCAGCAAGAGGCGTAATTTGATGGTATAAAGTTTATTTTCTAATTTTCAAGTTTTAGGTTTTAATTCAGGAAGTGCGTTTCTTATAAAAACCTGAGATGGTCAGATATTTTACCTGCTTCATTTAACCCCGGATCGGATGATTTAAAGTTGAGATTTCTAATATTTCCGACAAAAAAAAAAAAAAAAAAACCATTAATACAAACAACCCAAATCCTTCAACTTCTTTTTATAACCCAACAGTCAACATTAAATCTTTATCTATTCATTCGATTCGCTGACCCAAAGCATACAAATCCAAATTTTGAAAATTGGTTTGCTTGCCAAAAAAATAGAATAGAGCAAGAACATGCAATGCAAGTTGTAACTTGGAACTACCTTAAATAATATTTCAGCTTTTGGATGAGAGAGATTGGGGGTGAATTTGGATGATTTACAGTTGAAATTTGTGTCGGTTTCATTTTCTAAACAAAGAGATGTCGTTCTGTCGGTTTTTCCTGTTCAAGAAGGATTTTATGTATTAGCCAGGCGAATAAAATAAATAACACAATCACATCCCTAAAAAAAAATGTCTCGTCAAGAAAGGGCGTTTAGAACGGCGATTTTCACGGCTGTCAAAGCCGATATTTAAGGCAAACTTATATTCAATGTTTGCCACTACCTATTGAATTGTCCCGCTATCAAAACCAAAGACATGACCATTACCGGTGTCAAAAAAAGTCCGAGCAATCCGATTCTAATGTAAAATTTTAATTTTTGGATATGGAATAAATCTTAGGTGTGGCAAAACGAATCAACGAATCGAATTCGTGACGAATTCTAAACGAATCGAATTGTAATGCACTAAATTCGAATTCAATTTGTTTATTAAACAAATACTGATATCAGGATTCGGATTCGATTCGTTTAATAAACGAATATTCGTATTCGATTCGTTTACTATTCGCATCCGGTTCGTTTATTATTCGCATTCCATTCGTTTATTCGTTTATATCAAATTAAACGAATCAAATTTTGTATTCGATTCGTTTAATCAAAATAAAATACAAAATGTCAAAATCTAACCATCCATTCCATACTATATTCGTTGTTATTGTCTTAAAATCCATAAAACAAGCTCCAAATTTCAAATTACAAATCAATTGCATAATAACACTTAAAATCTTCAAAACACATTTCGACCAAAATCTCAATACATGTTGAGACGGTAAAGGCAAACTTCTTTATCATTATCATCTGGGATGAAAATCCTGCAAATAAAATAAAATTATATTATTGAGTTATGTTTTTTTTTAAATATTTTTGAAAAAGAGTTAAGAGAAAAAATTTTACCGTCAAACTTGCACATAATCACTAGGACTAGTGCCACTCTCTGCTGATGGAGTAGTATTGTTAATGCTCATTTCCATAATATTTTCAGTAAGTTGGTTCATGGTGACTGGACGATTTTCTATAAATAAATATAAATAATCCATATAGTTAATAAAACATGCAAATAAATATAAATATCAGCATTCATAAATTCTACTAGATTAATTTCATGCAGGAAGAATATCTTGAAGAGAACCATATGAATTCTAGTAGTGTGCAAAAGAACAAGAGAAAAGTGATGGCACACCCTTCATTCCATTCAACGACCAACATATAATTAGTAAATTAGAGTTTCATCTAATGATCAATATCCTATAATCCATATAAAACAGAATGTGAAAGTTAACATATAGAAGTGATGACACGCCCTTCATTCCATTCAACGACCAACATATAATTAGTAAATTAGAGTTTCATCTAATGATCAATATCATATAATCCATATAAAACAGAATGTGAAAGTTAACATATAGAAGTGATGGCACACCCTTCATTCCATTCAAACTTCAAAGCCAGCCAGATTTCTAAAACAGAATGTGAAAGTTAACATTCACTTTTAGCCTCTGTACGGGCCAAAATTGGGGCCTAGGGTAAAATCGACATTTTATCCAGGGTCAACCACAAAGCCCAAAGCCTATTGATAAATCCAGCCCACAAGCGAAAATGCCATACAAAGAAGCTTCATGGGCCGCCACAGGGAACCAGACCCGTTAAACACGAAGAGGATCAATGGACACCAGTTACAAGAATCAGAAGAAAATCAGAACTCATAAACATCACCATAAAAGTCGACAGTTTCAAGAGACAGAGAGGAATGTCAGTTATCAATCATAACGCACCTGAATTAAACGACCATTGAAGATAATTCCAACGGGCAAGAGAAGAAGACTCCCATATCAGGGAACCTATAAAAGAAGGAAGCAAAGGAATGGAGAAGGATCTTCAATCATACTACCCCTATTACCAAGGCAAGACTAGTGCAAACCGCCCTCACGGCATACCATCAAGGGTTGAGGTATAGAAAAGACCTTAATCTACTCATTCTTAATTCATTAGTATCGAGGCTAACTTGAGCGTCGGAGTACCTACGGTCTCCACCACACCGGTGGGCAGTAAGTTCTTTATTCACTCTACTCGTTTTGCAGGTTCGCTCGTGCCCTACAAATTGATAATCTCGATTGTGGACTACTACCAAAATCGGCATCCACAGCCTCACAGTCATGTAAAAATATACTAAGACATTCATATTCAAAAATTCTAAATCAGAATGTGAAAGTATAAAATAAAAGATTGATCATTTACCAATCTCTCCGAACATCCAATCTCTTGTGGTTATTATCGCTTCCACCGTATCTGGCTTTAGTGAACTTCGAAATTTATCGAGAACTTGACCACCAACACTAAAAGCTGATTCTGATGCAACAGTGGATATTTGAATGGTTAAGATATCACGAGCCATGGAAGCAAGAGTAGGTTAACGAAATTCGTTTCCTTTCCAAAAGTTTAGAATGTCTAATTCAATACTTCTATCAACTCGTGGTTCATCCAAATAAAGTTCCAATTCAGATTTTCGTACAAATGAATCAAAATTCAAGCTTTGGAAGTCATTGAACTCCTATAAAACAAGTACAAATAGGAATAATCAAACGATATTTTCAGTCCGATTGGGATTCGAGATAAATTTTTTATTTTTTTTTATAAATTAATTTTTAATTTTACATACATATATTTGTAATTAAAATTTTAAAATATAATATAAAAAAATTAAAAACATTGATATTCTTAATTTTTTCAGTTTTAAATATATAAAATTCAAAAAATAAATTATTTTATTTTAAATAATAAAAAATATTATTTTTAAAAACCCCGAGCCTATATAATTAAAAAATACTTGGATAATAAAATAGTCAAAAAATAAGTGAGACTCGCCTACTTTTTAATAAAATATATCAAAAAATTAAAAAAAAAACAAAAATAAAAGATCCAACTTATATTTTAATTATTTTAATATAAATTATATGAGACTTGTATTTCCCTGTATAATCGGGGTCCCAAGCCCGACCCTAGCGGCGATTGACATTCCTAATGATATTTGTTGTTATAATAATAGTTTACTAGCAACGTGTCAATCTAAAATTGGATGACTGATCAAATGAAAAGGCAACTCATATTCAAAATAATATAGATCATCAAGAGTTTTATTAATGTATTGTCTGTCGGGGCAGCGCTGAGTTAATTTTGGGTCCTAATTTTTTAAATTTGAAATTTCTGATTTTAATTTGTAATCAAATTTTGAGACCACAACAACGGTTTGTATGGCTATCCCTAGGATAATCTCTGTGTACACAGTACCAATATCAGAGATATTAAGTTGAAATGAGGTCCAATATACTTGAAATTGATATGAATTTGAATTTTTTTTCATTTAATATTTTAAATTTCAAGTTTAATGGCGATTTTATTGCTCACAATTTGACCCAATATCGATATTAGGGCACTATGGGCATGTCCTTCATATAATTAAGTTTTGGTATGCAATGCTCTTGTGTACGATTTTAGTTTGATATAATTTATTTTTGTTAGTTCCATATTTATTGGCATTGTTCATAGTAAAATAAGTTCAATTGAGTTGTAATGAGTCTTAAAGGTCTCGGAGCAATCGGACTGATATTTGACAGACTGTACGTGAAGGAATCATATATGCGTTAGTGCTGCGTTCGAACGAATGGCGTTCGTGTCACGTTCGTATTTGGGTTCGAACGTGAGTTGGCAGAAGGTTCATGTGCATAGTGTATTCATCTTTCCGTTCGAACGAAACCATCCGATGTGTTTGCATTCGAGATTACGTTTGAATGAGTTTGCGGAACAGCGCGCGTTCGGCACGCGTTCTTGTGGTGTTGGAACGTCTGTGCGTAAGTAGGTTATTTTGGACGTGTTTTAAAGGATGTTTTGCACAAGAAAACCCTTATCTTTGCCCTACCTATATAAACAAACATTGAGCCATCTTCACAAGGGTTGGAAACACATTATTCTGAGCCTCAAATCTTCTTAATTTTAAACCTTATTGATTTTCACCTTGAAGACTTCTTTGTTTACCATGTCTTCTCTTTCTTGGTGATATTGTCCCTTGTTCGATCATCAATACAAGCACAACCCTAACCCAATTTCTTAAGCCTTCAGAATTCTCAAGGAGAGAGATTGGTAGTGAGAGTTCCGACTTTGCGAGTTCGCAGGGTTGATCCGCTCAGAGACTTCAGAGGTTTCGAAGAAGGTCGTTTGGTGTAGGCTCAAGTAATTCTTCGAGTTATTATAGTCTAGAGGTATAAGAGTTGGCATAGTTGTTACCATATGTCTCATACCATCACTGTAAGTTTTCTCATTATATTGGATTTTGGTTGGTAGCCTAGATACCTAGAGTGGTTTTTTACTTGCACGAGTTTTCCAATTCGTTAACAAATTTACTGGTGTTGATTTTATTTCCTGCTTGTGTTTATTTGCTTTGATTTATAATTGCATAGACTTAAGGGTACATGTGTGAATCCATAGAAACGATAATTTGGACTTGTCTTAATTTATTGTGAATTATTCCGCATAGAGTCAGAATCTTATATTAAATTCGAATTTTCAATTGGTATTAGAGTCTGACCTCGGTTCTTGACATATCTAATATTGATAGAAGTCAACCCTTAAACTGTTCCATATTCTTTGATGGGACTGAGTATTTGCATTGGAAGGTTAGCATGAGAGTGTTCCTTAAATCTTTAGATGAGAGGGTCTGGATGACAGTAGAATACGGGAGGAAACCTCCCGTGGTTATGGTTGATGAGGTCTCTTCCCCAAAAGATAAAATGACATAGACTAAGAAAGAGTTCGATACTAGAAATAGGAACAACAAGACAATTAATGTCATACATGATGTTATTTGCTCTGATGAGTTTAGGAGAATCTCGATGTGCGAGATAGCCAATGATGCATGTGACATCCTTCAGACTGTGCATAAGGGCACACTATCTTTTAAAAATAATAGACTCCAAGAGCTTTTCACTAGATTTGAGGTCGCTAGGATGAAGGATGATGAGACCTTCAATGAATTTTACCTGAGATTAACATTATAGTTAACTCAAGTTTTAAACTAGGAGAGACAATTCCTACGAATATAATAGTTAAGAAAATTCTTAGATCCCTACCTGACAAGTTTTACCAAAGATCACAGTCATCGATGAGAGTAATGGCCTAGATCACCTTAAATTAGAGGACCTCATAGGAAAACTTCAGGTGTATGAGAAAAAACTTTTTGGATATAAAAAGCCCAAAACCATAGTGATGAAGATCGCAAATGAAGTTAGTTATGATCTGTTAAGTGATGATAATGGTAATACCCTTACGGATTTTGATTTGGCCATGTTTGCTAAAAGGTTTAGGAAATTTTTTAAGATGAAGAATAGTGTTCGTACCACTGATAGGGATAGGGAGGACAATCCTAGAGAGAGTAGGCGTAATATGAGGGAGTCTAAAGAATAAGGATAGCAAATCTCGTGCTATCCAATGCTATAAATATGAAGGGTATGGGCGTATTAGATCTGAGTGTCCCACATACCTAAAATCTAAAGGAAAAAAGTTATGGCAGCCTCACCTAGTGATTTAAAATGTGGCTATAATTCTGATGAGTCTCCTAAAACGAAAATCAATTTCATTGCTTTTACTGCTAGTGTGGTAGGTGAGAGAGCTGATAACTTTAATGATAAAAATACTGATTCAGAATTCTCTCACGATGACCTTGTAAATGATGGTAGTCTTCACGTAGCCTACACTGAAGTGTTTAATGAGAGTCTAGCTATCAAGAATATGGATATTGAGGTCAATAAGAGGCTGAAAGAAGTGGTGTTAGAGAAGAATGAAGCTCAAACTAGGTTTGAGCAAAACCTTTTAATGATTAATAACCTTTAGGAGAGGAATAAAAGATTAGTTGATAGAGTCAAATTCTTAGAAGCAGAACTTGAGAATGCTAGAACACAGTTGTCTATATTTTTCAGTGGGACCAAAAAATTAGACCACATATTGGGGATTGGTATGTCCCTTTGTGAGAAGAAAAGATTAGGTTTTATTAATTCGAGTTGTGAGAAGGCCTCCACTTCTAAAGCTGTGTTTGTCACATCTCAGTCCAAGCCTGGATATGATAAACTGACTCATCTATGTGACCTAGGAAAGAAATTCATTGGTGAGCGTCATGTGATCCCCCATGTTATTTCTTATCATATGTCTCAACCTCAATCTAGAGGTGCGGTGGGTAAACCTCACTCTCGTCCGAGGCTTGTGCATGTGTGTCATCACTGTGGCAAGGCATGACACATTTGGCCTAAGTACTTCATGTTGCGCAAATAAAAGAAAACACCTAAGAGTGTTTCAACTAGGTTTGACTCTTCAAATCTAGTGTTTTAATTTTCTGCACTAGCTAAATAGACTCTACTGATTAGTAAGAAACTTGCACTGTTAACTATGATTCCTCAAGTGAAGGAGACTCATAAGAAAATTTGGGTGAGGAAGTGAGATGACTTTCCATCAGCTTCTGAATGCCTTGACCCTAGCAGACATGATGAAAGTGCACTTCAGTGTACTTCTTCTTAGTTCATGGATTCATGTTTTCTCATTGTATGTGTGTGTGCAAGTGTTTTGTGTTTCTGCACGACTGTGTGTTTGTTGTTTTCATTGCATATGATGGGGTGTGTGTGTTTGTTTTATTTTTATTATATGTCCCCTTGTTTATAGGATGGAAACCCGGACATAAATTTCATAGCCGATTTTGAATGGACGGTAGTATGATCTGCACTCGGGAATACAACTTCACGTACCATTGGATAATGACAAGCCATGTTGTGTCTTTTATTGTTTTGTGTTTAAAAAATAAAAATAAAAATAAAATGAAAAAGACCAAAAAAATTTTGTGGCTTGTTAGAGCATAAAAAACTTGTTGCATGTGATCCTGAAATGTAAGATATATGTTTATGCATGTGCAATATGCTTTTAATTTTCTTGATGCTCTCTGTGCATAAGTGTGTGTGATGGAAACCTTTGGTATATCTTGTACTTGCATTTCACATACACATTTTTATTGTTGTCTATGTTTGATCGTATGTATGAGTTTTTGGACTGGTAGTCTAATCTCTATCATACATAGATCTCTAAATAGTGTGATATTTGACTAAATGACCTTATACTATCCCCTTGTAAAAAACATATAGTTTAAATGAGTCTCAAGTGCAAAAGAGCCAATGGGCCAAAATTCAAAAGATAAGGGAAAAATCCTTCACTCGAAAGAGTTTATTTAAGAGTTCATATTTACGGGGAGAATATTATAGCATACAACCAATGTTGCTTATTTTCAGGTCCTAGTGGTGCTAGTTTTGAACATTTATTTTGTGGACTTGGTGTGTCAAGAGATGAGATCTCTTTGGTTGTGTCTCACTCATAAAATAAGGTTTTGAGCCTTGATTTGTTGTGTACTTATTTTTCACGCAATTGTTTGTTTTGTTTTGGTGTTTATATCATATGCATGCGTGTAGTATTTAGCAAGACCTAAAGTGATGCATATTATTTCATGTCATAAACACTTGAGTACTGATTGATTATCATTGTAATTGCTTGAAGTGTTGTTTCAGTGCTTTTTCTTTATTTTTCTTTAACTAATTATATGCTTGTGTGTGCTTCTTATCATTACATATCGTTTTTATTTGTTGCATATTTCTGAGTTTTTCCTTCTTGTATGTTATTTTTATAACTGAGTAGGTTGTTAGTGAGAGGGAGTAAGTCAAGTTTGTTTGCATATTCTCTTGCATTTGTTTCTAATTTACTCATTGTCATTTCGTGACAAAAGATGGGGAGTAGTATATCCATTTTTTTGCTATCTCTGTTTTAAGGGGAGTCAGATTAAAGGGAAGTATGATATCTACCTTTACATGCATGAGGTTTTTTCATTTTTATCTACTATTTATATTCCCTATGATTTTCATGGTATATTATTATTTGTGGATGTTTCAGGTGAGCATACTAATGGCTGAGGTGGCATCGACTTCAAGACTACTTAGTTAGGTTTTATATCAAGTTATTTGTAATAAGTCATTGTCTTGATTGTTGACAATTGATTATTTTCTTTTTGGATCTTTTATCATAGTCTTTGTATTGGGTAGTGTTTTTTCATGGAATGCTAAAGAGAGAGATTGTTAGTTCAATATTTATTAGCATTGTCCATAACAAAATAAGTTTAATTGAGTTAAAATGAGTCTTGAAGGTCTCAGAGTAATTGGACTGATATTTGACAGACTGTACGTCAAGTAATCATATATGCATTAGTGATGCGTTCGTGTTTGCGTTCGAACGAGTGGCGTTCATGTCACGTTCGTATTTGGGTTCAAATAAAACTTGGTATAAGGTTCCCCTGCGTAGTGCATTCATCTTTCCGTTCAAACGAAACCTTCCAGTGTGTTTGCGTTCGAGGTGTGTTCGAGACTACGTTCAAACGATTTTACGAAATTGCGCCCATTCGACACATGTTCTTATGTTGTTCGAACACTTGTACGTAAGTAGGTTATTTTGGACGTGTTTTTAAAGTTATTTTGCACAAGAAAACCCTTACTTTTTCCCTACCTATATAAACAAATACTGAGCCACCTTCACAAGGGTTGGAAACATATTATTCTGAGCCTCAAATCTTCTTAGTTTTCATCTTTACTGATTTTCACCTTGAAGATTTATTTGTTTACCGTGTCTTCTCTTTCCTGGTGATATTGTTCATTGTTCGATCATCAACATAAAAACACAACCCTAAACCAATTTCCTAAGCCTTCAGAGGTCTCAAGGAGGAAGATTGGTAGTGGGAGTTCCGGCGTTGCGAGTTCGCAGGGTTAATCCGCTCAGAGACTTCAGAGGTTCTGAAGAAGGCCGTTTGGTGCAGGCTTGTGGAGTTCTTCGAGTTATTACAGTCTAGAGGTATTAGAGTCTGCAGAGTTGCTATCATTGATCTCATACAATCAATGTAAGTTTTCTCATTATAGTGGATTTTGGCTAGTAGCCTAGATACCCGGAGTGGTTTTTGGCTAGTAGCCTAGATACCCGAAGTGGTTTTTTACTAGCACGAGTTTTCCATTTCGTTAACAAAATTACTGGTGTTGATTTTGTTCCTTGCTTGTGTTTATTTTCTTTGATTTATAATTGCATAGACTTAAGGGTAGTGTGAATCCATAGAAACGATAATTATGACTTGTTTTAATTTATAGTGAATTATTCCGCATAAGGTCAGAATCTTAGACTAAATTCGAATTTTCATTTTTTGTATTATATTTTGGAAAGATTTAAATAGTTGGTGATTACACGATATTTTTTCATCATGAATTTGGATTTTATCCTTATAGAACCTAGCTAGTCTGATATTTGAAAAAACTTGTGATATTTGGAAGTTATTTTATAATATATATATATATATATATCAAGTATCAATCACGATCATATTATGATATATCTGTACAAGTTAATTCAACTGTTATTTTTTTTTTCAATGGCATAAAAGATGCAAGTATAAAATCTTGCTTACATCGGGGTATGAGAGATTTTTTTTTTTTTTTTTTTAGAAAAATTCATATCACAATAAAATCTTGATCAATTATTCACTATCAAATAATTGATATTTGATTGTGCCTAAACTTATAATTGTAGTTGTGATAACTATTATTTTATTTATTTATTTAAATTAAATTCTTCCTTTATCCCCTAAACTCCCACACACAACCACCCACGTGTCAATCTTTTCCTCCAAAAAGGTAACAACCTAACAATCCTATTATAACTAAAAAACACACACACTTTTGACTATAAAACAAAAATCAACCCTAATTTTTCCTTTGGTGTATGCTTAGTGTGAGTTAAATAGAAAGTGAGCAGTGTATCAAAATTATTTTTAGAGACCAGTGAGCAGTTAGAGAGAGAAAATACAAGATACAATAGAGAGAGAGAAATTGAGCAGAGAGAGAAATAGGCTTGTCTGTCGTCCTTCGGCCATCGTTTCCGGAAAGTGGCCACTACAGGAGAATCCTCTCAATGAAGACGAAACCAACGCCTCCAGCCAGATGACCCAACTCCTCTACATGTGCCCGTACGCATCTCCACTTGTCGCCACATCGCCGCCTCCACCCGCCCACGTGCCACTGTGCGTGAAAAACACCTTCCAGACCCAAATCTTCCTCTCGTCGACATACGCAGGTTGAACACTTAGGTTGCCCAAATCAGATATTCGATTGTCGTGAAACGAGCCAAAAATGAGAATTATCATCGTTTGACTGTTCGTCGGTGACCACTGAACATCCTCTGTCACCACCACACGTGTACTGACCATTGATCACCTTGTTGTGAGATTTTGAAGTCGTTCGAACTCGATTTGTTATTTTTACAGTTTTAGGGGTGTAAATCTAAGATTTTGAAAATTTTAGACTTATTTGAAAATTGAGTATTACTCCCTAAAACTCTCAAATATCACTTATTACTCCCTAAAAATCAGAATTTACAGATTTGTAAATTGATGATGTAGGAGAGTATTGTGGGTTAAATTAAAAATTTAGAAAATTTGAGGGTAAAATCATAATTTTAGTAAAATATATGGACCTAATCGGAATTTAAATATTTTCATATTTTAGCGAAGACATAGAGATATAGATTATCTTTACGTGGATTGAGGTAAGTAAAATGCACGAAGATTCTCTTAATATAATTATTTGTTGGTTGATGTTTGATATAAGAGTTTCTATAATATAATATAAATATATTTATACGTATATGTTTGGAAATTATATTGAGTAATTGATAGCATGATAGTATTAATTGTGGATAAAATTTTTGGGTATAACTGTATTTTTGTATTATGAATTGAAGTGTTTGATTACTTTGTGACTTTGAGATGAGATTGATGGATGGAGTGCGATGATGTGTGTTGTATTGGATGATGTGTGTTATTATTGTTATGATGTCGAATTTAGTATAATAGTATTCGGAGATGCCAGGTTATGCGAGGTTAGCAGAAGCATGTGGTTCAGTCCCTCTATTGTATATTTATACGAGGTTATATAGTGGGAAATCTTGGGAGGTGGGATGATGATACTCTCACAATGGTTTCAATCCATTATTATTTTGAATCCGGCTAACAAACCTTGTTTAATTGAGGTATTTTATTGCGAGTATGTTTTTTCTGAGATAATCCTTATATAACAATTGTTGTTTTCAAATATTATTATTATTATTATTATTATTATTATTATTATTATTATTATTATTTGTACATGTACATATCTATTTTTGGGTGAGGTCATGTTGAAAATATGAATGCTTTACTTATTGAGCTATTTAAGGTAGTAGTACCAGGATTAGACTCGTTTACCACAGCCGCAATTCGGGTTGGTCCAGACATTTCTTTTGGTTTTTGAGATAGGAGATTTATGATATTTTTTATATTTTTCACATAATTTTGTTGTAAACATTTATTTTGAGGTTTATTGAATTACATGTTGTGGAACATTACGTTCTTTACAAATTTAGTTATATTGCATGATATGTAGAATGTTCGAGCTGAAGTAGTTCACGGACCCCTTTCTAGGATTGGGCCCGCTTTAGGGGGGTCATGATAATAGCATACTGATTAGTTCAAATCGTACAAGAAATTTGGATACGGATTTTCTATTTTTGACATGAAAAATTAAGTTGAGCTTCAATTTATATTTAAAAATGATGAGGGTATTAAAATGAAAGGGTGAATTTTGGTTGCAGATTTGTGTGAGCAAAAAAGCTCAGATTTTTACTGCTTCTTAGGGTAAAGTTTTTTGGGTTTTTGTAATCCTCAACTCATGAGGTATCTTTGGACCTGAGCTAGACAAATGTATTTTTATATGGTATCAGAGATAAATTTTTACACGATTAGGGCCCGCAGTAAATTTATTTAGCAAAAAAACCAATATTGCATGCGACGTTATTGGAGGTTAAGTTTATATGTTTGCGGGGACAGTTTTAAGTTGCTTTAAATTTTATGAGTCTTATAATAAAAAAAATATATAATAATTATATTATATATTAAAATATGAAATTTTCTTAGATTTGGGATCCTTATTGTTAGCACCTTTTTTATTGGCATGTGTCCATGACAAAACAAGTTCAATTGAGTTGTAATCTTTCATGAAGATCTTTGTGCAATTGGACTGGTTTCTGGCTGCTGTGCATCAGACATGCGTTAGTGCTACGTTCGTTTGTGGGTTCGAACGTGTGGCGTTAGTGGCACGTTCTTTATTGGGTTCGAACGGGAGCATTCCAGAGAGCAAACGTTCGAGGCACGTTCTTGTGGGGTTCGAACGGGAGCATTCCAGAGAGCTCACGTTCGTTGTGCGTTCGATGGCCGTTCGAACGAGTCTTCACAGAAAGGGCGCGTTCGTGTAGCGTTCTAGTAAGCATTCGAACGCGACTGCGATCTGAACGCGATTTTGGCCTGCAAAACCCTAGGTTTTCACCCTACCTATAAATATAACCCTTAGCCGCCATTTCCCATTAGTTGAAAGAGCTGAAACACTTTTCCCTTGAGCCAAATCTCTCAAAGCTTTCAACTCTCTTTGAATCCACCATTGAAGACTTCTTCATCTTCTTGTCTTCTTCATTAAGGGTGTGATTCCATCTTTGATAAACCTTCAACACAACTTAACTCAAATTCCCTAATCCTTTAGAGTTCTTTAGGAGGAAGTTTGGTAGTCGGAGTTCCGGCGTCAATTGGTGATATAATCTACTCAGAGACTTCAGAGGTTCTGAAGAAAACCGTGGGTCGCGGGCTTGAGGAGTTGCCTTGAGTTCTTGCAGTATAGAGGTACTTGAGTCGGTGGAGTTGCCACCATAGGTCTTGACCATCGCAGTAAGTTTTTCTCGATATAGTGGATTCGGGTGGTAGCCTATACCCGGAGTGGTTTTTTACTCGGAAGAGTTTTCCACTTCGTCACCAAAATTATTGTGTTGAATTTTGTGTGCTTGGTTTATTTTCCGCAATTTATATTCGCTTTAAATTAATATTGTGGATTTAATTATTGTTGGTTGATTTGGTAATTGCCTGTTTTTATTTCATAGTAGCAGTAACAGGACTTGTGCTTATTGTTTGTAATTCCGCATAGGGTCAGAACTTAGGATAAACCCGAATTTTCAATTGGTATCAGAGCCTGAACTCGATCCTTGACCCATTAGCTATGGAAAGAAGCCAGCCTTTAAATTGTCCCCCATTTCTTGATGATGATACCATCACAGATTGTGATGTGGCCTTGTTTGCTAATAAGTTTAGGAAATTCTTAAACTTAAGAAGAGTGGCCATAACAGTAATAGGAATAGGAAGGATATGCCTAGAGAGAGTAGGCATAGCAGGAGTGAGTCTAGAGAGGACTGGGTAGTAGACCCCGTGGTGTCCAGTGCCATGAATGTGAAGGATATGGGCACGTTAGATCCGAGTGTCCCACATTCTTAGGGCTAAAGGCAAGAAAGCCATGGCAGCATCCCTTAGTGATTCTGAAGGTGATGATTCTCCGAAAGGCAATTATATGGCCTTTCCTGCTAGTGTGACCAGTGAGAGGAACGAGTATGTTAGAGATTCTTGTTCAGAATCCTCTCACAGTGAGTCAGTTGATGAGGACAGTCTTCAGGTAGCTTATGCTAAACTTTTTAAGAGAGTTTAGCTATTAAGAAGACTAATATAGAGGTCGGTAAAGGCTGAAAATTGTAGAGCTAGAAAAGAATGAAGCTCAAGCTAAATTTGAGAAAAACCTTTTGATGGTTGATGACCTAGAGGAGAGGAACAAAAGCCTAGTTAATAGATCCAAATATTAGAGACCGAACTTGAAAATGCTAGAAACCCATTGTCCGCATTTTCTAGTGGAAATAAAAAGTGGACCGTATGTTAGGAATTATTTCTGAGCCTAACGTGATAAGGCTTCTTCTTCTTCCACAGCTGTGCCTGTAGTCAGCTAAACATGACTTAGGTAAGAAACATGTTGTGTGTAGTCATGTTTCTCCTCCTGTTGTTTCTCGTCCTATTTCCCCACCTCAATCTAGAGGTGTTGTGGGTAAACCTCGCTCTCATCCGAGGTTTGTGCCTGTGTGCCACCACTGTGGCAAGGCTGGACATATTAGGCCTATGTGCTTCATGCTTCACAAGCAAAAGAAGAGCCTAAGAAGGTGTCACCTAGATTTGACTCTTCAAATCTAGCTTCTCAAGTTTCTGCACTAACCAAACAAGCTCAATTCTTGAGTGAGAAACTTGCTTTGTTGTCTGGGAACTCTCATGTGCATGAGGCTCCTAGAAAAGTTTTGGTGAGGAAGCAAGATGTCTTCCCAATTACTTTTGTATGCCTTGATCCTGATAGGCATGGTGAGAGTGCACTTCGGTGTAACTCCTATTAGAAGTGCATTTTTATTTTTCCATTGCATTGTGTGTGCGTGTGTTTTATGTTTTTTGCACGTTTATTTTGTTTTCACAGCATATGGGTGTGTGTGTGTGACTTGTTTTTGTTATTGTCCCTTGGTATATAGGATGGAAACCCGGACATAAATTTCATAGCCGATTCCGAATGGACGATAGTATGATCTGCACTCGGGATACAACTCCACGTACCATTGGATGTTTTACAAGCTGTTTTGTGTCTTTATTTTTTTGTGTGCTTTAAAACTGAAAAATCAAAAAAATTATTATATTTTGAAAAGACCAAAATATTTTTTATGGCTTGTTAGAGCATGAATAGCATGTGCATGTGATCCTGGTATGTAGGATATATGATTATGCATGTATGATATGCTGTTATTTTTTCTTGATGCTCTATATACATGAGTGTGTGTGATAAAAACCTTTGGTATATCCTGTGCTTGCACTTTCACATACACTTTTATATTGTCAAGGCTTGGTCGCATGTATGAGTTTTTGGAATGGCAATCTAATCTCTTCCATGCTTGTTTGCTTAATAGTGTGACCTTTGACTAGTTGACCTTGTTATCCCCTTTTGTAAAAGTAAAAAGAAATAAATTTTAAAAAAAATATGAGACTCAAGTGCAAAAGAGCCAAAATGGCCAAATTCAAAAGATAAGGGCAAAAACCCTTCACTCGAAAGAGTTATTAAATATGAGCTCATGATATTCTGGGGTAAATATTATAGCATGCAACCAATGTTGCTTATTTTCAGGTCCTAGTGGTGCTGGGTTTGAACATTTATTTGTGGACTTGGTTTGTTTAGAAATGGATTTCTTTGGCTGTGTCCAGCTCATAAAATAAGGTCTTAAGCCTTGATTTGTTGTGCACTTTATTTTTCCACGCAAGTGCTTTATATGCTTTGGTGTTTATGTCATATGCATAAGTGTTGTATTCAGCCACTTTTAAAATGATGCATATTGTTTCATGTCATAAACAGTTGAATACTGACTGGGTATCATTGTATCAGCTTGAAATGCTGTTTCAGTCAATTTTTGACAGGATTTTTATTTATCTCAGTATGTGCCTGTGTGTGCTTCATGTTATTGCATACCAACTTTTTTTTCCTGTGCATTTTTCTGTGTTTTTGGTTTGCTTCCCGTGTGTTATTTTGCTAACTATATGTGCCTGTTAGTGTGGGGGAGTATTTCATGTTTGTTTATGCTCTTGCATGTGTTTTCTCTTGTTCTCCTGTTATTTTTCCTGTTTTTTTATCCTTTGTCATTTCGTGACAAAAATGGGGAGAGTAATATATTAAGGGGGAGAGCCTTAATATATAGGAGGAAGTCGTAGAATATCCTTTAGATATCTCCGTTTTAAGGGGAGTTAAGATTAAGGGGGAGAAGGATTTCTACTTGTACATGCATGAGATTTTTACCAGCTTTATGGTTTACTTGATTATCCCAATGCTTTTCACGGTATATTGTTGTTTGTGGATGTTTCAGGTAGTAGGTATGTTGTTGCGGTGGCATTACTTTCAAGACTACTTTGTTAGGTGTTAGATCGAGTCCATTTGTAATAAGTCACTGTTTTGATGGTTGACAGTTGACTATTTGCTTTTTGGGTCTATTACTGTAGTCTTTGTATTAGGTAGTGTTTTGTCACGGAATGCCAAAGGGGGAGATTGTTAGCACATTTTTTATTGGCATGTGTCCGTGACAAAACAAGTTCAATTGAGTTGTAATCTTTCATGAAGATCTTTGTGCAATTGGACTGGTTTCTGGCTGCTGTGCATCAGACATGCGTTAGTGCTACGTTCGTTTGTGGGTTCGAACGTGTGGCGTTAGTGGCACATTCTTTATTGGGTTCGAACGGGAGCATTCCAGAGAGCAAACGTTCGAGGCACGTTCTTGTGGGGTTCGAACGGGAGCATTCCAGAGAGCTCACGTTCGTTGTGCGTTCGATTGGCGTTCGAACGAGTCTTCACAGAAAGGGCGCGTTCGTGTAGCGTTCTAGTAAGCGTTCGAACGCGACTGCGATCTGAACGGGATTTTGGCCTGCAAAACCCTAGGTTTTCACCCTACCTATAAATATAACCCTTAGCCGCCATTTCCCATTAGTTGAAAGAGCTGAAACACTTTTCCCTTGAGCCAAATCTCTCAAAGCTTTCAACTCTCTTTGAATCCACCATTGAAGACTTCTTCATCTTCTTGTCTCTTCATTAATGGTGTGATTCCATCTTTGAAACCTTCAACACAACTTAACCCAAATTCCCTAATCCTTTAGAGTTCTTTAGGAGGAAGTTTGGTAGTCGGAGTTCCGGCGTCAATTGGTGATATAATCTACTCAGAGACTTCAGAGGTTCTGAAGAAAACCGTGGGTCGCGGGCTTGAGGAGTGCCTTGAGTTCTTGCAGTATAGAGGTACTTGAGTCGGTGGAGTTGCCACCATAGGTCTTGACCATCGCTAGTAAGTTTTTCTCGATATAGTGGATTCGGGTGGTAGCCTATACCCGGAGTGGTTTTTTACTCGGAAGAGTTTTCCACTTCGTCACCAAAATTATTGTGTTGAATTTTGTGTGCTTGGTTTATTTTCCGCAATTTATATTTCGCTTTAAATTAATATTGTGGATTTAATTATTGTTGGTTGATTTGGTAATTGCCTGTTTTTATTTCATAGTAGCAGTAACAGGACTTGTCCTGCTTATTGTTTGTAATTCCGCATAGGGTCAGAACTTAGGATAACCCCGAATTTTCACTTATTTTTAGGTAAAATTTAGAGGTCTTAATCAATCGCCTGGACCGTCTCTCCCGCCTGTGTAGATTTCAGGAGTGGGGCTCACAGTAATTTTATTTAGCAAAAAAAAAAATCGGTATTGCATGCGACAGAGAAGTTATTAGAGGCTAAGTTTATATGTTTGGAGAGACAATCTTAAGTTGCCTTGAATTTTATGAAGTCTTATGATACAAAAAAATATAAAATAATTATATTATATATTAAAATATGAAATTTTTCTAGAATTGAGAGCTTTATTTTTAGATAAAATTAAGAAATGTCAGCCTGTGTAGGCTCTCCCAATACCACCCTTATATGTTTGGGGATCCTCAATTCATGAGCTGGTTTTTCTAACTATGAACTAGGCTTATCAGCTTCCATATAGTATATTATAAATGAATCTTTTCACATGATAGGGACCCGACAACAGAAAAAAAGTAATTCAGGGCCTTAAAAGAAATAATCTCACAACATAATATAGCTTCTGGACTCCCTTCATAAAAGATCATCTCATCCATTTATTTTGAAAGCAATCGTTTGCTTCATAGTGCATATATGACATGTAATTTAATTATTTGATTATTATTCAATCATATATATTGAAAAAAATTCATTTAATGGCAACCCTGTTAAAAGGCTTATAAATTGTAGGGGTGATAATTTGGGTTAAGATTCGTTTATTCGTTTAATTCGATTCACTTTAAAGCAAATACGAGTTTGATAAAATAGATTTATTTAATAAATGAGTTGATTCGATCGTTTATTAAATGAATCGAATATGAATTGAAGCTCATTGATTCGTTTATTCGTTTAAGATTCGTTTTATTATTTTCGTGTACTAGTTATTGTTATTTTTCAATTAAGATTCGAGAAATTATGGCTATAGAAAAAATAATATTGTCGATATTTGGTGAGGTATTTTTAGTAAATATTTTAATTACATATTTCGTATGTATATATTTATGAAAAAATAATGTAAATAAATTACGGTAATTATGTTATTAAATAATATCACGACTAAATGGATATCCGTATTCAATTCGTTTAATAAACAAATCGAATACGAATCATGATATTAGGATTCGTTTAATAAACGAATCGAATATGAATTCATCACATTTTGATTCAATTCGTTTAGGATTCGATAAAAATTCGATCCGTTGATTCGTTTTGCCACCCTAATAAATTGTCCACATACAAACATGACTCGGCGCACTTAGACTAACTAGCCGACCTGGCTGAATAAAGGCCTTTCAAATGTCATTTTTATTTTCTAATTAAATAACATAAAATAACAATTACTAAACTTATAGACAAAGATATTTGGTTTTGGTGATGATGGTTACACGCATGGATCGTTTAACATATATTTATATTCATTTTGTGGATTAATACTTGTTTAACATATGCTTTGATTAAAACAGATGATTAATTCAATGGAATAACCATTGCGAACTTTTAAAATTATGTTAACATATAATCAATTGTAACATAAAGTAATTGTCTCTAAGGCGACATTGATATCATCACTAAACAGTTCTTGCACACTAAAACCATGTGATTGTTTTTTAGTAAATACTTCTTTAATTTTTAGAATTTGAACTAATTACTCATTTTCCTTTGTATTCTTACAAATGATCTAAAATGTTCTTGTTATATATGTGTGTTTTCTATAAAATTTATAAATTATTTTATACTTTTTGTTTGTATTCATTTTTTGTCGGACTATGTATGGCTTACAAACATTTTAGAGACGGGTTTTGAATTAAAGAATGAATGGATGGTGATGATTTGGCTTTTTGATAGGGTTCTCGGAGTAACCTTAAGAAACAATCCTGTAAAATAATAGAGGACCGTTACCATTGACATCGGATCGGAGGTGTCCGACGACGACACTCTGATGGTCAAGTTAGGAAATGAGAGCTAGGATTATCTAACCCCCTCCTCCTTAGGTAGGGTAGTTCACGGGTTTCCTGGAGACATTCAAATATTTGAAGATTATTCTGTTAGCCTTTCCATGGACGTGTGGCAAAAGACAAATGGCTCATTTTCATAGGATCATGCACGCCTCAGGACGCCCCATGTGTCCCTTGAGGTTGGCTAAACGAATGACAGCTATATTGGGGCGTCAGTTAGCTGTCTATAGCAATTATCTGATGAAAGTAAGGCTCATGATATACTTTTAGATTCTGGGTTCGAATACAAGGGAGTGTTTTTTGTAAGAACTTGAGACATACGGAGATTTTATATGTTCCGCTTAAGCTCGGATCGGATGGTTTGGCGGCGGAATTTCCAACGTTTCCAAAAAAAAAAAAAAAAATTTAAGTAATTTTTTAAAATTGAAGGATGGGTTAAATCCAAACCTCAAGGACTAAAGTAACGCTTACCTTGTATTTTATACATCAAACGAAAACAACGTGTGATTTTATATTAAGTAATTTTTTTTTCTTTGGAATTTTCTCACTAAGGATGGGCAGTTGTTGAATTAATTTGTTAAGTAATCCAATAAAAAAAATCTAAAAGATCTAAAATCCAACTCAATTAAAGGAACAAAGATACGGTCGATCGGCAATTATCTTAAAAAGTTCAACACTATATATATCTTCACTATGCTAATGCCACACGTCCCATAAGACTTTAGACTTTGGAGGCAGTGTTATTAGACAAATAGGAAGCAGCAAGCAAAAAAAATAAAACAATTCATTATTTGAAAGTCATCAAATAAAAGATTGGATTACAGTTGTACACATTACAGAAACATCACATATGCATAAACAGCAACACCATTAATTTGGCAAAAGAAAAAGACACGACCGTAATACAGGAAAAATTATATTATATTTCGGGTGTATATGTCATCTCTCTCATAATAGTTGGGTCCTATAACTGTGTGTGACTCAGCTACTGTGAGGGAGATGACATATATGTTGGAAAAATGCTTACGAGTAAGCATTTTGAGGCTCAATTTTAAGCATGGTCCACTTCGTGTTAGTGGTTGTTAATGAATGATTCGGATACTCCTCCGTGAGTACTTCGAAATGGTATATTCATATGCTTAAAATGGTGCTTGGATGAATGAGAAATTGTTGCTCAAAGTTCACCCATTGGTGTTGGAAAATAAATAGAAGTTAGCTTGTCCCATATGGGAAAGTTATAGAGGGAATATTATGTTTATATATGATTGCTCATATGTAGATGAGTAAGAGTTATAAGGATAGAGGCTCTCTCTACGTGGGGGGGGGGGGTGCAAATCAAATCCGAATCAAGCTTGGCTCGTGTGCACCCACGTGTCCTGCGTACACGAATGCCGGACCAAACACTTTTGTGGTTCGTTGGATACGAGTTTGGTGGTGCCCTTACTCGTGCGTTTTCCGTTGTATCCTGGGAAACAATCGTCTCACGTTATACTGCACCTACGGTAGGGGACGAATTTGTTTTAAGGATATTGTTGTCATCAACAAGCCTCGGGAAAGTGAAGAAGCAGTGGTTCGGTTCTGAATCTTCTCAGCCTCTGCTCATCAGCTTCTGCCTCTAATCATCAGCATCTGCCTCTGACCATCAGCCTCTGCCTCTACTCTCAGGGTCTGCCGTCAGGGTCTGCTCTCAGCCTCTGCTCATCAGCCTCTGCCTCCGCTCTCAGGGTCTGCCTCTGCTCTCAGCCTCTGCCATCAGGGTCTGCTCTCAGGGTCCGCCGTGAGGGTCTGCTCCGTGGGTCTGATTGGGTCTGCTCGAGGATAATTGTAATATTTATAATATTTGGATTTCCCAATTACCGTGAAATAATTGTAATAATTGTATAACTACAATATACACCCGAAATATGATATATTATCTCGTAATACAGAGGCCATAACGAATTTTATATAGGGTTGGTAATTCGATTTGGTCGAAATTTGCTAATCGTGATTTTATCCTGATAAAAAATTATCTGGATATTGGTCCGATTATGTGAATGGAATGAAAATTTTTGAATCTAACTAAAATCCTGGATTCCAACTACCGACCGAACTGAACCAAACCGGACCGAATTTACGATTTTTTTCCTGCGGTTAGGATTGGCCCACCCCAAACGGTTTACGGTTCGGTTCAGGATCTAATATGAACCGCACCTGTTAAACCGAACCGAAACGTTATAATTAAAAATATATAATTTTTTATAAAAAAATTTGTATTTTTCTTTTAATTTTATAATATGTTTTCTTTTTATTAGTATGTTAATACTTTTATTCTTAAATTTTTGTTAATATATTTATTTTTTAATACTTTTATTCTTCAATTTATTTGTTTTATGGTAGCATCATTATTCTTGAAAGTAAGATGTTGGATTTGTCTCTTAATTAGAATTATGTTAGTATCATTATTTGAAGTGATTTTTAAAAAAAATACAAGAATTAATTGTGCCTCATTTTTCAATCCTTTATGGAGTGCATATGTTCCCTGGAGTCACAGCTTACACCCTAGCACTTCATACCATTTGTTGGATATACTAGTTTTTTTTCACTTAAGTGGTTGAAATTTTATTTTAAATATAATAATTCGTAAACCGAACCGAACCAATCCGTAAACCATTAGTTTAAAAAAATTTCAATCCGAATCAAACCGTTATTTAATGGTTTGGTTTGAGAGGTAAAAAATCCGAACCGCAAAATATGATTTGCTAAAAACCGAACCAAACTGAACCGCTCCCACCCCTAATTCCAACCCTATTTTTTAACATATGTACAGGATAGCCAGCAAAACCCTAACTAGCTAGTGATACTGCAAAATCACCAATTTTTTTGGTTCAATGTATATACCTTTTGCCCAATTATATCAATTGATTTTTGGTCAAATGCATGTCTTTCTGTTCTACAATAGTAATGGCAACATTTGTCAATTAGGATGACTCATAACTTATTATTATTATTTTTAAAAAATAGGGTAGGTAAATGATAAATTATTTTTTGTTAAGCTTTCTATTTTTTCCGCGATTCGAACGTTAAAACAAATGTGTAAAAAATTAGTCCAATCCGTACGGTCAATCATGCTCTTAACTTTGTCTCTCTATATTTATGTATGTTAAATATTTTTATGATTCTGACAACTTCATATTAAAGTTATAAAATTAAATTAATAAATTTATTAAATAAAAATCATATTACAATATATATATATTAAATATTTTTAGGCATTCTCATCGCGTGGCGGATTCATATTACAATAAAAATAAGTTAAACATTTTAAGCATCCTCATATTACAATAAAAATACATATTATATATGTGTGTGTATATAAAGTTAAACATAACATCCACATCGCATCACGTGGCGGTAGACCCGATCAACGGTTCGGTTCCGAACCGGAACCGAATCGAATGGTTCCCAATTCCACACTTGTGGAACCAAAACCGAAACCGAACCAGACGGTTTTGGTTCGGTTCCTTTTTTTTTAATTTTAAATTTTAATAATGATTTTTTAAAAAATAAAAATGAGATTAAAAAATTTATTAAAAATTATTAATTTGAATTTAGATTACATTAAATTAAAAATAAAATAAAAGAGCTTGAACTTAAATTTTTAAAAATTTAAGTTGCTTACGTATCCTCTAGAGGTGAGAGGAATCAAAGCTCATGTAGTTTCATTATACTTTTAAGATAGTCTCTCATTACAATTATTTACTCATCAACTATCATCATTATCAGTGTCTGTTGATTCTTCAGCTCTCGTTCCGCTTGCACTTGCAAATGCATTGTCAAACAAGTCTTCAAAGTCATAGGGGGTATCTTTTTGTTGCCTTAGATCAGCTCGGGTCCAATCATTCACACATGTTATTGCTTCTAAAGTGCTTGAATGTAATGAAGATCGTTTCGCTTCCAAAATATTGCATCCTAAGCTGAAGGCTTGTTAAACCGCAACGGTGGAAACATGTGATGTCAGCATCTCTTTAGTAATAATTGATAAAACAAGATAGACATTTTGATATCGGTTCCATCATTCAAGTACTTGAAAATAATTATCTAATTCCGGGTTGTTGGTCAAGTAACCAACGATCACCTACACTAAGTCTTGAACTAATTACGGATTCGCTACTAGATTGTCCTAATAATTACAAGTTATATCTACAAACATAATCATTAAATAAATCTATTAAATCAATTTTTATTTTATCTATTATTTTTGTAATAATAATTTCATCAGATGTTCCTAAATATGTATAGTAAGTTTGTAAAACACTATTCAAACCTTCTAATTTAAATGTAGGATCAAAAACTGTGGCAATAAGATAAAGTAATGAAATGTCTTTAAAATAAATCAATTATTTTCTCTCCATAACAACAATAGCTTCAATTAAAACAATATCATTAGGATCAGAACTTTCAGCATGCTCATATAGAGTACCAATAATATTTAAACTTTCAACAAGAAATAAATTTATTGTAGGATAATAAACTTCGCTAAAAATATTTGTAGCATCATGAAAAACTTTTAAAAGTTCTAAAAGTTTTTCACAAATATCCCATTGATTAGGAAAAATGTGATATGTTGAACATGTTGAGGAAAAAAAACTACATAATACATCTTTGTATTGGAAAGCTTGACTTAAAAGAAAATAAGTTGAATTCCAACATATTGAAGTATATCGTTAAAATTCTACTGAGTTAACATCATTTAATTTATAAAACTTGGCTCATTCTCTCATAACTTGAGAATATGATCAAATGCAATTTAGTGCAATCTTAATAGGATCAATATGCAATGAACATGAAAAAATCGACCCCGAAATTTTGTTGGCATATTTCTTTTAAATCTCTAATTGATGCAGTATTTGCAGATGCATTGTTAAAATTAATTGTTAAAATTTTACCTAATAAATCATATTTATCAAAAATTACTTTGATCATTTTATAAATATTTTGTGCAGTATATTGCTCATCAAAAACTCTAAATGCAATAAGTCATTTTTGCATGTTCCATTATGCATCAATCTAATGACAAATCACACCCATATATGAGTGTGTTTGTCAATGGTCACTCCAAATATCTGAATAAATAGAAAGACGACCTTTAGTATATTTAAATATTTCATTTAAAATAATTTTACCAACTTTATATCATTTAAAATTTTGACGTTTTATTGTATTTCTAGTCATTTTACAGGAAGCGGGATTTAAAGCATTTCAAACATAATTAGTAAAAGTAATTTTTCACCAAAACTTAAAGAAAGATGTGTCATACAAGTAAATTTACCAAATTCTTTTCTATTTTTAGCATCAGAATATTTAAATAAATCTAAAGAACTTGTACCTCTATTAGATTATTTGTACCTGCTTATTTGAGTTTGCGTTGTATCAAGTCCAATTTCAGCGGAATGATGTCTATCCAAGTGCTTGTTTATATAGCCATAACCGCCAGTGAATTTGTAAGATACACCATAATAGTTGCATATTGCTCTTGTACCTTCATTTTCAGTCTCAACTAAATGAAAATTAATTTTGAAAATATCGAATGATCGAGACTTAACTTCTCTTCTCCATGTACCGATACTTTGGTCGCTCTCTTGAGTTGGCACATTGGACATGGTGTTCTCAGATGAGCTTGCCATTTTTTTGTTAATATTGAAGAATGAGAGAATTGAGAATGAGAAATTGAAGATGAGATAATTGAGAATTAAATAAATTGAGAGAATTGAGAATTTGTGTGTTGAAAAAATGAAGAATAACCCATATTTATACATTTTTGATACCTAAAATGCCCTAAAACTATTCGTTTTATTAATGTTATTAAGGGTAATTTAGTAATTAGATTTTAAGAAATTAAAAAATATTTTTTTAGGGCAGGAAGCGAAGCCGTTGGGCCTGCCCTGCCCAACAGCTACCAGCCGTTGGGCTACAACGGTTCCGGTTCGAACCATGGGCTCCCAACGGTTACTAGCCGTTAGGCCTGCACTGCCCAACGGTTACTAGCCATTGGGCTACAACAGTTCGGTTCCGATTGGAACCGTGGAACTGTTGGAACCGTTCCAACGGTTCTAGTTCAAACTGTTGGAACTGTCCGGTTCTGTTCGGTTCGGCTAGGGTAGAACCCTAACCTAACCAAACCGAACAAAACAAACTCGATTTCAATTTCAGAACCGGTTGGAACTAGAACCGGTCGATTCTAACTGGTTCGATTTTGGTTTCGAATCGGAACCGTGGCCGGGTCTACATGACAGTTTTATATTAAAATTATAAAATTAAATTAATAAATCTATTAAATAAAAATACATATTACAATAAAAAAAATACATATTATAATTTTATAAGAATTATATAAAATATATTATAGTATCCTATTAATTTTTTTTAAAAAAAAACACTATTAAATTATCTACAATTAATATTAATCTCTACAATTAATTTTTTTATTATAAAATTATAAAAATAAAATATCTCTATAATTATTTTTATTATTAAATTATTAACATAAGAAACTTATTACAATATATTATATTAAGAAAAATATTATACTATTCTATTACAATTAAAAAACATAATTACATTATAAAATTAAATTAATAAATCTATTAAATAAGAACCTTATTATAACAAGAAAATATATTATATTATTCGATTAATTTTTATATAATATCACAGATAATTCAGTAAAGAACACACACACACAATAAGAATATATAGTATAATATTATAATAAGAATATATAGTATAATATTCTATTAAACAATAAGCCTCCCCAACGCGTTGCTGGGTGACTTCATATTAAATTTATAAAATTAAATTAATAAATCTATTAAATAAAAATACATATTATAATTAATAAATCTATTAAATAAAAATACATATTACAATAAAAATACATATTATAATTTATAAGAATTCTATTATAATAAGAAAACATATTTAACTATCCTATTGTGGGACACAGAAACTGGGCAACGCATGCTGTTCCGAGCTCGCGGCCCGGTTGGGAGTACGAAGTAGCCCGCGGGGGACTAAACCGGAGAATAATGGAGTCGCCACCCGGTGTGAACCGGGAAAATAGTTTAAGTCCGCACTCACCCCTCGCAAGGGAAGACCTCAAACCGTTGAGTTCGGAATGGTCCCTTACTTATGCCACTTGTAATGAAACGATTTGTGCAATAATTTAACCAAGCCTAAGTAACATTTATTTCCAAGGATAATTTACTCCTAAGTTTGCATGCATAAGTACGAGGCTCATATCTAAGTTCACATGTAACACATTTTCATATTTGCATACAACCTATTTGCATATAATCTATGTCCAAATTTGCATACAACCTATTTGCATGTAATCTATGTCCAAATTTGTATACAACCTATTTGCATGTAATCTATGTCCGAATTTGCATGCATAAAGATGAATTGAAACACGGTAAGCATACAACTTCATGAACATGTTGAATGGATGAATGCGGAAGCATAAGTAGATAACTACCGTGTAAACATGCATCATGGAAACGAACATGTAATCTTGTGAACGCAATAAATGACTAAATGCGAGAACATGAACAATTAAAAAAAAGGCAAATGACAAAATGAGTAACAATGCATGAGATGTGATGAAAGAGGGCCTGTTTACCATCGGCGTTCGTGCGTCGTTCGTAACCGCGATCGAACGGTAAACAGAAGGTTCGCGTTCGAGTAGCGTTCGTAAACGCGTTCGAACGAACTGAGACAGAAAACATGCGTTCGTGCGGCGTTCTGAAACGCGTTCGAACGGGGTTACAGTAGTGACCTCCAAAATGCAGTAAACAACATGACACATACATGAACGGATGAATAGATGACACCTAATAAATAATAACGGGCTAAAAGGCGGGGCAAAGCATCGTGGTAAAGGATTTTAAACCCCTCGAAATGGAGGACCTTTAATCCGACCTACTAAGCCCATGCGCTAATAACATAATGCATATAAAAAATAAAGACAACAATATCGGACTTTGTATACCCGATTGAACACATCTTATATTCAACTGAATATACATCATCCGGCGCAGCGAAGCATCGTGGTAAAGGATTTTAACCCCTCGACATAGAGGACCTTTAATCTAACTTACTAAGCCCATGCGCTAATGACATAATGCATATAAAAATAAAGAACACAATATCGGATTTTGTATACCCGATTGAACACATCTTACATTCAACCGAATATACTTCATCCGGCGCGGCGAAGCATCGTGGTAAAGTATTTTAACCTCTCGAAATGGAGGACCTTTAATTCGACTTACTAAGCCCATGCGCATCACATTATTACATAGACAAATAACATGCATAAATTAAATAACGATAATAAACAAATCAAGATAACATGAAATAAAATATGTGTCGTATACTTAAGTGGTACGTTGAGTTGTATCTCGAGTACAGATCATATTACCGTCCATTCGGAATCGGCTATGAAATTTATGTCCGGGTTTCCATCCTATATACCACAAAAGGCGACATATTTTCCGTTTTATTCAAGGGGCACAACATACACCATTTCACAATACATGCATTTTCTATCTTTTCAAGGGCCACAACATGCATCACTCCACAATAATCATGTAAATAAGATTCAATAAACAGTAAAAATACGAATAAAAGTGGATGTGAAGAGTGCCTTCAGGTCTAAACTTTTTCGTCGACTCTCGGATTCGCGTTTCACGGTGATCGGAACGGTTAAAGGTCCGCAACTTTTCAGGTTCACTGGTTTGCGTCTTTCCTCGCTGTTTCGCTTCTCAAGCTACTATTTTGACTCCGTTTCACTGTTGTTTTTCTGCTATATTTTGGTCACTATTTTTAGTGTTTTAGGTTACTATTTTTGCGGTTAAAGGGCTGTTGTTTTTACGGTTAAAGGGCTGTTGTTTGTTGGCATTTTTTGCTGTTGTTTATGGGTGGATTTCGGTAGTTTATGGGGATGTTCTAGGGGCAGTTTTTCAGACAAACAGTGAATGTTTTAGGTAGTGATTTTCGGTGATCTAAGGTGTTTATAGGGTTGTAATTTTCGGTAATCTAAGGTGTTTAGGGGCTGTGATTTTTGGTTACAGAGGGAAGAGGAGGAGAGAAAATTCTTTGTTGCTTTTTGAGTGTATTAGGCGTGAATGGAGAGGCTTTTTTTCTTTTCTGTATATGCGTGAGAGTCAAGAGGATAGGGAAGTGTCTTGGCAATGTGTTTCTTTTATAGACAAATGGGATGGGTGAATTCTTGCTTGACAATGAAGGGATTTGTGCATTAAATGAGGATATGATTTGGTGTTAAACAATGAAAACCAAAGATTGATTGGAGACAAGATTATGCTTAATTAGGAAGTTCATATATTTAATTTATTTTGTTTAGGCATGAAATTTGTTTGATTGATTTTAATTAGGCATGATTTTATTTTAAATTGGTATATGATTTTTAGATTTTATTTAATTTTGTCATGTGTTAAATATGTATTTAATTAATTGGATATGTTTTATGGGATTTTGTGGACTAATTGGGCTTGGGTGTGAGGCTAGTAGCAAAATAAGAAATACCGACATCGTTCGAACGCCGATGCGAACGCTACACACGAACGCCTGCAATCTGTCTGACGTTCGAACGTGGTCATGAACACAACACGAACGAAAATAGTGAACTTGTGAAATGAATATGATGACATACTTATTCTGAATTTCCCCTTTCGACGTCCGTTTCCCGCGACTTCTGCGACTTAAAAGGTAGTTCCTCTAAATGAGACTCATCATAGGGACTTATATGTAAAAATGCAGTGCCTACAGTCGCCCCCACTTTGATGGGACTTGTGTAATGTGTAACAGTGACAAGCCTATCAAAGTTATGCAATGCATTTTCACTTACCTTGCTCGCCAGCTGCAACCTGACTTGCCTGCTGTTTCGAACTGAGTTGATCTGGTGGTCCATTTTTGAACTGTGCTCCATTTTTGGAGTGCCATTTTCGGCATATGTTGTGTGTGCTCCATTTTGGAGCGCCATTTTCGGCATCTGTTGTGTGTGCTCCATTTTGGAGCGCCATTTCTGGAATCTGTTATCTGTGCTCCATTTTGGAGCGCCATTTTCGGCATCTGTTGTGTGTGCTCCATTTTGAAGCACCATTTTCGGCATCTGTTGTGTGTGCTCTATTTTGGAGCGCCATTTTCGGCATCTGTTGTGTGTACTCCATTTTGGAGCGTCATTTTCGGCATCTGTTGTGGGTGCTCCATTTTGGAGCGCCATTTTCGGCATCTGTTGTGTTTGCTCCATTTTGGAGCGCCATTTTCGGCATCTGTTGTGTGTGCTCCATTTTCAGCATCTGTTACTTGATGAGAGGTGGCTTATTTTTGAATCCTTACTTGATGAGATGGTCTTTACCGCTACAATCCTGCAAACAAAATAAAAATTATATGTATGTGATATGTATGCATGTATGCATGTATGCATGATGTTGATGTGGGCCTCACCCCCAAATCGATACCGATGTGGGCCTCGCCCCTAAATTGACACCGATGTGGGCCTCGTCCCCCAAACTGATACTGCTATGGGCCTCGCCCCCCAAACTGATATTGTTATAGGCCTCGCCCCCAAACTGATATTGATGTGGGCCTCGACCTTCAGGACTCATCCCCAAACTGATACTGATGTGGCCTCGGCCTTGGGACTCATCCCCAAACTGATGTTGATGCAGGCCTCAACCCCCAAACAGATATTGATATGGGCCTCGCCCCCAGATTGATACTGATATGGGCCTCGCCCCCAAACTGATACTGATATGGACCTTTCCCTCAGACTGATACTGATATGGGCTTCGCCCCAAACTAATACTGATGTGGGCCTCGCCCTCAGACTGATACTGATATGGGCCTCGCCCCAAACTGATACTGATGTGGGCCTCGCCCCCAGACTGATATTGATATGGGCCTCGCCCCAAACTGATACTGATATGGGCCTCGCCCCCAGACTGATACTAATATGGGCCTCGCCCCACACTGATACTGATATGGGCCTCGCCCCAAACTGATACTGATATGAGCCTCGCCCCCAGACTGATACTGATATGGGCCTCACCCTCAAACTGATATGGGCATCGCCCCAAACTGATACTAATGTGGGCCTCGCCCCAAACTGATACTGCTGCGGGCCTCGACCCTGGGACTCATCCCCAAAACGAATACTGATCTGGGCCTCAACCCTGGGACTCATCCCCAAAATTCATACTCTTATGGTCCTCAACCCTAGGATTCCTACCCAAAACTGATACCGTACTTTCGATGCTTCTGATTGGCTTGTCTTTGCCGCTTTCTCTTTTTCTCCATTGAAACATGTGAATACAAAACAAAACAAACACAAAAAGGAATGCAAAATATGTTACGTGTATGCATGCATGCATGAATGAGTTTCCTATCCCATTGGGTTAGGTCTTCTGCCGGTACTCTTGGTGGCTGCTCGGTCTTTTGACAAGTTTGCCCTATTCCCTATCCAACGGGTATCTATGATGGCTTTCAAGACAAAATGGGGTTAACATGGTGCCTGTATGCATGAGGTGTATGAGATATGTGCGATGTATAGAATACATAGGTCGGCCCATTATCATTTTAAAGCGTTTAACCACACCATTACGCGATGCAAACTTGTCCCAGTTGAAAAGGCCCAACAGGTTTGCACCTTTGCGATAACATAGCTAAACATCTTCAAATGATAGGGGGCCGAAACACAAGCATAAAGAAAAAAATTTCTATAGAGTGGCCCATCGGCATTTTAGAATCTTTTGGCCCAATTGTCATAGGATACAAACTCGTCCCAGTTTAAATGGCCCAACAAGTTCACATTTCTGACAAGAAGTTCCACTGCATCCAAATGAAGATGGTCCACAAGCACAAGGAAATAGTTGCTATAGGCCATACAACTCCGGCCTACGTGTGGGTTTGCGGAAGTGTAGACAAAGGCTCTCGCTGACGAAGGATTACCCACAACTAGGTCTCCCCACTCAAGGGTCCGAGCGACCAAGTGAGCGCACCTTTTTTTATACCTTACGGTACGTGCCAACAAGTTATAATACGTGACTAACTGTCAAATGTATTTCTTATTGTAGATTCCCCAGAGGGAGGGCGGAGCGAACTCTCTTAAAAACTCAAGCCTCTTAGGCTCTTATCGCCTTGGTGACATGAATAAACAACAAGTCCTCCAAATTAGTCTGTCACAATAGGCTACGAGTAAATAATTATCTAGGTGCCTTCACAGCTTTTCCTTATAGAAAGATAGTGAATGAAGAAAGACACCAAACCATTACCTAGCCTTAAAAAGTGTCTTTGATTAAACTCATTCCAACCCACTATAGGAACGGTTAATTTAAAGCACAAATCATAATATTACATGATATTATTTCGGGGCCGATTCTCTATCCCCAGTGGAGTCGCCAGACTGTGGGACACAGAAACTGGGCGACGCATGCTGTTACGGGCTCGCGGCACGGTTGGGAGTACGGAGTAGCCCGCAGGGGGACTAAACCGGAGAATAATGGAGTCGCCACCCGGTGTGAACCGGGAAAATAGTTTAAGGCCGCATCACCCCTCGCAATGGAATACCTCAAACCGTTGGGTTCGGAATGGTCCCTTACTTATGCCACTTGTAATGAAATGATTTGTGCAATAATTTAACCAAGCCTAAGATACATTTATTTCCAAGGATAATTTACTCCTAAGTTCGCATGCATAAGTACGAGGCTCATATCTAAGTTCACATGTAACGCATTTTCATATTTACATACAACCTATTTGCATATAATCTATGTCCAAATTTGCATACAACCTATTTACATGTAATCTATGTCCAAATTTGCATACAACCTATTTGCATGTAATCTATGTCCGAATTTGCATGCATAAAGATGAATTGAAACACGGAAAGCATACAACTTCATGAACATGTTGAATGGATGAATGCGGAAGCATAAGTAGATAACTACCGTGTAAACATGCATCATGGAAACGAACATGTAATCTTGTGAACGCAATAAATGACTAATACGAGAACATGAACAATAAAAAAAAAGCAAATGAGAAAATGAGTAACCATGCATAAGATGTGATGAAAGAGGGCATGTTTACTGTGGGTGTTCGTGTGGAGTTCGTAACCGCGTTCGAACGGTAAACAGAAGATTCGCGTTCGAGTAGCGTTCGTAAATGCGTTCGAACGAACTGAGACAGAAATCATGCGTTCATGCGGCGTTCTGAAACGCGTTCGAACGGTGTTACAGCAGTGACCTCCAAAATGCAGTAAACAACATGACACAAACATGAACGGATGAATAGATGACACCTAATAAATAATAACGGGCTAAAAGGCGGGGCAAAGCATCGTGGTAAAGGATTTTAACCCCTCGATATATAGGACCTTTAATCCAACTTACTAAGCCCATTCGATAATAA
Organism: Zanthoxylum bungeanum; assembly: GCA_019454045.1. NCBI lineage: Eukaryota > Viridiplantae > Streptophyta > Magnoliopsida > Sapindales > Rutaceae > Zanthoxylum > Zanthoxylum bungeanum. The sequence goes on from SKCR01042819.1 coordinate 113,594, forward strand.
CATAATGCATATAAAAATAAAGACAACGATATCGGACTTTGTATACCTGATTGAACACATCTTACATTCAACTGAATATACATCATCCGGCGCGGTGAAGCATCGTGGTAAAGGATTTTAAACCCCTCGAAATGGAGGACCTTTAATCTGACTTACTAAGCCCATGCGCTAATAACATAATGTATATAAAAAATAAAGACAACAATATCGGACTTTGTATACCCGATTGAACACATCTTAAATTCAACCGAATATACATCATCCGGGGCGGCGAAGCATCGTGGTAAAGGATTTTAACCCCTCGACATAGATGACATTTAATCCAACTTACTAAGCCCATGCGCTAATGACATAATGAATATAAAAATAACGACAATAATATCAGACTTTGTATACCTGATTGAACACATCTTACATTAAACCGAATATACATCATCCGGCGCGGCGAAGCATCGTGGTAAAGGATTTTAACCTCTCGAAATAGAGGACCTTTAATCCGACTTACTAAGCCCATGTGCATCACATTATTACATAGACAAATAACATGCAGAAATTAAATAACAATAATAAACAAATCAATATAACATGAAATAAAATATGTGTCATATACTCAAGTGGTACGTGGAGTTGTATCCCGATTACAGATCATACTACCGTCCATTCAGAATTGGCTATGAAATTTATGTCCGGGTTTCCATCCTATATACCACAAGAGGTGACACATTTTCCGTTTTATTCAAGAGGCACAACATACATCATTTCACAATACATGCATTTTCTATCTATTCAATGGCCATAACATGCATCACTCCACAATAATCATGTAAATAAGATTCAATAAACAGTAAAAATAGGAATAAAAGTGGATGTGAAGAGTGCCCTCAGGTCTACCCTTTTTCGTCGACTCTCGGATTCGCGTTTCACGGTGATCGGAAGGGTTAAAGCTCCGCAACTTTTCCGGTTCACTAGTTTGCGTCTTCCTCGCTGTTTCGCTGCTCAAGCTACTATTTTGACTCTGTTTCACTGTTGTTTTGTTGCTGTATTTGGTCACTATTTTTGGTGTTTTAGGCTACTATTTTTGCGGTTAAAGGGCTGCTGTTTTTACGGTTAAAGGGCTGCTGTTTGTTGGCGTTTTTGGCTGTTGTTTATGGGTGAATTTCGGTAGTTTATGGGGATGTTCTAGGGGAAGTTTTTCGGTCAAAATGTGAATATTTTAGGTAGTGATTTTCGATGATCTAAGGTGTTTATGGGGCTGTAATTTTATGTAATCTAAGGTGTTTAGGGGCTGTGATTTTCGGTTACGAAGGGAAGAGGAGGAGAGAAAATTCTTTGTTGCTTCTTGAGTGTATTAGGCGTGAATGTAGAGGCTTTTTTTCTTTTCTGTATATGTGTGAGAGTCAGGAGGAGAGGGAAGTGTCTTGGCAATGTGTTTCTTTTATAGACAAATGGGATGGGTGAATCCTTGCTTGACAAGGAAGGGATTTGTGCATTAAATGAGGATATGATTTGGTGTTAAACAAGGAAAACCAAAGATTGATTGGAGACAAGATTATGCTTAATTAGGAAGTTCATATATATAATTTGTTTTGTTTAGGCATGAAATTTGTTTGATTGATTTTAAATAGACATGATTTTATTTTAAATTGGTATATGATTTTTAGATTTTATTTAATTTTGTCATGTGTTAAATATGTATTTAATTAATATGATATGTTTTATGGGCTTTGGTGGGCTAATTGGGCTTGGGTGTGAGGCTAGCAGCAAAATCAGAAATACCGACACCGTTCGAACGCCGATGCGAACGCTACATGAACGCCCGCAATCTGCCTGACGTTCGAACGTGGTCACGAACGCAGCACGAACGAAAATAGTGAACTTGTGAAATGAATCTGATGACATACTTATTCTAAATTTCCCCTTCCGACGTCCGTTTCCCGCGACTTACGCGACTTAAAAGGTAGTGCCTCTAAATTATTCAAAAATGCAGTGCATACACCTATTAAAAAAAATACTATTAAATTATCTGCAATTAACATAATATCTTCAATTAATTTTTTATTATCAAATTATAAAATTAAAATAATAAATTATTAACATAAGAACCTATTACATTTTTAAAACATAATATATTATTAAAGTAAGAAATCTATTAATTTAATTAATTAATATTTTAATTTATTATTATTAAAATTTTAAATTATAATAAAGAAACCTATTATAATAAGAAAACATATTATAATCTCTCATTAAAATAAAAAACATATGTGGCACTTAATGTATACAATTAACCTTTATAATTAATTTTTTATTATTAAATTATAAAATTAAAATATTATCGCAATTAATTTTGTATTAAATAAAAATATATTACAATAAAAATATATATTATAATTTTATAAGAACTATATTATAATAAGAAAATATATTATACTATCATATTACAATTAAAAAACACTATTAAATTATAATATAAATTAATAAATCTATTAAATAAGAACCTTATTATAATAAGAAAATATATGTGACACTTAATCTCTACAATTAAATATAGTATAATCTTCTATTAAAATAAAAAATATATGTGACATCTAATCTCTACAATTAATATTTTTCTTATTAAATTATAAAATTATTAAAATAAAAAACCTATTAAAATCACTACAAAAAATAAGGTCTTTAGCATCGAATCGTATCAACGCTAAAATTAAGTAATTCGACGCTAAACGTAATTAGCGTCGAATAATTTCGACACTAATTTTGGACGCAAAAATGTGGACGAGAATGGCAATTAGCGTCGAAACTAGAAATTTCGACCCTAAATCATATATTTTGCGTCGAAAAATTTTTGACGACAAATTATATTTTGCGATGCTAAAGTACATATTTGGAAACGGAAAATATGTGACGCTAAAATGTCTATTTTAGCGTCGAATATTTTCGACACCCAAATCAATAAATTATTAAAAAATAAATAATTTTTTATTACGTTTAGCGTCGAATAATCCGACGCCAAAATCAATAAATTATTAAAAAATCAATATTATTGTATTACTTTTAGTGTCAAATAATTCGACGCTAAAAGTAAAAAAAAAATTATCATCTTACATACATTTGCTCTTAAATATATAATTTAATATTTTAAAAAATATTATAATTTCAAAAAATTATCGAATAATAGTACAATAATTTTTATTCTAATAATTAATTTGTTATTATAATGAAAAATTATTAAATAAAATAAATATATAGTCTATTAAAACTATATGTGGTGAATGTTTATACAATTGAAAATAAAATTTATTGTTGCTGTGATGGGGGCGCTCGAGCCTGATGCACTCCGGCCGAGTGAGGCCTCCAACATCTCCCGGAAAGCCCTTATCTGCTAGTCGAACTCCTGCATCTTCCTTTCGTGGTCCACCATGACCTGCAGTAGCGTCTCCTGAGTCTTATTCAGCTCGTCTTCAGTATTTTCCAACCTGTTCTTGGTGGTGGCTAGCTCCTCTCGAAGGCACGAGTCAGTTTGAGAAGAAACAGTAGTGCGCCTAGATGCCTTCGGCTTCTTACGAGTTCTTAGGCCGACATTGTACGCTGTCTGATTCTTGAAAACCAATTGCAATAACTCTGCATCGGGTATAGGGTAGGACCATGTCTCATGAGTTTGATGCTGGAGCTTTACCATTTCGTTCTGTTTTAAAAAAATTAAGTTAATGTTCGAATTTGAAAAGAAAAAAATCAATTTAAAATAATATTTATTTTATTTTAAATACTTAAAGTTACGTAGCAGCGTTCAGCTTCTTCATTAATTCATTTTTCTTCTCATTGTAGTGCGTCACTCGAAAAAACTCTTGAAATGACTACACCTCATCTGTGTTATTCTGCTAAAAAATATAAATTGATACATGATTCGACATTAGTAAAATTAGTGAATTGTTAAAATACAGTTTAGGCTATATTTACATCAGAATGTTCGGCACGGTGTTGGATAAATGACTTGGAACTTCCACTGTGGTTGAAATGCATGTGACTTCGATTCTCCTCATTTGCGTGACATTTATTCTGCATTTAACAACACTGTAAGTAACAAAAACGAAGAGAATTATCAATTTCGTATTATTTTAAAAATTACCTCATGTTTCTCTCTAGACCAAAGCTCACACAAGAATGTTCAGTCTTGCTCCTCTATAAAATCAGGCTTGTGTTGTGGAGCATCCAAAGGCCCATATGCGTCGAATATCGGTTTCAAGACTTTTGTCCTATAATCCTTATAACTTTTTCCCATGTGGTGGTCAAGATACTTCTTGACATTTTCTTTAGTCAGATCGATGTCGAACCACTCATGCAGGAATAACAACCAAGTAAAAATTAAGTATAAAATATAAATTTAAAATAACGAAACATAACGAAAACTCAATACTGTAAGTTTACTCACAAGTAACGTCAGGGAAAACTGATTGATTTTTGTCTCCCACTGTATCTTTCTCCAAGAAATGTAGTTTTGGGGAGCTTCATATCGAGCAGCAGCACCTATGGCTTTGTTAAATGGTGAAGAAATTGCATGATCTGTCTTTCTCCATCATCTGATATCTCTATCCGGATACGGCCGTGAGCCTTAACGTGCTTAACCAACCCCAGGCCACAGGTGCGTCCTTGAACCTTCGCTGTACTCGAGTCACCTGTGCCAGAAGAGACCTCAGTAGAGGCATCTGTCATTGCAGATGTAGATAGAGTCGAAGTAGCGTGTTTGCGATTGCCCAGTGCCATCTGCAAAATAAGAATCAAAATGCACTACTTGAATTATAGTTTAACACCCTCAATCAAAAGAAATTGTCTCACAGTCTCAGGGTAGGTTAGATTTTACCTTCTATCAACGTCTTAAATATGTTGCAAGTTAATTTACTTTATATTTTCCAAAACAATATCAAAATTAACTCCTGAATCCCGACCAACCACCAATTTCGCAGCTACACCTTATAAATAAATCACGTGCCGTAATTCCAGTAATTCTATATAAATTAACTTACAACCTATTTATGACAACTCCGATCAACATAATTTCATATTTTAGACAAAAGATCAACATCATCCACCAAATCAATTTAAAAATTAACTCATGAATCACGATTAACCAATAAGAACCTTTTCAAAACGACCAAACAACGACAAATCCTCAAGCAACGACAAATCTTCCGATTTATTGTTCTGGAATTTCCAGAACAGCAAGGCTTTCCAGAACAGCAAGCCGAAAGCTAAATCATACTCATCATTTCCTAAATCATGCGCACTCCTAAATCATGCTCATACCAAAATATCTATTAGGTTTCCTAAATCATACTCACCATTTCATAACAATCTCATAAACACCAATAACACTCACACATCAATGGCCTCACGGCCTAAATCACACAACACACTAACATGGCCACATCATTATCACACACACACACACACTTAACTACACTCACACATCAATGGCCTCACGGCCTAAATGACCCAACACACTCACCAATCCAGACCCATGCTTCACCATTCTACACTCGGCTATAGAATTGGAACTTATAACGTACCAGAATCAGAGATTGAATCAAGAGCAGAAGAGAAGAAAGCACCCAAAAGTAGAGAGTGAAGAGGAAACCGATTTGGAGATTTTAATAACCCTTTAGCGTCGAAATATTTTCATTTTAACGTCGAAATATTCGACGCTAAAACGTTGGTGGCTAACAAAAAATTAGGGTAATTTTTTCTGGGAAATTTAATTTTTTTTACTTTTAGCGTCGATTACAATATTTCGACGCTAAAATTAAAATAATAATAATAATATAATAATAATAACAACAACCATCCATCCATGATAATAATAATTTAAATAATAATCATCATCGTCAACACGAAATTTAATATGTCCATATAATAAAAATTAATCATCCATTATACATCTACTAACTAGATTAGTCACTATTATCTTCAGCATTTGAGGATTCCTGAAAGGACTCGAACTCATCTTCATCTTCGAATTCTTTTTTATTTTCTACTTCCACGCTAACTTGAGAATGATGAATTATCTCAATGTTTTTTGTACCATCTCGAGATAACGTGATATTTTCAGTAACTTGTATATTTGGTAAATGAAATATCCATTCAGGAACATCAAAGTCGTTTGAGACTTGTGCTTCATCTGAAATTCCAACATTATCTTTCTCATGCGTGTCCTAAATGTCCCTATGTTGTAACTTTTCTACCACCATCCATCCATTTCCTAGTTTTAGATCAGACATATATATCACAGACCGTGCTTGGGTATAAAAAAATATATGGATCATTATTGTACCAATAACGTTGAACATTAATTGACATTAGATGATTACTAAATTGAATTCTCCTCTTTCTGGGATTTGTGTCAAACCACTTGCATTCAAATAACAATGTACGTCGTCGAGGTCTATATATCAACTCAATGACGTATTGCAACACTCCGTAGAAGTCAACAATATCAGATTTGTGTTCTCCCGGTACTATAATTCCATAATTTTGAGTGACATGTGAAACATCTCGCTGCTCAGTATGAAATATAACTTCGTTCACAACGCATCCACTATATTCGTAAGCCTGCTTTTGAGGATCATATGTCAATGCAACTAACGAGGAGGACGAGTCCAATTGACTATTTTGCACTTGGTTGTTTATCTAATACATGATAATATTTGCGTGTTAATATAACAAATATTAAATATTTACTGTTATGGTAAAAATATCAACTCAATATTAGGGCTTAGAGTTGCCTCAAACCATTTAGGAAATTCTTTTTTGTGTCTTCCATCAACGTTGTGGTCACTACCTCATTGTAGCATGATAATATGTTGCCTACAAAAAATGAGTTACATTAATGTATGACAACAAGACTTACGCTAAGTACGGTTGCACTTCGTCGTAATTACTCAATATAAACCACTGCGCACGTTGAGCTTCCTCAATTGTTAGCAATTTGACACCTAATGCTTCAAACGGTCTGTAATTTTAACGAAACACTGTGATATCTTGTTTAGACCCGGCCAACGGTTCAGTTCAGTTCCACAAGTGTGGAACCGGAATCGAACCGGATAATTCTGATTCGGTTCTGATTCCACACTATTGTGGAACCGAGAACCGAAACCGAACCGGACTAGAATTGGACGGTTCCGGTTTGGTTACGGTTCCCCTTCCGATATTTTTTTTTAAAAAAAAATTAATAATAAATTTTAAAAAATAGAAAAAATTCTACACCAAAACGACCCTTTAATCATAATGTTTTTTTAGACTATCACACCATTTTTATAAAATCCTTTTTATAAATTTTTTTAATATAGAATCTTTTTTATAGCCAACTCTTGATTAGTGCTTTCTTCATAAAAGAGAAGTGAGATATTTATTATTTGGCTATTGCATTTCTCTAGTTTTTTTTATTTTGTTACTGTAGGGAGCATTTGTTTTCTCTTTAGGTGTGATGACGGAGGTTCTGGGGGGAATGTGAAAACCTCAATGTCTTGTGAAAATAAAGCTAAAGTCTTCTTGCAGTTTTCTCTTTAATATTAACTTTGTTTTGGGGCCGAAATGAAGTAGAAAATATGGGCATGATATAGTAAATTAATCATTTATAATGCCATCACTTGTGCTATGAAGGTACCATGTTCAAGTTCTGAGAAGCAAAAGCTTTAGAAGCATAGTATATGGCTTGCAGAAGATGTAAAGTAAAAGGACCAATGCCCAGTTCAAGATGTGAACATCCCCTGGTCACTTTCTTGTGTTTTCAAAAGGGTTGTGTTAAATTTTTTATAGAGTTATTGTGTCCCACATCGCTTATATGAAGAAATCAATAACCATGAGTTGGTTATAAAAATGATGTGGACATTCATGTTTTAGTATTGAATTTTTAAATCTCATTACTATTTCTCTAAATATTATTATTAAAATTTTAAAAAAAATCTGGAAAATGGTTCCACACCGGAACCGTTCAGTTCCAACGGTTCCGGTTCGAACTGTTGGAACCGTCTGGTTCCATTCGGTTTGGCTAGGGGTGAACCCTAACCGAATCAAATAAATCAGGTTCCGATTTTGGTTTCGGAAACGTAACCGGTTGGAACCGGAATCATCCGGTTCCAATCGGTTCGGTTTCGATTCCGAACCAGAACCGTGGCCAGGTCTAATCTTGTTGATTATTGTCATCTTCATCATAATTTCTTGGCTGACGATTAAAAGGAGTTTCAATATTCTATGTGTACATCGAATAAAATATTATTGCCTCACTGATTAAAACTGCATCTGCTATTGACCCTTCAGGACGCTCTTTATTTTTCACATATTGTTTGTAATGTCCAAAAGCCCTACAGTTATTACAATAAATTTTCTTTATTAATAATTTTAATGCAAAATCAAATTTAAAAATTTAAGATTACCTCTGAATATGGTACATCCATCTGTAATGGACAGGACCTCCCATCCTAGCTTCGGATGGCAAATGCACGGCCAGATGTACCATCACATCAAAAAAGCGGGTGGCAATATTCACTCTAGCTTGTATAGGATTATCACGATTCCTCGCTCAAGTTCGTTAATAACATATGTGGTTAATGTCCGTTGACACAATTGTTTAAAGAAGCCACATAGATCAAGTACGATGTCGCATACATTTGAATACAGATAAGGTCGAATGCCAACATTAAGGAGAATCACAAGAAGCACATGACAGTCGTGACTCTTTAACCCAATTATCGTATCATCTCTGACCCAACGTCCAATATTCGATGCATAATCATCAGGAAATTTAACAATTTTCAACCAATCACAAAATGATTTTCTCTCTGATTCAGTTAGCACGTAACTAGCAGGTGGTTTAATAAGACCTCGAGGAATGACCTGTAAATGTAATTCACTGTGAATTCTAAGATCTTGTAGGTCCAATCTAGCATTTACAGTGTCTTTCGTCTTACCCGGAATGTTGAATAGTGTGCCTAAATGGACTGGGCATATTTTGAGGTTCTTGTTGACCGTTGAATAATTTACTTCTCCGCCAAGGATGACTCAACTTAAGAAATTTCTTGTTCCCTGTGTATCCTATTTTATTCCGTAAATGTTGCGAAGGTGTTTGACCCGCACAAACTGGACATGCCATGTATCTCTTAGTGCTCCATCCAGATAATGAACCATAAGCTGTGAAATTATTAATGGTTTATAATAATGCGGCATGCATATGAAAATATTGTTGAGAAGCTGCATCATACGTATGCACACCCACATTCCATAATGTCTGTAACTCATCGATTAATGGTCTCAAGTAAATATTCATATCTTTACCATGGGAACGTGGACCAGGGATAAGCAATAACATAAACATGAACATATCTTTCATACATTTTCATGGAGGTAAGTTATATGGAATAACAATAATATGCCACATGCTGTAAGAGTTGTATATATTCCCAAACGATTTAAAACCATCGGAGGCGAGACCTAACCTGACATTATAAAGGTCCTTAGCGAAATGGGGATACATGTCATCAAATTCATTCCACTCGGTTCCATCCGCATGATGTCTGAGTATGACCTCTGCACCGATCCTATTTTCATGATGCCACTTCATGTCAGTCGCTGTGTGTCGTGACATGAACAACCTCTGCAGCCTGGGCGTTAATGGAAAATATCGTAATATCTTCTGAGACACTTTCTTCCCAATACCACGGACTTTGTACCGACTTTCACCACAGATCGGGCAATATTTAAGTGATTCATACTCGGCATGAAATAATACACAGTCATACTTACAAACATCAATGTATTCATACCTCATTCTCAGATCACGCAATATTTTTTTTGCCTCGTAATATAACTTAGGCAATTTTCTTCCAACCAGTAACATTTATCTCAGTAAGTCTAGCATCATATCAATACTTTTGTTGGTCATTTTGTTCATCACTTTAATATGTAATAATTTGACAACGAAATTCAAGATCAATATCTCAGCACCTTCAAATGGTATTTTTTTTGCCTCATCAAGTAGTTCACTAAATAAATTTTGATCATTTCCACCTAACACTGGTATGTCACCGCTTGTGGACCTTGTAAGTCATGCAAAACATCAGTTATCTCATCGTTTGCAGGTTGATTGTAACTAATACTCTCTTCACTGGAATAAAAAAACTGTGATTGGGAATTATACTGCTCACCATGATAAATCCACATATGGTAAGTTGGTGATATTCCCGACATGTATAAATGATTATGAACTTCATCTAACTGTTTCCTTTTCCCATTCAAATAATTTATACATGGACATCGAACACGACCTTCTGCATCAATGTGTTGCTTTGCCAATTCCAAGAACTCACACACTCCATTACGGTATTCAACACTCAATCTATCCACCGAGCTCATCCAATTTCTATCCATTTTAGTCAAATATCTACATATAAAAATATAATTATTAGACATTATATTACACTCATCAACATCACCAATTCATTAATTATTTATTTAATCATACACATATACATTTAGTTAATTAATTAATTAGTTACAAAATAAAAACATATTTAGTTAATTAACTAATCTACATATATGCATCATAAACCACTAACACAATGTATATAATAAACATAATTGTAAAAAATTAAAACCATAACTTTTATAAAGATTAAACTTAAATTAATTAATTGAGAGTACCTGATTCAAATATAGAAAAAATAACAAAGAAAGATGAAAGAAATTTTACCTTATAAAAAATTAGAGTTTTGTTGAAATGTTGTAAGAGAGTTGTGAGTAAAATTACAGAGGAGAGACTAAAATTGCAGAAGGGGGAAGAAATATTGGTGCTTCTGCATTTTAATATAGTTTTATCGTTGAAATTAAATTTCGACGCTAAAGGTAACGGGATTGTCGGTGGCATTGTCATAACCTTTAGCGTCGACATAACATTTGACGCTATATGGCACATTTTTAGCGTCGAATTTCTTTTATTCGATGGTAAAAGTTGTAATTTTAGCGTCGAAAATTTTTTCGACGCCAAAGGTAAGGGAGTGTCAGTGGAATTGTCAAAAACCTTTAGCGTCGACATATATTCAATGTTAAAATTACAACTTTTAGCGTCGTATATCAAATACGACGCTAAAAGTTTACCATTTTAAGTTGAAAAATTATTTCGACACTAAAAGTGTACTATTTTACGTCGAATATCCAAATCGACGCTAGAAGTAATTATTAGCGTCGAATATAATTTCGACGCTAAATTTTGGACGCTAAAAGTCAATTTTCTTATAGTGAATATAAAATTATAATCTCTTATAAGAAACCTAAATCCACAAAACCTAGACATTTTTTTTTAATTTTAGATATATTGTTATTGTTATTTTATTTTGAATTATTTTTATAATTTTTTTTATTTCATGAATTTTTAATTATTTATTATGCTTCACGATGCCGACTCTGATTATTAGCTTTTGTACAATGAATTAGAAATTTTATTTGAGAATTGAGAGGCAAATGAATGAGGCATAAATATTATGTGTAAGTAAATCAATTGTTTCATTTAAACTATAAAACTGACAACATCCGGAACAGTTACAAGATCAATACCTAAAATATATTATCAAACCTCACAAAATGCGAGTCATATACTAATTTATATAGAGAGTAAATATGAATTAAAATTACTCACAAAATATCTTATATTTTATCATCAAAATCATTTTTAAACCATAAAATATGAATAATTTTAGTCCATATTTAATCTCCATTTAGTATCATTTTTCTTTAAACAAAAACGGCTTTAAAGTTGGACTGGAGTAGGTATCTTTGACTCTATCCACTTAAATGTTAGGCATTCTAGTTGCTTAAGAGGACAAGTGTCATATGTTCTAAGTCAAAGTACTTAACAAGGTCAATGTTCAAAACAAGAACTAACCCACACGATTATCATATATAATTTTTTATTGTGTAACAATGTACCAAGTCATCATATTTTGTATTGAATAATACTATAAATATAAAGTTACTATTCAAAATTTATATTACAGATATTGATTAGATCAGTAGCACTCACTCATATAATTAATATATATCACTGCGTTATCAATCATATTAGTTAAGATATAAAATAAAATTTTACAACTTTATTAATATGTGTAGAATTTGAAGAGGACAAGTTGTAGAAATATATCTTCACTCTCATTATTTACAATGACATTTTGTACTATAAATACACAATGTTTGAAATTTGAAATAGGAAAGAGATTAACTACTAGATAAAAGATATAATTATAAAAGATTCAAAAAAAGATATTCCTTGATTTTTTCCTTTCAATTATCTTGATTATGGAATCTTATCATGCCCCGCAAGATGGACGGTCGTGGAGAGAGTCCGATCTTGGACTTGATTGAATTGAAAGGGGACCGAGCAAGCGGTTTGGTGAGGGCGTCCGCTAGTTGATCAGCTCCAGAGATGTGGGAGACCCGGAGTAGACCATTTTGAACTTGTTCTCGGATGAAGTGGTAGTCAAGCGCGACGTGTTTCATGCGTGAGTGGAAAACAGGATTGAAGCATAAATTGGTTGCTCCAACATTGTCACAGTAGATTACTGGTTGGAGAGAGAGAATGACACCAAGTTCAGTAAGGAGAGCACAAATCCATCTAAGTTCGACAGCAGTGGAGGCCACTGATCGGTACTCGGCCTCAGTGGATGAACGTGCAACAGAGCGTTGTTTCTTGGAGCTCCAGGAAATGGGATTATGACCCAGATAAACTATGTAAGCACCAGTGGAGGTGAAGTCGTCCTTGTTGCGGAGAGATAACTCCTTGTTGATGAGTTTTTCATGGAGTTCATCAAAGAGAATAGTGGAATCACGGCCATTGACAGAGTCGATGATGGACTGATAGTTATCGTCAAGTCCGTCAAGTACTTTTTTCTATTAGATCTTCATGGTCAAGAGGTTTACCAAGGGCGGCAAGTTGATCGGCTGTGGTTTTGATGAATTGCATGTATTCGGTAATGGTTTTAGGGCCTTTGGTGATGTGTTTAAGATGATCTTTGAGTTGTTTGATGTGACCCCGAGATGGACGGGCATAGGTGTTGGCAAGTGTTTGCCAGGCTTCATAGGTGGTGGTGGATTGGGTGATGAGAGGGACTAGCGATGGTGATAGAGTGCCGACCAGAGCTGCAAAGATCAGTTTATCTTGGCGTAGCCAGGTATGATGTTCGGGATTTGGAGAAGTGACATTATTGGTGGTGACGGTACGTTGTGGGGTTTGATGATTTCCATCAATGTGTTTTTGTAAATCGTAGCAGATGAGAATGACTTCAATTTGGGTTTTCCAGGAGAGATAATTTGTTGATGTGAGTTTGATTGAGTTGTGGATGGCAACTATGATCAAAGGTTTTGTAGGTTCTTGGGTGTTGGGGATGACATTTTGGGTACCGTCGGAGGCCATTGGTAGGGAGGTTGGAGATAGTGGAGGAAAAAAAAAATTAGAGAATGGATCTGGGCGCTGATACCATGTAGAATTTGAAGAGGACAAGTTGTAGAAAGATATCTTCACTCTCATTATTTACAATGACATTTTGTACTATAAATACGCAATGTTTGAAATTTGAAATAGGAAAGAGATTAACTACTAGATAAAAGATATAATTACAAAAGATTCAAAAAAGATATTCCTTGATTTTCTCCTTTCAATTATCTTGATTATGGAATCTTATCAATATGTTGTTATTGTTCTATGTAAATATAAAAAAAAAATGCTTTCAAAAAAAAATTTAAAAAAAAAAGTTGCAAAATACATACTGGTGATTAGTGGTGGTATCTTATTAGAAGATCTTGAAAGGATTGAAGCATATTTTGTGTATATATGGATAAGCACCTAAATGCTATCATTTGATTTTGGACCTCAACAAATTAGTTCATCGGTAGAGACAAAAATCTTAATTTGAGCACAAAGTGAATCTATTAAACCTAATGTTTTAAGAATCGGACCGATGATTTAAAAGATTCAATGAGTCATTGATTCTACTGGTTGAATCGTATTTAAAAAATCGATAAAACCACCTTATGTAATAAATAATTTTATTTAATTAAAAATAAAAATATATATATAAAAAAATATTTGAACCGATTCAATTCACCGATTTTGACCGATTCCCGATTCGACCGGTTGAACCGGCCTGATTGGGATTTTAAAACTTTGCTTAAAACACACAATTAAGAGCACATAAAAGTAGTGGAATTAATGCTCCACTCTGCTATGACCCACATCAAGAGATGACATAATAATTATCTATCAAAATTTGTTAGGTGCAGGTATACATGCACATTACTGCTGCTTTAACAGGGGATTAGATTAGGAATTATTATTAGATTAAGAATAGTTATTAGTTGTTAATAAGGATATTGCATATCCAATAGACTTAGGAATAATTATTAGTTGTTAACAAGGATATTGCATATCCAATAGACTTAGAAATACTCTTAAATCTCTCTATTTAAAGGTGATTAGTTTTTAATAATAAAGCAGCGAATAATTAAGAGATGGAACTTATTAAGTTCATCATCATGTTTCAATAGGAAAACAAAAAATAATAATAATAATAATAATCTAGAAAACAGCAGTGGTATCTGGTAGGGGTGGGCGCGGTTTGGTTTGGTTCGATTTTTGCTAAAAACCGAACCAAACCATATTTTACAGTTCGGATTTTTTATCTCTCAAACCAAACCATTAAATAACGGTTTGATTCAGATTGAAAATATTTTAAACCAGCGGTTTATGGATTGGTTCGGTTCGGTTCGGTTTACGGATTATTATATTTAAAATAAATTTTCATCCACTTAAGTGAAGACAAAAAAAAAAAAATAGTTTATCCAGCAAATAGTACGAAGTGCTATGGTGTAAGCTGTGACTCAAGGGAACACATGCACTCCATTAAGGATTGAAAAATGAGGCACAATTAATTCTTGCATTTTTTAAAAATTACCTTGACTAATGATGCTACCAGCATTCTAATTAAGAGACAAATCCAACATCTTACTTTCAAGAATAATGATGCTACCATAAAACAACAAATTTAAGAATAAAAGTATTAACAAATAAATTGAAGAATAAAAGTATTAACAAATAAATATATTAACAAAAAATTTAAGAATAAAAGTATTAACATATTAATAAAAAGAAAACATAGAATAAAATTAAAAGAAAAATACAAATTTTTTTATAAAAATATATAAATTTTTTAATTATAACAGTTCGGTTCGGTTTAACAGGTGCGGTTCGGATTAGCTCCTGAACCGAACCGTAAACCGTTTGGGGTTGGCTAATCCGAACCGCAAACCGAACCGTTAGGAAAAAAAACCGTAAATTCGATCCGGTTTAGTTCGGTTTGCGGTTTGGTTCGGTTCGGTCGGTTTTTTTGCCCACCCTAGTATCTGGGGGAATTATACTATACAGTGCTATATAAACAGTTCAATCATAATTTGTCAAGTATATTAAAATAGTTAAAAAAAATTGAACCAAACATATTATATATTTATTAGTTGATGATGATGTCACTCAGAATTACTCATTGTGTTGGCAGATTTGCTTTGCTAAGTTTTTGATGAGCAAAAAACTCATAATGGGCCATGCCACCACTATAGCCAAGTCAAATCAACGAGGAGAGACATAGGAGCAAAAATAAAATAAAATGAAAGCATCGGCGAAGAGGAATTGCAAGATAACATTATAAATATGAGGCTGCTGGTACTTGTTAAGTTCGTCTCAAAATCACAAAAGAAGTCTCTACGCTTCCTGCTAGCTAGCAAGAGAGAGCAAAAGCTTTTGGCTTCAACATTAATATTTAAGTAGTTCTTGAGTCATATAAAACAACTAGCAAATATATATATATGGATAGTGTGGTGAAGAAAAGAGAGTTGAAAAGAGATTCCATGTTGTCTTTAGATGTTAATCAAGAGACAGCTGTTGACTGGAGAGGCAGTCCATGCAAGCTTAACAAGCATGGTGGCATGGCTGCTGCTGTTTTTGTTCTTGGTCTCTTCTCTCTCTCTCTTTCTCTTATCTCTCATTCTTTTTTATGGAAAAGTATATTAAATTTAATTACTGTTAGTGATATACTAATTTTGATTTGGTGGGTTTAACAGGGCTTCAAGGATTTGAGATGATGGCAATTGCTGCTGTTGGAAACAATCTCATAACCTATGTGTTCAATGAGATGCACTTTCCTTTGTCAAAATCCGCAAACATAGTTACTAACTTTATAGGAACTGTCTTTCTCCTCTCTCTCTTTGGTGGGTTCCTCTCAGATTCTTATCTTGGTAGCTTTTGGACAATGTTGATCTTTGGATTTGTGGAGCTCTCTGTAAGTACTTATTTTCTTTTCAAGCACTAGTATCTCCAATTTTTCATATATTTTTAGATTCTTGTCTCCCATTAGATCTCCCCTCATCTTCAAGATGATCTTATAATAACATTCAAATCAAAAAAGCTTCAATTGTTTAATGTTCCAATATCTTTCCATTCATATATAATGAAATATGTCCCAAAAGAGATCTTTGTGACCATATATAAATTGATGAAATGGTCACAAAGATTCGTTTGTTTTCATAAATATTCACATATATCACTTTTGAGACGGACAAAACCCTTTATTTTACAAACCTTGGGGAGTCTACGTGACCATTTCTAAAAACAAATAAGTCTTTGTATCTATTAGAACAAATCTTTGGGATTTTAGATGTCATTTTTCCTATAATTTTATTATTATTATTATTATTTTTTATAGGGCTTCATATTATTGTCTGTTCAAGCCCATCTCCCACAATTGAGGCCACCTCAATGCAACATGCTCACTGATGGAACCCATGATTGTGAAGAAGCAAAGGGTTACGAAGCTTTGATATTTTATGTTGCAATTTACTTGGTGGCTTTAGGCAGTGGGTGCTTAAAACCTAACATAATTTCACATGGAGCTGATCAATTCAAAAAGCAAGAATCCAAGAAGCTCTCAACTTATTTCAATGTTGCATATTTTGCTTTCTGCATGGGGGAGCTTGTTGCCCTAACTCTTCTTGTTTGGGTCCAAACTCACTCTGGAATGGACCTTGGATTTGGTGTCTCAGCAGCTGCCATGGCTATGGGATTAATCAGCTTGATTTCTGGTACATTTGTTTATAGAAATAAGCCGCCTCGTGGAAGCATCTTTACTCCAATTGCTCAAGTACAAAATCTCTCTTACCTTTAATTTCTCTCTTTACTTGGAAAGAGATTTCAAATCTTTCTTCTTTTAATATAATTATTAAGCTCTAGCCTTTTCTTTCTCATTTGTTAACCAACATATTTTAATAATTCTATCTTTAATCAAGAGCCACCCGTGAAAAAAGAAAACAACTAATGCTATCATATATCAAGTGAATTTTGAGAATACTTAAATTGACATGAACAAAATGGACATAAATTTTAGTGAATTTTGTCAAAATATTCATGTATCCGATCTTATTTAATGGGGAAATATTTTATCTGGTTTAGTTTGATTAAGTTATCTTTAACCAACTAATTATTATTATTATTTTGTTTTGGTAGTTTCTGTAAAGTAGAAACATGCACTTAAGAAAATGAAAAGTAAAATTAAGAAGCTTTTCCTCTTTAATATATATAAATTTATTTGAACTTGTCTTTCTTCTACTTCCTTTAGCCGACCATATATATGGAAATTTTCTTTTGCTACCTTTTATATATCATTTATCGTTGTCTGATTATGATTGTATTTTGTTTTATTATTGGGACTGATTTTGTATTTTAGTTCAGGTTCTATATGTTGGTTCATTCTTGGGAAATAAAATTATATTTATAATTTGATCCATTTGTTTTGTGGTGACATGTAGAAACTAGAAATTAGCTATTTTAACAACTTCTTTTTTATTTTTTAGCAAATCTCGACCCAAGGTGTAGGTTTATTAATTAAAAAATAACACCTAGTTATAATTTAGTATTAAATTAGAGCTATAGATAATAAAAAAAAAGCATGTTAATGCTACACTTTGATACTTTTTGTTTTAAATGAAGTATTGTCTGATATTATGGTTTGATCTGTGATGAGACGACAAATATATATTTTGATCAAAACGTAATTTTAAGTGTGGTTAATGATAAAAAAAAATTATGATAAATTAACATAATTTTTACAAAAGTTAAGATTTTTAATCTTTCCCAGCATCAAAAAAATTTTTTAAAAAAAAAAACACACTAATATTATTTTATTAAAATAGTACAAAATTACCCCTCAAACTTTTTACATAAATATATAGAATTACCAATATAAATTGTTTCAAACTTTTTATTGATTTTTCTTTTTGTTTTCTGAAGGTTTTTGTTGCTGCGGTAACAAAAAGAAAGCAAATATGCCCATCAAATACAGAAATGCTCCATGGAAGCCAAAATGTTGCTGCTGCAAACCGCGTTTTAGCCACTTCACCTAACGTCAGGAACCTCCTTCATACCGAAAAATTCAGGTGGGGTGTAATTTTTATTTTTTATTTTTATTATTTTTTTAAAAAGCAGATTATGTGCTCTTTAAAATTTGAACAGAAAGCTGAAACTGTAAAGTGTTTAGTATTTTAGCTTTTCTTCATGCCCTCTTGTCCTACATTTACAAGAAATTTAATATGCTCGCCCCCAAGAGTGTGGCTTGGTGGTAGAAAGCATATGACTTGATTGTCAGGTCTTAGGTTCGAGTTGAGTGTTGTATTTCTTATAAGAGTCTGGGGCAGACGAGAGTTTTACCAGTTCCGGTTAAGCCCGAATCAGGTGATATGACGGCGAGATTTCCAACGTTTCTAAAAAAAAGTTGCACATACATGCTCACTATAACGGCGAGATTTCCAACGTTTCTAAAAAAAAGTTGCACATACATGCTCACCTGTCCGTACACTGTACTTTAGATTCCAAACTTTTAATTTCAAAATTATAGGTTACTAGTTGAATCAATTTGGTAAAAAAAAAATTTAAAAAAATGAGTATAGAAGTCCGAAGTTCAAAGTTTTAAAATCCATTGAAACATCTTAATGTTCAAATACAAACAGTAAAATCATTTTGCCAGAATTTTTTTTTTTTTATTTGAGATGATTGTCTTTATTTCATTATGTCTAGGTTTAGGTTTTATTTCATTGAAACATCTTAATGTTCAAATATTAACATTATTGATTTTTTGCAATAATAATGGCAGATTTCTTGACAAAGCTTGCATCAAAGTCCAAGATGGAAGAAATGATGAGAGTCCATGGAGACTGTGCACAGTTACACAAGTTGAGCAAGTGAAGATAATCATCTCTGTAATTCCCATATTTGCTTGCACCATAATTTTCAACACCATTTTAGCTCAGCTTCAAACATTCTCAGTCCAACAAGGAAGTTCCATGAACAATAAAATAACAAAACATTTCCACATCCCTCCAGCTTCTCTTCAATCCATCCCTTATCTCTTGCTCATCTTTGTAGTCCCTTTATACGAAACCGTTTTCGTCCCCATTGCTAGAAAATTCACCAACCAAGATTCAGGAATTTCCCCTCTTCAAAGGGTTGGAATTGGACTCTTTGTTGCAACTTTTTCAATGGTTGCAGCTGCCCTAATCGAGACCAAAAGAAGAACCTTAGCATTAAATTCCAATAAAATCCTCTCAATCTTTTGGATTGCTCCACAATTCCTCATCTTTGGACTCTCTGAAATGTTCACAGCAGTAGGGTTAATAGAGTTCTTCTACAAACAATCATTAGAAGGGATGCAATCTTTTTTAACAGCCATGACATATTGTTCATATTCATTTGGTTTCTATTTGAGCTCCCTTCTTGTTTCACTTGTCAACAAAATTACCTCATCAAGTTCTTCATCTCATGGGTGGCTAAGTGATAATGATCTCAACAAAGATAGGCTTGATCTTTTTTATTGGCTCTTAGCTGCACTCAGCCTCATCAACTTTTTTAATTATCTTTTTTGGTCAAGATGGTATTCTTATAATCCATCTTTATCACCACCACCTACAACATCACATGGACAAGATTTGGAGAATCAAAGCCTCCACAACACTACTTCAAAGGAGATTAATAATTTTTCTTGAATATTATATATATACTAAGCATTAGTTATTATCTTTGTAATGATTATTTTCCTTGCTTATAAAACCTATATGTATTATTATTATTTTCATTTTTAATTTTTTTAATAATTGACCTTTGTAAATGTGGACTAGTGATGATGGGCATGGGCCCTAAGGCCTTGTAGTAGTTGGTTCAATTCCAAATATGTATGACAAAATTAGGTCTAAGTATTCCCATCAACCACAAGGTTCAATGCACATTCTCTCATTTTTCTCATTTTTTTGCCTTTGTAATTTGTATGGTCTGTGAGTCAGGGCGGCCTTTTCTGATTTTCTTTTGAAGATAGTGGTGGGGCTGTGCTTCGTGCTTGAATTTATTTAAAATAATTGATGAATACATTATATCATTTTATTGTATATTATTTGGTATATAAAGAAATTTGGAAAAAAAATTGAGTGTCGCATTCAGTGAGGAGAAGTTGAGAAAAATACGATTAAAATGGAACTCAATCATGTATAATATAAACCATGTGGAAAAAAAAAGATAGCAAATGATGTTGCAGTACGTTAAATGAGCTCGGATAAAGTTAGGTAGAGATGAACGGATATCATATCATAAAGTGAGATTTATATGATTCAAAATAAAACAATGAGATAAAAAAAAAAAAACTTTATATAACTGATCTCACTTAATAAGAAAAGACATTTATTTGATTCGGTAATTGAATACACAATCCTTGAGAGATGCTATTAACATTGGATATAAGAATCAAATGTGAGTGAAAAAGAATTAAAGGAAAAAGTTAAAAATGGAAATGACTTTGACCATTTCTGATTATGCTCTGAAAAAATGTTGCCATGATATTGTTTTCTAAAATCAACTGAACTGCATATCTTCACAAAGAAACATGTCTGATACATGTTTGTGCTGCTGTCAGCTCTTGAGCTAGTGCTTGTATCAATGGGTTATCCTCCACTGGCTGTAAGAAAGTGATTTTCATCATCATTCATGATTTTTCTAAAAGACTTTGATATTAATGGTCCCCATAACTAAGCTGCATATATACTTTACCAACAACAAAACATGGTTTATTTAAACGAATTTGTATTCAACAACGGTGAACTATACTTTTTTTATTATTATTATATTAGCACAAGACCCACATTTTGTGCATTATGTTATTTTAGGTATTAATATTGTAAATATTTCAGATATCATTGATTTTATAATCTAAATAAGACAATTTGATTTATTTATATATATATATATATATATATATATATATATATATATATATATATATATATGTATAATGTTCGTTTGTCTCGCAGTTGTCAAATAATATTTCTTATTCATATTAGAGTTTCTCTATCATTTTTATCTCTCATTTGAAATCATATCTCTAGTTAGGTCCGCCCGTAATTTTACGGTTCGGTTCTGGTTCCGGTTCCAGAACCGCAAGAAAATAATAAAATAATAAAATTTAATAATGAATTAGTTAAGTATTTAGTGAAGTACGAAATTTTACCATCAAGATTATGATTATGTTGATATTTCCATAGTAATATTTATTAATTTAATTAAAACTAATTTAATTTTTAATTAATTTTATTAATTTTTCTTTTTTATTAATGCAGTTCCGAAACCGCTAGTTACGATTCCAGAATTGAAAATGGATCAGTAATTTTGAGATTTGGTTCTGGTTTCTCTTTTTGAGGAACCGGAACCACTGATTCCGGAACCGCGACTAGACCTATCTCTAGCTATAAATAATTTTTAAAATGCTTAATTTTCTTTTGGATGAATTCCAATGAAATTTAATGTAATTTATTCAATCTAAACTTAAATTTTCTTATCTAGCTTCAAATCTTCAATCCATATTCACTTTGTAATAATTAATAGTTAGAGTCTGCATGTTGGAGCATAATAATTAAATAAAAAATTCATAAAAAATTATAGAAATAATTTAAAGTGTAGATTAACTTTGCAAAAACTAATAGTTAGAGTATGCACCTTGAAATACAATAAATAATAAAAAGATCACGAAAAAATTTATAAAAATAATTTAAAGTAAAATAACAAACAACAATCAACAATAGACACGAAATAAATAAAAAATTAGGATTTGTGAACGACTATTATTTAGCTTTCTTATTTTAATAAAAAGAAATTATGTTTTATATTGTAATAAGTCTTTTATTTTAATAATTTATTATTTTAACTTTATAATTTAATAATAAAAAATTAATTATAGATTTATTTTGATTTTATAATTTACTAATAAATATGAGATTTTTTTAATATTTAATAGATTTCTTATTTTAATTTTATATTTTTATAATAAAAAATTAATTATAGATTATGTGCCGCATACATTTTTTAATTTTAATGAGAGATTATAATATATTTTCTTATTATAATATATTTCTTATTTTAATAGTAGATTATGTTTTTATATTATAATAGGTTTCTTATTTTAATTTTATAATTTAATTATAAAAAATTATTTTTAAAGATATTTTAAATTTATAATTTAATAATAAATATGAGATTCTATTTTTTATATTTATTTGGTTTTTTATTCTAATAATTTAGTATTTTAATTTTATAAATTAATAAAAAAAATTAATTATAGACATTATGTGTCACATATATTTTATTTTAATGAGAGATTATAATATATTTTCTTATTGTAATAGGTTTATTATTTTAATAGTTTATCATTTTAATTTTTAAAAACAATAAATTACAATTTTAATTGATTAAAGTAATATATTTCTTATTTAATTAGGAGATTATATTTTTATATTTTCATAGGTTTCTTATTTTAATAATTTATTATTTTAATTTTATAGTTTAATAATAAAATTTATTTTTAGGGATATTTTAATTTTGTAATTTAATTAAAAATAATAATTGTAAAGATTAGATACCACATGACGCGGTGAAAAAGTTTTTAAAAATATTTATATTTATATATTCGAATTATCTTTGATACTATTCAAAAAGTTATCAGATAATATAATATATTTTCTTGTTATAATAATATTCTTATTTTTAGATTTATTAATTTAATTTTATAACTTAGTATTATTTCTTATTTTAATAGGATATGATAATATGCTTTCTTATTATAATATAGTTCTTATAAAATTATAATATATATTTTTATTGTAATACGTTTTTTTTATTTAATAGATTAATTAATTTAGTTTTATAATTTCAAAGTATTTCTTATTTTAATATTGTTGACGGTTGTTTTTCGCTTCAATGGTAATTCAGGAAAAAAAATATTTCTCGAATAAACCTCTCACAAGCAAAGAATTTGTTTGATTAGTTGGAAACCAAAGTAAACTTGGCAAGCAAATCGGAAAACACTGAAAAATAAATGATTTAACGTGGTTCGGCGGAATGGATCCAATCTATGTCCACGGGAATAAAGAAAAAAGTATTTTATTACGACTTCGGATCAGACCGACCTCCTTATCTCTCATTTACACTAAGCTTTTTCTTTCTTTTTACAAGTTGTGTGAATGCTACAAAGTGCTAGAAAATAAATAGTTAGCCAGAGAGTTTTTTTTTAACCGAAAAAAGAGAACCCTTCCATCGGAGACTTTAACCCATTTATATAGTGCGTCCAGATCCTCTATTACACCTATTCGTGACGTCAGCCACGTTACCCTGTTATCATTGTCTAGGCTCATTTCCCCAATCACTCTACAAATAGTAGCTATGCCGTCTGACACAACCACTCACTGTCATCTGAACCTCATTAATTCACCTTTTTTTCGATAACTACTACACATTATGCCCATGTGTCAACTTGTATTCCAACCACTCACGCGGTTTCATGTGTCAGTGGATAAGTCCGAGACCCTCTTCCATCCCATCAACCGCTAGACTACTCATATCTTATCAGCCATTAGGAGGCTTAAACTTCCGTTTAGGGGTTACGTCGCCCGTACGTGAGCATAATGCTACAACCCCGCCTATATCCCCGGGTCGGTGTATTAAAACGGGGGACGCTCTTCCTTGCTCTTATTATCAGGTCGGGTGGGTAGAGATGTCTTTACTTCCCTCACATTCTCTTCAAAAGGGTCAAGCCAACATTAAGCTCATTAGCCATTTTAGTTATGGGCATGTAGAAATGTTGAGAAATAATTTGTAACGACCAGTAGTTTTTACTACTACATATAGAGATATTGTTACGTATGGGACGAATGCACATAAAATAAATTATGTTGAGACTCAAATATGCTTAAGGAATGACTTTGGGGACAATCGGTAAATCCCTCGAAGTCCCAGGACGAGACTGTACAGTGTTCCCTTTTGAAAGCCCGTGGTATTTGGGTCGTAACGTTTTCATATGAACTCGGACTTTTATGAATTTTACATCGCCAGAAAGCTGAGATCAAGATCTACAACTTTCGCGTTGAATATTTTTCCAAATTCATACCAGAAATAAGTCAACAATGTAAGTCAAAAATTCGGATGAATAGTAATTTCGGACCCAAATGGAAAAATCTCAAACTTTCTCTATTTTTCTACATTCTTCCACACTATTCTTAATATCATTTAAGTCCTACTATATAATAGGGATACTATTCAAGGTTTAGGAAAATTGGGAAACAAAAAGAAAGAAAGAAAGAAGAAACGTGGTCGTGAGAGAAGGAGAGGGAAAGAATGAGAAGAAGGAGGAGGAGAAGAAGAAAGAAATAGAAAAGAAAGAAAGAAGAAAGGGAGAAGATAAATCAAAGAAGAAGATAAACAACAATGGAGGATTGTGAATATAAAGAAATCAAGTAGATTAAGGTAAGCATATGTTGACCCAAATTTTGAGTTTTTGATTTTGGTGGTATAAATGATATGATGATGATAATAACATGTTTGAGGTTTCAATTGATAAGAATTTAAGCTTGGGGGTTGATTTTTGTGTGATTAAACATATGGATTGAAAAGTTATTAAGTTTTGGGTTTAATCTTTTATGGATTATATGAATAGATTAAAGTTGGGTGTTGATGAACTAATGATTTGGTTTATGTAGTATTGAATGTTATATGGTGTGGGAATGATTAGGGTGTTGCTTTGAGTGAATGAAAATTGAAGAATAAAATGGGTAGAATCCTGAAAACCCAGGTCGCGTCGCGACGCAAGAGGAAAATGGCGACTGGAATCTGGACGTTGCGCGACACGACGCGTAAGGGTTTGTGTCGCGATGCGAGGCACATAATTTTTTCCAGAATCAGTTTTAAAACACCTGGTTCTGCCCTAGTGTGTTAGAGACCACCCTTAGGGTCTCGTATTAGTTTGTATGCATATCCTATATCAAATTATGATCATCATAAGCCTTGTGTATATAATTTATGGATGTATCTTTAAGCATTGTAAAGTATCGAGGATTATTCCACTACGTTGATGCTAATCAAGTTCCCACTCTTAGACTATCCACAGGAATCGCAATTCTCTTCGAGGAAGGATCTAGTACCAGCCAGATCCCAAAACAGTGAGTGGACACTCTTCTTTTAAACTAATTTTATTTTGTTTCAGACTTATATTTTACGCTTTAAGGTGTTAGAAGATTTCCTTTTCAGTTATTTTTCATATAAAGTTATGTTTGAAAAAGTAAATGATTTTCAGAAAACATTGTTTACAGTTTTGAGACTCAAAGTATGATTTTCATATTTTTCGGGGCATGAGGGAAAAACTCACACCAGTATGTAACTTAAGACATTATGGAATTGACGGACAGAGGACATGTGCACATGTAGAGGACTGAGGGGATAGCGATACGTAACGCCCTCAGATCCTAGAGCAGGGCTAGGGGGACGGCGATACGTAACTCCCCTAAACCCTAGTTTCAGAACTTGGGTGGTAGCATAGATCTGCACCCCCAGTTCTAGTTTTGTGGCTTGGGGGACGGCGATACGTAACGCCCTAAGACCACCAGTTTCAGAGACATTAGTGGCATGCTTTGGGGGACGGCGATACGTAACGCCCCAAAGTCATGGGTTTGCACTGTTGGCTACAGTTAGGCATATGGGGGATGGCGATACGTAACGCCCCCATACGTCAAGATTTTCAGACATTGAGCAGTTCACAGTGATCAGATTTTAGCAAACAATTTTCCAGAAAATCAGATTTTCAGAAATAATTTTCAGAAATCAGGGTTTCAGAAAGAGTTTTCAATTTTCAGTTACTGTTTTCAGAAAGAGCTTTTAGAAAAGAAAGTTTCCAGAAAGCAGTTTTCTCATAAAGCTGTCCCATGAGTTTTCAGTTTTAGAACTAAATATTTTTATAACAGTTTTTCATTTTTCGTCCACTCACTTAGATCGTACAGCGATCTAACCCCCTCACTCCCAGTGTTTGTTTTGCAGGTATTCCAGGAGGACAAGCTCGATAGGACGGATACTGATGGCAATCACTAGTGGGTCTGAGTCCACCAGTTCAGAGACAGAAAGTATAAGAGTCTAATCATAGTAAAAGTTCAGTCAAGTCAAACAAAGTTTAGTCTCAGAAAATTGTATAAATAATGTTGTGTTTCAGTACTAAGTGTTGAGTCGAAATGTATGTAACATTAAGTTTATGAGAATTTGTATTTTATGTTAGTAAGTTTGGGCAATGGTCTCATGTTCAGGTTATAGTTGAGATAAGACAGTAGCAAAGTATACAGTTAGTATGTCAGAGGCTCAGGGGAATAGTACGGCCTATTCATCGCCGGTATCATCTCCGAGATCGGGGATGTTACATAATTTCTCTTGATAAAAATTTGAAATGTTATGATTTTCTTCTAGCTTGTATCTTCTAATGATTACCTCCTCATATTTCTTTGTTTTTGATAAAGCTTACTCAGGTGTATGTGACATTGTCTCATGTGATATCCCCGGTGCGGAGACATTACCGGCAGGTGATGGATCATCACCACCACCCTAAGCCTTTGACCATTTCTAAACCCTCTTGACTATGTTACCATAACAGATACTTATTAAACCATTGCATGAACCAATTACTGTACGAACAACTTACTGACTTTGAATAAATACTTATACCTACCTCATATAAATAACATCATATACCTTTAGACTGGACTCACACCAACATGCATGCATTCTATCTAAATGCGAATAACAAATTTAGCATGACAGACTCATACTCTAGTGACTACAGTAAACTCAATTCCTCGATCTCAGGCTCCTGCTCGGCTATGGCTCACCAGATAAAGCTACCTACAAAACAAACTGTGGAGTTGGGGGGTCAGATCGTTTGAACGACCTGGTGAGTGGATACTAAAAATAGCAAACCATAATAAAAAAATCTAAAACATATCCACAAACCATTTTTCATGCATATATCATCAAAAACATATCAAGCATTCAACTCCCAAGTCACGCGCGAAGACTGAGCGAGGAACGAACGATCCCTTATCGACGAGGTAGCGGATCAATCTATTTCTGATGGACGAGACCCTAAACAAGCTCCCGACAGAAACATAATGCTAATTCGTAAAATGAAAACATAAAAACATACAACGAGTACCGGGACAGAAACATATCATCAATTGAGTATCTCAGTATAAACATATCGATAATTCGAAAAATCATGAAAACATTGAACAAGCGCTAAGACGAAAATATTTATTATGCATGTTCTTTATCAATTTAAAACCTCAAAATAAATAAAACTTCAAAACTTGAAATATTTTAAATTATAAATCAAGAAAATATAAAATAAAATGTTCACTCACAGAGATTGATGATTGTCAAGAAACTCGCTATGAAATTATTGACGCTGTGAGCTCCTGTCAGTAACAAAGAGTAAGTCGAACTCATTAGACTAGGCATGACAAAAAATAATTCTTAGATATTAATTATGCTATGCAAAGCATGAGATACCAAACTCACTAAAGAGTCAGGGTATTCAGGTCATCTGAGAATTTTACGGACCTAAATTCTAAGTTACGAAAGTGCGGTAGTGAAATTTAAAATTCTACCTAGTCATTAAAATCCTATACTCAAAGGTTAACTTTGAGAATTCACTATAATTAATTGGAGTAGAATCAAGAGCTGAAATTTTAATAAAATAGACTTTCATGTGTCTAGTTTATGTCGGTTTTTACGGATCTTGATTTTGATATCAGAAACTCAAGTTCTAAATAAAATTCAGGGGTTGATCAGGAAAGAAAAAAAAATGGGTGCAATGGCAGCAAGTCTTTCAACTTGAAAAATTTGGTTTGGCTTCATCCTTAGTCCAAAAATTCTGATTTTTGGATATGTCGCTCTTTATATCTCTATGTTACTTAAAAATTTATGGTTCATTATTTGAACATCAAAAACTCAAGTTACAGCCTATTATTTACGACCTGTCCAGAATGTGACTTCGTTAAAACTTACTACCCAACATACCAATTTCACCACTCTTTTAACTTAATTTAATTTTGCCACTACTCCAAATTTTCCAGCACATTAAACACATATTATCATATATAACAATTAATTAATTTCTTAATCTTATTAATGTCGTTATTTTATCGAAAATTAGATGTGCGTTATGGATACACATTACATTTAGTATAAACTCTACTTATTTCTTCTTTTTTGGCACTACTAACACACTTCATCATGCATCAAGCCTTCATCAAACAACCTAACATTAAAGAGCTCTCTAACTCTCCTAAATTAATATCCAAGCTTTTAATATCCATTCTAAATTAATCAATATAGCATCCTCATCCTTCTACCTAACATCACACATTAATAAGCTCTTCAACTTCATCATAAGAGCTCTCTAATTCTCTCCCCCTTGGCCGAACCAACTCACCTCCCAAGCACTAATATTTTCTCCATTGAAGCACAAAACCCCACACACATTATCTCCAACACAACACATTAACACTCTAGAGCTATCATTTTTTTTTTCTTGAACCAAGAAAATAAAAACAATCTATAAGCTAATTAAAAACACCTCACTAAAATTCCTCTCTATGGCCAAAACCACTTCTCTCTCAAAATTCCTCTCTATGGCCAAGAAAATCCAATTCTCCTTAGAACCATTAATTCTTAATTATTCAAACCAATTGGGATAACCTAAGTAAAATT
Organism: Zanthoxylum bungeanum; assembly: GCA_019454045.1. Taxonomy (NCBI): domain Eukaryota; kingdom Viridiplantae; phylum Streptophyta; class Magnoliopsida; order Sapindales; family Rutaceae; genus Zanthoxylum; species Zanthoxylum bungeanum. The sequence goes on from SKCR01042819.1 coordinate 142,782, forward strand.
CAATTCTTATTTCATCAAATGTAATTTGTTCAACCAAAGACAAGTATAATTTCTAAGCTAATTAGTTCAAATGGAAATAAGAAATTAAAGATTCTTATCTAAAAAGAAAGTTGATCTAGGTTTAATTCACTCTCCGAGACTTTGCTAAATTTGACTGAGCTCATCTCCTTCAGTCTGTTCCTCATTCGGTATAAACAAGATGAACATGTTGTTGTTTTTTTATTCTCGGGAATGAGGGATTATTGAGGCTTGATTGGATTATTCTTAAGCTTATTTAAGCTTAACCCCTTAACTTTCATTCCCTTTTTACCCACGAATTGAATAAAACGCACAAGCCATCTTCTTGTTACTTCTTGCTCTGGGCCTAGATCCCAAAAAAAAAATGAAACTTGTGAAGCTTCTTGATTATTTCTTGTTTTGTTTGGTTTGTTCTAGAGAAGTGTAGAGATCTTAAAAATATTTAGCAAATAGGCCGAAAATATGGACTATTGGGCTTGGTTGCTTTACTTTCTTTTGAGCTTGAATATATTTGTTAATTTAGTGGAGTGTACTTAATAGGCCCATTTATTATATGCACCTAAATTATTTCCTTTATATACCCGAAGCCTTTACCAATTTCATACGAAGTTCATAAGCCCACCAAATTAAATTTCATTTTCCAATTTTTTCTTCATCTCCGAAAAATTTATATGGGCCATCGGGATTATAATCTAACTAGATCGTAAAATTTTGGACATTACACCTCAGTTGGCTTATTCCAAATCACACTCTCATTGTTACAAGCACAAAACATATCTCCTGACGACCTTGGGTCACTCTTCATCTATGCCTCGGGCTCTGGTCCTCTGTTCTAACTTCTCATCCTCACGAAAATCTTGGACTTTCATCTGTTAAGTGCCAAAAACTCATTCTGCCCCTCTTCATGCTTCAGAGTTTCTCGGGTCAGAAAATCATCATCAACAAATATGATAATATAATATGTTTTCTTATTTTAATATAGTTCTTATGAAATTATAATATGTATTTTTATTGTAATATATTTTTATTTAATAGATTTATTAATTTAATTTTATAAGTTAATAGTGAGTCGCCATGTGGCTTGATGAGGTATTTTAATTTTTAATTTAATTAAAAATAATAATTATAGAGATTAGATATCACATGGCGCGGTGATAAAGTTTTAAAATGTTTAACTTTTATATATATACACACACATATACATACACACACATATTTATATTTATATATCTGAATTATCTTTGATATGATTCAAACAGTTATTGTATAGTATAACATGTTTTCTTATTATAATAATGTTATTTTATTAAAATTTATTAATTTAATTTTATAACTTAGTAGTATTTCTTATTTTAATAAGATAATATAATATATTTTCTTATTATAATATAGTTCTTATAAAATTATAATATACATTTTTACAGTAATGAATTTTTTTTATTTAATTTTATAATTTAATAGTATTTCTTTTTTTAATATGATAATATAATATATTTTCTTGTTATAATAAGGTTATTATTTTTAGATTTATTAATTTAATTTTATAATTTAATAGTATTTTTTATTTTAATAGGATAATATAATAATATATTTTCTTATTATAATAAAGTTTTTATAAAATTATAATATATATTTTTATTATAATAGGTTTTTATTTAATAAATTTTATAATTTAATAGTGAGTCGTCATGTGGCGCAATGAGAGACTACTAGAAAAAAGGGAATACATAATACTTTTTTATTACAGAAAAATTATATCACAAAATGTGTCATATTTTTATGATATTTTTGTGTTATAAAATAACTTGTTGTAACGCCCCGCCAGAGACAGGTTGATACCGACATAAGACATGAATAACCCATCTTCCTGAGCCTCGAGCCAGCAGAAAACGGACATGATGCCTACTATAATTTTGATAATATAAAACACACTTTACATACAAAGAGACCTCAAGCCAACCGGAACACAGACACACTCGTATGCTACTATAAAAAAAGTCTAATTGTCCTATCATCTTTTAAAATGCTTATTACTAGGGGTGTTCGCGGTGCGGTTCAGGGCGGTTTTTTCGTTTTTTACTTCAAACTGCGCGGGTTGGCGGTTTGAGAAATTAGAAAACGAAACCGCAAATTTGATAAGGAAAACCACGGCGGTTCGGGTTGGCGGTTTAGCGGTTTGGGCGGTTCGGGTCGGCGGTTTGGATTATAAATTTTTTAAGAAATTTTTTTGTGTTTTCACATTATAATTGAAGAAAAAATTACATAATTTTCATTTATTCATTACATATTGTTATATGATCATTAAATATCTTAATTTTCAAAATTAAAGAAAAGAAAAATATAAAATAATATTTAATTTGAACGCGGGTCGGCGGTTTAGGCGGTTCGGGTCGCGGTTAGAGTCAAAATTTGCGGTATGGGCGGTTCGCGGTTTGACATGGGTCAAAACCGCACACCGATCCGAAATTTGCGGTTCGATTCGGTGCGGTTCAAAATCATTTTTAATATTTTTTCAAACCGCGCGGTTCGGTGCGGTTCGCGATTTGACCCGAAATTGTGTTCACCCCTACTTATTACATGCCTAAAGTTATTTAGTGTTTGTTTGATATTAAAATTTAGTGGTTTATAAAAAGAATATTTAGTGTCTAGTAGAAAATACTCAAAATTTAGATTTTTCGAGAATAAAAATTGAAAAACTTTTTTAAAAAATTAAATTATTTATAATATCATTATTTAATTTCTCTACATTATTTCATATCTTTAAATGCTCCCAAAGCGGCTTCGGCCTATCAAATCAATCAATGAAGCCTGATCCAAAGCCGAAGAAGACCAAGTTGTCCTCCACGAGATGGAGACTATCAAGCGCCGTATCTCTAAACCCGAGAAATGAAATGCAGGAGTGTATTGATTTGGGAAAGAAGAACATAAAAATCATTAAAATTTCTTTCTTTCTTTTGTTTCCTTTAATAATATCTAGTATAGAGCGCGTATTTAATGCGGGTTGAGAATATAATTTAGATATTGATTTTGTAAATGTTCTGAATCTTATCGGTTTTATACTTTAATTGAGACAATTAAAGTAAATAATAAAAAATTCATGAGATAAAAAACTTATAAAAATAATTTAAAATAAAATAACAAATAACAATAGACCCAAAATCCAAAATCCAAAAAATTAGATAGGTTTTGTGGGCGGCTACTATTTAGGTTTCTTATTTTAAAAGAATATTATATTTTTTATATTGTAATATATTTTTTATATTAATAATTTTTTTTTATTTTACAATTTAATAATAAAAATATTAATTATAGAGATTAAGTGTCACATATATTTTTTATTATTATTGAAGATTATACTATATCATCACATTATAATAGGTAATTAAAAAAATTAATTGTAAAGATTATGTGTCATGTAACGTTATTAGAAAGCTTAAAAATGTGTAACTTTTAGAAGATTATACTATATCTTATTGTTATAATACAAATCTTATTTAATAAATATATTAATTTAATTTAAAATTTTAATAGTATTTTTTTAATTATAACATGATAGTATAATATGTTTTCTTATTATAATACAGTTCTTATAAAATTATAGTAATTTTATTTAATATAAAATTAATTGTAAAGATATTTTAATTTTATAATTTAGTAATAAAAATTTATTTATAGAGATTAAGTGTCACATATATTTTTTTTTATTTTAATGAGAGGTTATAATATGTTTTCTTATGATAATAGATTTTTTTATTCTAATTTTATAATTTAATAATATTAAATTAAAATATTAATTAATTAACTAAATTAATAAGTTTCTTACTTTAATATTAGATTATGATTTTTATATTGTAATAGGTTTCTTATGTTAATAATTTATTATTTTAATTTTATAATAATAAAATAATTGTACATATATTTTAATTTTATAATTTCATTAAAAAAATTAATTGTAGATATTAGCTTAATTGTAGATAATTTAATAGTACTTTTTAAAAAAATTTAAAAGGACAGTCTAATATATTTTCTTGTTATAATAAAATTTTAATAAAATTGTTGACGGCTGATTTTGGTCTCAGGGCAATATGGGAATATTACTCCCGAGACAATCCTCCCTCAATAGTGAATTTGTTTGGTTATGGGGGACCAAAAGCAAACTTAGCAAAAGACAGATAAATACGCCAATCGAAAAGGAGATTTAACGTGGTTCGGCGGATCTTGGTCCGACCTACGTCCACGGGCACAAAAATGATGATACTTTTATTACTAAAACACGCTTCTCGGCTCTGTTTCTTGTTTTTTTACAAGTCTGATGGTAATGATTCTGATCCTGATATTGGTTCTCCTCATATCCTCTCCATTTATGCACACTCTACCCTTCTATTTATAATAGTGTAGAAATCAGATTCCTTCTCCTATAAGAATTTCCTAGTTGAAACTATTCCCTTTTCCCATAAGGATTCCTAGTCAAAACTATTTCATTTTCCCATAAGGATTCCTAATCAAAACTACTTTTACTTTCTTTATCCTACTAGGACTCTGTCTCACCAGTTTTCCCATGAAAATAGAATAACTTGTCGTCTTATCCGCAAGAATAGGATGTCATCTTCTGGAGCATATCTCGCTATCTGGTCAGTCTTCATGAGGTCGGTCATGATGGTCCTTTGAACTGAGAATGCTTCCGCCGATCTGATAATGCCCGGTCATCCTAACCGAAGTGGTCGGTCACCTATCATTAAGTGCTCGACCCTCACTTATCTGGTCTGTCATGATGGTCCTTTTTAATGATTTTGACCAAGGAGGGAATTTACCCTTTTAACCCTGTCGTGCTGCTTAAATATCATAATGCCTAAAAAACACCATCAACATCTATCATCTAGTTCTCGGTAACAACGAGTTTGTGAGTTGATGCCGGGAACTATAAAAAAGATGGTGTGTCAATGAATTTTTCGGTGGTCACTTCAGGAACTGCAGAGAAAAATGCATTGGCTGCAAATCTGGTCATTCCTGCTATCTTCATGAGCTCAGTTAACGAGGATCCCGATATCTACCTGTAGAAAAAGTCTTACTCACCTTTTTGGGATCCGTTGCCTTTCTTGCAACTCTACAAGGGTCACTACAAACAATGTTCTTCTTAATACATCCTCTCTGCATCTCAGCATTCCACGCATCCGACCGGATGACTTCTGCTATCAACTTGGTAGACCTCAAAAAACCGAATGGTATATGTACACACTGAGATAGCCTTCTTTCACCAAGTCTTCCACCTGCTCCCGCAGGTCTCTGCACCCATTTGTGGCATGTCCCCTTACGTTATGGTAGATACAGTATGCCCTACTATTTCCCTCCTCAATCGGGAACCTTTTCAAATTAGGCTCGGCCAACAGACCTTTATCCTGAATTTCCCGAACTATCTGGGCCATAGGTTTGTTCAGGGGGTGTATATTGTTCTCCCCGCGACACGGTTGACTTGGACAGATGACTTTATCTTTTGAACATGACTACTCGGAGGTGTCGGTCTGAGTTTCTTCTGCTCCGGGATTGGTCTCCTCAAATTTCTAATCGAATCCCACTGATTGTCTGACCTGAGTATCTTAGCTTTTCAGGTGTCTACTCCCTGGGCAATCTTTTTCTCCTCCTCTATTAAGATAAACTTCCTGGCTAACTCCAGGGCAGTGGCATAATCCGATACGTCTTGAATCCTCAGGTGAGTCCACAACTTCCCGACCTTCAAACCTCCTTTGAGACTTTCTAGCACTTCCGATGACTCGTACGCTCCGACCTCGAGCACCAAATTGTGGTATATTTCAATAAAATTCCTCAGGGGCTCATCATCCCCCTTCTTCATCAGTCTCAATTCTCCCACCATTTTCTTGGGGACGCATGCCCCTTTGAAGTGTCGAACAAATGACATTCTGAGTTGAGCGAAGCTACTGATGCTTCCCGGGGCAAGACTTCTGAACCACAGAATGGCAGACCCGCCCAAGGTTGGGGGGAATACTTTGCAAATGGCATCCCCTACTACCCCTTGGACCTCCATTAATAGGACGAAACTTTCAATATGGGTCTTTGGATCTGAATGGCCTTTGTAGGGCGTCATGGATGGCATGTTGAAATGTCTTGGGAATTTTGCCGACCTTATTTCTTCTATGAAGGGAGATTCAATCTCACCGTCCCGAGCATCTGCCGTATCAATTTTGGGGTTTACTCCCCACTTGGCCATTTCTTTTCTTAACCAAGACTTTATACTGCCATCTGTGTCACTATGCCGCCTCCCGCGGCCTCCTTCGCGTCTGTCACCACGGGTGCGGCGTTCCTCATGACTTGAGACTTCCCGTCCAGTTTCACCATGCTTCATATTTCCCCTTCTGGTGTCGCGGGGGCTATCATAGGAAGAATATGGTGATTGTCTCTCCTCTTCTTCTTCCCACGTATCCTCCGTTTGTAAATCTTTTTCTACCACTACGGACCTCATCCCGTAGGGACCCTTCCTCATCGGTTCATCGTCATCACTCACATCGGCGACCCTTTTTCCATCTGATATCTCTCTTCTTCTTTGATTTGCTCTGGTTTCAGGCTTCTCGCGTTTCCCCCCTTCCATTTTCTCCAGTCGGTGCATCATGGTTTTTAGGAGGGTCTGACTATCCTCTCTGTCCTTCCTTATGCTTTCTTCTATCTTCTTCATCCAATCTGTAGCCGGATTCCCCGACGATTGGTGATTTCCACCTTCTGCCATCGTCTTACTACGCGAGTCGCTTTTGGTTCGATCCCCACAGACGGCGCCAACTGTTGACGGCTGATTTTGGTCTCAGGGCAATATGTGAATATTTCTCCCGAGACAATCCTCCCTCAATAGTGAATTTGTTTGGTTATGGGGGACCAAAAACAAACTTAGCAAAAGACAGATAAATACGCCAATCGACAAGGAGATTTAACGTGGTTCGGCGGATCTTAGTCCGACCTACGTCCACGGGCACAAAAATGATGATACTTTTATTACTAAAACACGCTTCTCGGCTCTGTTTCTTATTTTTTTACAAGTCTGATGGTAATGATTCTGATCCTGATATTGGTTCTCTTCTTATCCTCTCCCTTTATGCACACTCTACCCTTCTATTTATAATAGTGTAGAAATCAGATTCCTTCTCCTATAAGAATTTCATAGTTGAAACTATTCCATTTTCCCATAAGGATTCCTAGTCAAAACTATTACATTTTCCCATAAGGATTCCTAATCAAAACTACTTTTACTTTCTTTATCATAATAGGACTCTGTCTCACTAGTTTTCCCCATGAAAATAGCATAACTTGTCGTCTTATCCGCAAGAATAATGTGTCATCTTCTGGAGCATATCTCGCTATCTGGTCGGTCTTCATGAGGTCGGTCATGATGGTCATTTGAACTGAGAATGCTTCCGCCGATCTGATAATGCCCGGTCATCCGAACCGAAGTGGTCGGTCACCTACCATTAAGTGCTCGACCCTCACTTATGTGGTCGGTCATGATGGTCCTTTTTAATGATTTTGACCAAGGAGTGAATTTACCCTTTTACCCCTGCCGTGCTGCTTAAATATCATAGTGCCTAAAAAACACCATCAACAAAAATTATAATATGTATTTTCATTGTAATATATATTTTTATTTAATAAATTTAATTTTATAACTTTAATATGAAGTCGCCATATGGCACGATAAAAATGTTTAAAAATATTTAACTTATATATATATAATTAAAATATTAATTAAATTAATAGGTTTCTTACTTTAATAATATATTTTTTTATATTGTAATATGTTTCTTATGTTAATAATTTATTATTTTAATTTTATAATTTAATAATAATAAACTAATTGTTGAGTTATTTTAATTTTATAATTTAATAATAAAAAATTAATTATAAAAATTAGGTTAATTGTAGATAATTTAATAATATTTTTTATTTTATTTTAATAGGATAATGTAATATATTTTCTTATGATAATATAATTTTAATAAAATTATAATATATTTTTATTATACTATGATTTTTATTTAATAAATTTATTAATTTATTTAATTTTATAATTTTAATATGAAGCTGTCACGTGACGAAGGTTAAAAATATTTAACATATAGATAATGGCCATGTACCATAATTATATGGGATGTTCGTAAACGTTAGCACGCGTGCATTTTATTTTCATTGATCAATTTATAAATTAAGAGTTACTAATTATAAGATTAAACAACTTCAGGAATTTAATAGGTCATTTTAAAACACAAGGAAACTATCAAACCCTTTTTTTTAAAGGGTAATGAAATATTTCATTAATAAAACATCATAAGGATGTAAATATGCAAGTATTTCGACTCGATTACAAACTTAGAAGATTCTAAAACTCGAACCTAGTTAGGATGAAGCATAACAACATAAAATCATATATCGCACATCCTCTAAAATTGTTCGGATATGAGATCTTATTCACACCAAAATCTTCAAAAGGAGCTGGAAGATTTTACGGAATAACCTGAATGTCCCAACTTTGCTATTGTTGGTGAATACAGACTTCGGAACAATTACATAAAATACGCGATATACTGAATGTAAACTTTTACAATAGCCCATATACAATCTATTACATGAAAAATAAATAAGTCTATAAGAAAGTTCTAAAACTCTTCACCTCCAAAGTTAGATCTATCATATTCCTCGTACAATCTTCTATCGGCTAATGAAAAGATAATTTTATTCCTACAAAATTTGGGAAACTATCATCATAAATGGATAGAGTCATATTCATGAAGATTTGGATACCAAAAAGGAAATAGGAAATCAAAAAACAAACAAAAAGAAGAATAAATAAACCGGAAAGAGGGAAAGGAAAAAAGAAATTTGAAGGAGAAAAAAGGAAGAAAACAAAAAAAAAGATATGGAGAGAATGAAAGAAAATGGAAGAGAGAAAAAAAGACCTAGAGAGGGAGCTGGAGAAGACGGGCGAGGGGGGAGGCTGCCGTCGATCACATCATTGGCTGTGGTCGGCGACCGTAGATCTAAGTTTTGTTGTGTGTTTTCATAAGGGTCTGTTTGGTTCAACGAAGGGGAGGGGAGGGATTTTAATGGAGGGGAGGAGATGTGAGAGATTTTAATTAAATATATGTTTGGTTCAAAGGAGGGGAGGGGAGGGGAGGGGAGGAGAGGGGAGGGGAGGGTTTTTAATTAAATAATGTTTGGTTCAAGAAGGGAGGAGAGAGATTTTAAAACTAATTTACTATTTTATCCTTATATCTTGTTATAAATAAAATTAAAACAATATAGGCTTATATTATCTTTGAATTAAACAAATAATAAAATTAAAATTAAAAGCTCTACATATAATATATGTTATTAAAAATAAAATTAAAACAAACATCAAACCAGTACTTAGGTTTTGACATAGATGAATAGATAAAGAAACACTGCAAAATATCAAAGTTTATAACATAAATTACTAAAATGATTAAGTTCAGATAATACGCAAAATGTTAATAAGGTTTCAGCAAAATAGTTAGGATGAGAGTTAAAATTGGCTTAGGAGGGATTTTGTAATAAAGACAATATATAAGTAAGGATAATTTAGTCATTGCATTTAAAATTTTAATTCTTCACTCCAAAACCCCTCACTTTTGGAGGGGAGCTAAAATTAGCTTAGGAGAGATTTTGCTCCCCTCCCATCCCCTTAAAAAAATTGAACCAAACAAATATAATTTAAGATAATCCCTCCCCTCCCCTCCAAAACCCCACAACCAAACACAGCCTAAGTGAAGATGGTTGAGAGAGAAGACTATTGCGTAATCATTAAATTTTTTTTTTTTTTTTTTTTTATAAATACATAATTTAAGTCTTTTAAAAAAAAATAATATAAATTTCTTATAATATAAATTTCTTGTATATATATATATATTATACTATATCTCAATCAAATTTTAAATTAAACATAATTTTTTTTTTGAAAGTTTTAAACATGTCCTTGAAACTTTAACCTCACTCCAACACAAAAGTCAAGTGAAATAGGCTATATATCCTGAAGACGATGTAATGTACTTGCTTACAAAACCGAGGAAGAGTCAACACGGTGTGAGAATCTTGCTTACAAATTATTAAATAAATAAAAATAAAATAAAATAAAATATACAGCTGGTTTTGCGCGTTTTCTTGATGCTCAAGTGATTCATTGCATTAGCCACTTGTCTTTGGTACATCCCGAATTACCACTCTATCCTCCTCCAATATTATTATTATTAGAGCGTATTAATAGTTTTCCACGAAAAGTTCCACCTTAAATTAGATAAAAATTTTAAAATTTTTACAATATTTTTAATTTTCCACTAAAAAATATAAAAGTTAATTATTTTCATCTGAAACCTTATAAAAAAAATATAAATTGACAGACTTTAAAAATATCAGATGGAAAAATAATAATAAAGTCTAAAATAATTTAATAATTTATGACTTCCACTATCTTTATAATGGAAACCATATAATTTTCCTATTTTTTTGGACTCATTAGCGACTAGAGATAGAAATAAAATCTCAAAAATTCTGATTGAAATTGGAGAATATATATCGTTCGATATAGATCGTGATAATTTTTATTCTCAAATATCGAAAACAAATAATCTTGAATTCTTATAAAAATTCTGGATCACAAATAATTTAGTACATGATTTATGATAAATTTTACCTCAATTCGAAAATCGATATGAAATCTAAAATAATTTTTCATTATAAATTTATAATTAGGACGAGATTAATATTGGCGAATTGTAACCCGTCCAGACCGAACAAAATTGCTAATATTAGATAGAAAAACACTCGAAATATTGTTTTTTGCTTGTGTATATATTAATTTTCACCAAAAATAAAACAAAAACAATTGGCCAATATGGTAAATTAATATTATGCTGCCAAATAACACATCCAAATCGTACTTGGAACTTGTCCTATTCAGTCCAAAATCAAACATCATCAACAAAATAATGCCAGCTAATGTTCACTTCACTTCCCACTTCCAAAATTTTGCAGTCATTTATTTAAATCCCCAAATGACCCTTTTCAGTTTTCATTTTCTCGCTCAAACAGCTCTTCTTCATGTCTGTAACAACCCAAGAACCGTCACAGCTTCAACCCGGTTCATCAACTTCCAAACCGGGTTCAAAGAAAAGGACCCGCCAACATGACGCGCCGTTTAGGGGAGTCCGCAAACGGACATGGGGCAGCTACGTTTCGGAGATAAGGTTGCCTGGTCAGAAGACCCGAGTATGGCTCGGGTCATTTGGGTCACCCGAGATGGCGGCTCGGGCTTATGACTCAGCGGCTTTCTTTTTGAAGGGTACCTCGGCGAGCCTTAACTTTCCTGACTCGGCCGGTTCGCTGCCTCGCCCGGAGTCTTGTTCGAGGAGAGATATACAGGTGGCAGCTGCTAAAGCTGCAGCTCTTGAGAAAGTGGGGAACCAGGTTGAGTCGGAATGTAGTGGTTCGAGTGGTGAACCGGAGTGGTGGGAAACGACGGCGTTTGAGGAGGTGAAGGTGCCACCTTTGCTGAGTCCACTCAGGTTAGACTCGGAAATATGGGAGTTGTATGATGATGATGAGTTTCTGATGGGGTCTTGTTTCGAATTTTGAAGAGTGTTTTTTTTTTTTTTTTTTGCCTTGAGACATATTGTAAATGTCAATAACTAAAACTTGTCCTTGAAAAAGCATTTTATTTATTTATTTATTTATTAGATGTTTTCTTCTTTTATTTTCCTATTTTGGAAAAAAAAAATTAATTTAGAGAGATTAGATACTCTATTGTCCACGTAACTATTAAATTAGTGAGAAGAAAATTGTTTATTGAACAAAATTTAGGGGGGAAAATGAAGTAATATGTTGAATTGAAATCGAGATTTAATATTCTCCAGTGTTAGTGAAAGAAGCATTCCGTTGTTGAATTTTTCATGTATAATTAGATCGATAAAATAATATAATTGTTGACGGCGGATTTTGGTCTTAGGTAATACGAGAATATCACCTCCGAGGTAATCCTCCTTCAATAGTGAATTTGTTTGGTTATGGGGGACCAAAGACAAATTCAGCGGGAGACGGGTAAACACACCAATCGACAAAGAGATTTAACGTGGTTCGGTGGATTTTGGATCCGACCTACGTCCACGGACAAGAACAGGATGATACTTTTTATTACTCAAATACGCTTCTCGGGTCTCTTCTTTGTTTTTACAAATCAGAGTTTGATGATTCTGATCACTAATTTTTTTTGATGCCCCACTCTCCATCCTCTCAACTTGTCCCCCTTATGCACACTCTACCATTCTATTTATAATGGTGAAGAAATCATATTCTTATTTGTACAAGAATTCCCAATTGGAGATGGTCTCCTTTTCCTATCAGGATTCCTAGTCAAAACTATCTCATTTTCCCATAAGGATTCCTAATCAAAACTACATTTACTTCATTTATCCTATTAGGATATTAACTTATTACTTTACCCCATTAAAGTATGACAACTTATCCCTTTTCCGCAAGAATAGGATGCTTTATCTTCCTGAGCACGCCTCGTCATGTGCTCGGTCTTCATGAGGTCGGTCATGATAGCCATTTGAACTGAAAATGTTGTTGTCGATCTGATAATGTCCGGTCATCCGATCTCAAGTGGTCGGTCACCTATCATCAATGCTCGGTCTCTTACTGTATAGTGGCCGGGTCGGCTTTAATGATCTCGCCCAAGAAGGTAATTACCCTTTTTACCCCTGCTGTACTCCTTAAATAACATGGGTCCTGAAAACACCATCAACATCTGTCCCCTAGTTCTCGGTAACAACGAGTTTGCGAGTTGATGCCGGGAACTATAAAAAAAGATGGTGTGCTGATCGCCTTGCTGGTGGTCGTTCCAGAAATCACAGAGAAATTGCATTCGCCATCAACTAAGTCTTATGTTTCTATCTTCATATCCTCGGTTATTGGAGATGTTGACCCTATTCAGAACGATTCTCCACCTCAAAGCAAATTGCTTACTTGGGTCGTTCCATCAGGAGATGAAGTTCCTCTTTGTGTCTAAACTAAAAATGACTCCTCTCTTGTAATATCTGTACCAGAGATTTAAAGGTCTTGACCCCTGACTGATCCAATCTCGATTGTGAGGAGAAAATTTTTCCTCTGAGCTAACGATGATGTGCTCGGTGGCATGTGATCGTGTCTCGAGCTGTGAGAGATGCTCGGACCTGGGGGAATGTTACGTCCCCAGTTCGAAGGACTGATTCGGTGGGACCAACCCGACCCCGAGCTGAGAACGACACTTGGACCTGAGGGAATGTTACGTCCCCAGTCCGAAGGGCTGACTCGGTGGGACGTACCCCGACCCCGAGCTGAGAAAGGCACTTGGACCTGGGGGAATGTTACGTCCCCAGTCCGAAGGGCTGACTCGGTGGGACGCAACCCGACCCCGAGAGCTGAGAAGGCACTTGACCTGAGGGAATGTTACGTCCCCAGTCCGAAGGGCTGACTCGGTGGGACGTACCCCGACCCCGAGCTGAGAAAGGCACTTGGACCTGGGGGAATGTTACGTCTCCAGTCCGAAGGGCTGACTCGGTGGGACGTACCCCGACCCCGAGCTGAGAAAGGCACTTGGACCTGAGGGAATGTTACGTCCCCAGTCCGAAGGGCTGACTCGGTGGGACGTACCCCGACCCCGAGCTGAGAAAGACACTTGGACCTGGGGGAATGTTACGTCCCCAGTCCGAAGGGCTGACTCGGTGGGACGCAACCCGACCCCGAGCTGAGAAAGGCACTTGGACCTGGGGGAATGTTACGTCCCCAGTCCGAAGGGCTGACTCGGTGGGACGTACCCCGACCCCGAGCTGAGAAAGGCACTTGGACCTGGGGGAATGTTACGTCCCCAGTCCGAAGGGCTGACTCGGTGGGACGTACCCCGACCCCGAGCTGAGAAAGGCACTTGGACCTGGGGGAATGTTACGTCCCCAGTCCGAAGGGCTGACTCGGTGGGACGTACCCCGACCCCGAGCCGATTAATCAAGTGGCCTCGGCGGAACGAATCCAGCCCCGAGCCGATTAATCAAGTGGCCTCGGCGGAACGAAATCCAGCCCCGAGCCGATCAACCAAGTGGCCTCGGCGGAACGAATCCAGCCCCGAGCCGATTAATCAAGTGGCCTCGGCGGAACGAAATCCAGCCCGAGCCGATTAACCAAGTGGCCTCGGCGGAACGAATCCAGCCCCGAGCCGATTAATCAAGTGGCCTCGGCGGAACGAAATCCAGCCCCGAGCCGATTAACCAAGTGGCCTCGGCGGAACGAATCCAGCCCCGAGCCGATTAATCAAGTGGCCTCGGCGGAACGAATCTAGCCCCGAGCCGATTAACCAAGTGGCCTCGGCGGAACGAATCCAGCCCCGAGTACTGGTTAATCCTTGGGACTTATTCAGATGGGAAGTGTATCCACCTTTGAAGCCCTACCGAATCTGGCATGGGCGTCCCTCTGCCAGACCGGCGAAAAACAAAAAAAGATTCTGGAAAATAAAATAAAAATACGGGGGTGACTTAGCACTTATCCCAAGACAAAAACTTTTCGCAAGCATAAACAACAACATGGATGCCTTAAAACAGCGTCCCGTCTGAGGTCTCCAAAACATAATTCTGAATCTTTCAATTCAGTGTCCCGGCGAACCAGGATTCGGATCAGAAGAGCGTTTGAATGGTAAGGGCACATCCTATACACGTCGGTTCACTGGGGAGCCTGTGTATTGTATGAGGGCTCCTCCTTACCACGCTGGAGCAGGCACACGCCACAGGGGCATAACGCATCCCCGTGCTGTGTCTCTCGCGGATCCGGATGATGAATGGATCAAAGAGTGTCCGGGATACTAAGGGTATATTCCTCCTTAGGTCCGGGATCACTGGAGCTAGCAATCGTCACGGGGGCCTCATCATCCCCCGTGCTATGCTTTCCCACAGATCCATTACATCGGGTAAGTGAGGATCAAAAGAGTGCTCGACACATTAAGGGCATGTTCCTCCTTATGTTCGGTAACACTGGAGTAAGCAATCGCCACGGGGGTATCATCCCTCCCCGTGCTATGCTTCTCACGGATCCTATGCATCGAGTATGTCCCTGAATATTCTGAGGACCCCGAGCTTGAGAGACATTTGGTTCTGGGGGAATGTTCCGTCCCCAGGCCAATAAGCATGACTCGGTGGGACGTAACCCGACCCCGAGCTGTAACAAACATCGATCTCGGCGGTACAAGAGCAGACCCGAGCCGGAAGAGGGCATCGCGGTACAAGAGCAGACCCGAGCCGGAAAGAGGCATCGGTCTCGCGGTGCAAGAGCAGACCCGAGCCGGAAAGAGGCATCGGTCTCGGCGGTACAAGAGCAGACCCGAGCCGGAAAGAGGCATCGGTCTCGCGGTGCAAGAGCAGACCCGAGCCGGAAAGAGGCATCGGTCTCGGCGGTACAAGAGCAGACCCGAGCCGGAAAGAGGCATCGGTCTCGGCGGTACAAGGGCAGACCCGAGCCGGAAAGAGGCATCGGTCTCGGCGGTACAAGAGCAGACCCGAGCCGGAAAGAGGCATCGGTCTCGGCGGTGCAAGAGCAGACCCGAGCCGGAAAACAAATATCAAAATCATTGTGTGAGCCATAACAAACAAGCATAATCAAATGTCAACCTAAGTCAGAAGAGGTTTACTCACCTTTTTGGGATCTGTTGCCTTTCTTGCAACTCTACACTGGTCACTACAAGCAAGACTCTTCTTAATATATCATCTCTGCATCTCAGCATTCCACGCATTCGACCGGATGACTTCCGCTATCAACTTGGTCGACCTAAAAAATTGAATGGTCCATGTACACACTGAGATAGCCTTTTTTCACCAAGTCTTCCACCTGCTCCCGCATGTCTCTGCACCCATTCGTGGCATGTCCCCTTACGTTGTGGTCATTTCTCTGATGGTGTTCCCTTTTCGGGATATTTTCTCCTCGTTTTCTAATAGAACGAATTTTCGGGCTACCTCTAGGGCGGTTGCGTAGTCCGGGGTGTCCTGGATCCTTAGATGGGTCCATAGCCTCCCGACTTTCAAGGCTCCCTTCAAGCTTTCCAGGGCCTCGGGGGATTCGTACCCTCCGACTTCGAGTACCATATTGTGGTATCTTTCAATAAATATTTTCAAAGGTTCATCGTCTCCTTGTTTCATAAGTCTTAGTTCTCCAATTGTCTTTCTGGGGACACAAGCCCCCTTGAAGTGTCGTATGAATGACTTTCTGAGTTGTGTGAAGCTGCTGATGCTTCTTGGGGCTATGCTTCTATACCATAGGATGGTCGGTCCGGCTAGAGTTAAGGGGAACACTTTGCAAATGGCGTCCCCTATTACCCCTTGTACCTCCATTAGTAGGACGAAGCCTTCGATGTGGGTTTTGGGATCGGTACGGCCCTTGTATGGTGTCATGGTCGGCATGCTGAATTTTTTTGGGAATTTCTCTGACTTTATTTCTTCCGTGAGGGGGGACTCATTTTTGCCGTCCTGGACATCCCCTCTGTTTGCATTGGGGTATACTCCCCATTTGACCAGCTCCTCCCGCAACCAAGATTTCATGCTGCTGTCTTTGGTTCCATGCCGCCCCCTGTGGTTTCTTCTTTCTGCTATCTCGGGAGTGGCGCTTCTCAGGGTCGGTGTCTTCTCGCACCTTTTCGGTATGTTCTTTTCCTCTTCTCCGGGTGCTATGAGGGCTATCGTAGAAGGAGTCTGGTGATGATTTGTCATCTTCCTCCTCCCATGTGTCCTCGGTCTGGAATCTCTCTACACTACCACGGATCTCACCCTGTAGGGTTCCCTCCTCCGGGGTCTGTCGTCTTCACTTGTATCTATAATTCCCTTTCCTTCCGCTATTTCATTCCTTCGTCGGCTAGTCCCGGCCTCGAATTTTCCGTCGTGCGCTCCTTCCATCTTTTCTAACCGGTCTACTATGGCTTTTAGCAGAGTTGGTTTTCCTCCCTTTCTTTCCTAAGGTTTTCCTCGATCTTTTCCATCCAATCTGCAGCCGAGGTCCCTGATGATTGTTGGTTTCCGCCTTCCGCCATTTGTCTTACTACGCGAGTTGCTTTTTGTAGGGCTCCCCACAGACGGCGCCAACTGTTGACGGCGGATTTTGTCTTAGGGTAATACGGGAATATCACCTCCGAGGTAATCCTCCTTCAATAGTGAATTTGTTTGGTTATGGGGGACCAAAGACAAATTCAGCGGGAGACAGATAAAACACCAATCGACAAAGAGATTTAACGTGGTTCGGTGGATTTTGGATCCGACCTACGTCCACGGACAAGAACATGATGATACTTTTTATTACTCAAATACGCTTCTCGGGTCTCTTCTTTGTTTTTACAAATCAGAGTTTGATGATTCTGATCACTAATTTTTTTTGATGCCCCACTCTCCATCCTCTCAACTTGTCCCTCTTATGCACACTCTACCATTCTATTTATAATGGTGAAGAAATCATATTCCTATTTGTACAAGAATTCCCAATTGGAGATGGTCTCCTTTTCCTATCAGGATTCCTAGTCAAAACTATCCCCTTTTCCCATAAGGATTCCTAATCAAAACTACATTTACTTCCTTTATCCTATTAGGATATTAACTTATTACTTTATCCCATTAAAGTAGGACAACTTATCCCTTTTCCGCAAGAATAGGATGCTTTATCTTCCTGAGCACGCCTCGTTATGTGCTCGGTCTTCATGAGGTCGGTCATGATAGTCATTTGAACTGAAAATGTTGTTGTCGATCTGATAATGTCCGGTCATCCGATCTCAAGTGGTCGGTCACCTATCATCAAATGCTCGGTCTCTTACTGTATAGTGGCCGGGTCGGCTTTAATGATCTCGCCCAAGAAGGTAATTACCCTTTTTACCCCTGCTGTACTCCTTAAATAACATGGGTCCTGAAAACACCATCAACAATAATAATACAAACTTCCATGATTAGATGGATAAAATAATGAGAAATTATCATCCAGACACCAGTAAATGTTATTTATGCACTCAAATTAATTTTTTTTCATCAATTTTCACTAATTTTTTTTTTTTATTATTATTTATCCACATGAAATTTAACAGGTGTTCAAAAAATATATATATCGGATGATAAATACTCTTTTTTTAAAAAAAAAACTTTGGGTGTCATTTTCTCTTCGAACATTAAATAATTTTTGAAATTTCCCAAAAATAATATAACTTCTTTTATACTATGCGAAATAATTTATTTAACATTCAACATTAAAACAAATGAGTGTTTAAATCACTTGAGATAGTACGTAGCAGTATTATTTAAACAATAATACCATGTTTTCAAACATTGTCCATAGTACTTGAGGTTTAATTTTAGTAATAATACTATGCTCTTACAAGCTCCTGTGTATTTATGTCTTTGGACATGCCCGAATATATAATGAAAATTTTATGACGTATAATGATTTAATTTGTGTTGGTGATTTGACTACGAGATTTCACACGATTAAAAAAAATTGAATGACTTCGTGTCAATGCTTATCTTTAATATTAATAGATTAAAACATACTCTAATATAACACTACTCAAAACATATATTGTCAGCTTTAAATATTACACGTAGATTTTTATTATTTTTGGATTTGATGAAAACATTCTTCATCCAAATTACGTCTACTTAGTTAGAAGAGCTCAAGACTTGTATATATTCTCAAGCACAAGTAATTTTTTGGTGTAACAGAGACATGAATAACGTGATATTTTCAATAAATTAATAAATAAAATGTATGATTTAATATCAATTTTTTAATTTTTTTTAATATTTTAACACATATAACAATGAATTATTAGATTGTTGCATTGATAACATGATACCTCCATTGTATTAAGAATTTTCTCCCAAGCACACCTTTGTTAATGATGTGATTTAAACGTAAAAAAATACCCAAATAGGCAACTAATAATCTACTGCAATAAGTGACCCATTGGGATTTGATTTGACTGAAAAAAAATGTGTTTGTTTTTTTTTTAAATATATGGTAAATCTCACTGTATCTATATGAATACGTGGGTAAATCGATTTTATCTCAAATTTTTATAAGAATATTACCCATGATTTAAATATGAGATCTTGAAGATAAGATATCAAAGCTCAAACTACTAGGATACTTCCCTTAGGGACAAAAAATGTGTTTGAAATTAATTGATTATGCGAATTAGATTCGTTAAATTAGTTGAATTTGACGGTTAATAGTATTGTAATTACTAACTAGAAAAGCGTTGAGAAGATATTCAAGGGCGTATTTAATAAAGAATTTAATTGATTATATATAAAAAAAAAATTATAATTCAGTATTCTCACAGATTTTAAACAACTTTTTTTTTAAAAAACTTTCAAATTTAATGTGTTTGTCAGAATATAAATTTTTGAATGCATTGTGGTCTTAATTGATTTACAATTAGATTATTTTAGGCTTTAGGTTTTGAACCTGACCAAATCTTTTCTTGATTTTAGGATTTTAAGTTTCTTCGTCTGAAATTTTTAAACAATACCATATGAATAAAAATTAATTTTTTTTTTTGAGGGTTTTGAAAAATGGTAAGGTTTTGGATGGGAAATATGATTTTTGTAACAAGAGAATGTATGACTCCTTCACAATGATTTACCTGATTTGACACTAGTCTACTTCTACAGGAGGAGAAAATCTACAATACAATCGAGTTATCACATTATCCGTGCAACAATCTAATAATTAATTGTCACACGTGTTAAAATATTAAAAAAAAAACAACTAAAAAGATGAATATTAAATTATACATGTCATTTACTAATTTGTTGGTGATATCAAGTCACTCATATCTCTGTTGCACCAAAGAATTACTCCCGCAAGAGAGGATGAGAACAATTTATACTATGTTAAACGAATTATAATATGTGCTCTTTTATGTATGAGATTCGAAAGAGATAATTGAGATGTGAATTATAATGTTTAGACAACCCTGTATTGGTGTAGGTTGCCTAATTACTGTTTAGGTTTATGCCCTAAGAATTTCTTGTAATATATAAACATTAAAATAAATAAAGCATGTATTTTACATTCATCTACTTAATCCTGAATGTTCTATGAATTGCTGATTCGATTGTATCTTTTGATTTACTATGGTTGAGATTGATATGGATTCCGATCAAATACTTTATACTTTGGAGACACAGTTTAACATGCAGTTGAGAATGTTAGAAAAAACTTAGAACCAATAAATTTGCAGAAGGCTTTGAACGTGTATTCACTGTCCTTAAAGGAATTATGCCATCACTATGTTGCTATTAGATTCATGGCAATTCCTTCAGGATATACAAAGCCACACAAAATTTCTAGATAGCAATTCTAGAAATTCTCCCAATAACATGTAAAGATAAAACGTCTTGAGAGATAGAGAAATATTGGGAAGAAGTTATTTAATTCAGAAGTGGAAATACAAATATATAGAATCCTAAAGCCATAACACTTCATTAAGACACAAATGTTGGCTTGGAAAAACAGTTTTTTATTTAAACCAAAAAACTATCAAAAGATAAAATCCAAAATCAATTAAACTGCATTTAATTAATTTCGAATTTCCAAGCCCAAGTGCTCATCTTTGACTTTAAATAATATATAACAAACATTTGTATTTTCCTCCAATAATTTTCCCTCCAAACTTTCCAACACCAATTTGAACTATTAGGTGTACCAAGCCTTTATAAACTTGATCTACTCTCAAAGCTCTTCCTATGTGGGATATGAAGTCACAATTTTAGCACTAACTTTTACCAACAGAGAACGTTTAACAATATATTGGAATCCATTTCTTCTTATAAACAAGTAGATAAGTATTTCTCTTAAGTGTTAGATTCGATACTTGAATAATAGAATGCTCATATTTTTGTTATTTCAACAGATATAAATATTCATAAAAGTTATAAATATATTATTCATTAAAGAATCAATGGTATTTAATGGTGCAAGATATAATTAGAGATGTATGAAAGAATTTATGAACTAGCTTTAATTATGAAATATTTGTGGAGGATAAATCTATATGCTATAATTATATCGATTGATGTAATTTATCTACAGTGATGAGAGTTGAATATTGGATTTCAGTGGAATAACTGCAAAGTTAATAATACAATATTGTTGAAGAGGTTTGGAATATTCGAATGCAAGTTGATTTTGACGCCGATGGAGCCAAATGCCAAAATATGTGCACATGAAGGAAAAGATTTGGAAAATGCGATGATGTATCGACAATTGGTAGGTAGTCTGATCTATTTTACCTTGACTCGACCTGATATCTCTTATGCAGTTGGCGTGATGAGTCGATACATGCAAAATCCGAAGAAGTCTCATTTAGAAGTGGTTCAGCGAATACTCAGATATGTGAAGAGTACAATGGATTATGGTCTTATGTACAAGAAATGTGAAAATTGCAAGCTAGTTGGGTACTGTGATGCTGACTATGTAGGAGATCACGATACGCGCAGATCAACTACTGGGTATATGTTTACCTTTGGATCTGCAGCGATTTCTTAGTGTAGCAATAGACAACCGACTGTGTCCTTGTCAACTACGGAAGCAGAGTACCGAGCAGCAGCAATGACAGCTCAAGAAAGCACGTGGCTGATACAGTTGATGAATGATCTACATCAACCAGTAGATTATGTTGTTCCGTTGTATTGTGACAATCAGTCGAAAATTCATTTGGCGGAGAATCCAATCTTTCATGCTAGAATTAAGCATGTTGAAGTGCACTATCATTTTATCAGAGAAAAGGTTTTGCAAGAAGAAATTGAGAGGAGACAGATCAAGACAGATGATCAAGTTGCAGACCTATCCATAAAAAAATTGAGTACATACAACTTCGAAATGTTTCGCTGTCAGCTCGGCACAGTACAAAGAATTAGAGCTGACATTGAGGGGGAGTGTTGGGAATCATTGTCAGCTCACAATAGGCAATCCCCAGCCCAATCTAAAGTTAAATAATATTGTCCAAGCCCCTAGCTAGTTTGGTGATGTAATTGCTTACAACATCAAAATTAATGTGTTTGTGTGGTAGTAATTAAATTTAGTTTAATTAAGTGTGTGGTGTAGATTTCATTTGATTTTCTATAAATACCCAAGTCCTTAAGTCTTGTAAATCATTTAGAAGAAAAACAAAGATATTTGCTAAATAAGAAAAGCATTGCTAATTAGTGTTTTGTGAGTTTTCTTTAGAGTGTGCTTTATTTTCTTCTTGGGATAATTAGAGTTATTTTTTACTCTATTCATTCAACGGATTTCAAAAAAAGGAAAATGAGATCATGACCGATAATAGATAGAGATATGGATATGCATAAAAAAAAATCATAATCTTTGAGTTCCCAACACCAACTCGTAAATTCGTTGGTATCGAGAAATATAAGACATATGTTGATAGTGAATTTTTTCCACCCAAGGAGTACCATCAGAAATTTTTTCTTAGAAAAGCAATACAGACAAGCATTTTCTTGACTACAACACCAGTTTTGAGTTCTCGACATTAACTTGTAAAATCATTGATATCGAGAACTAAATGACTGATGTTGGCGGTGGGTTTTCACACAGGCCCATGACCTAGCCCATTGGAGAGACATGGCCCTAGCCTTGGACTCAAATACTATTAGGTTCGACACAATTCTATTATAAAAAAGAGTCGTACTCTTACAAGACATGCTCGAAAAGGAAACTAATAAGGAGAATGAAGACTAAGTCATGTAATGGAGGGAATCTTAATCCTACCTCATTAGGCAACTTACGCTTATAAAAGGATAGTCTAAGTGTTGGGGCAAATACAACAGAAGTGGGTTGGTAGGCGAAATCGATTTTTAAAATATTTTTAATCCGGATAAAATAACTGATATTATATACCTCTAATTTATCCGTATTTTTCATAATCACTCAATAATATCAAATATTATGAGTGATTACTTATAAAGATTTAGGACAAAATTTTCAGAAATATTTTATGTGGTTTCACATTAACTAGTTTGCCACTTCACCAAATCTATTGACCAGGATAACCGGATCAGCCATGGATTCGGACCAGCCCTCTGCCATAATGATCCAATTACTGTAGCAATGGTTGATCACTATAATGTCAATAAATTATCATTTTGCCCATAATACGATTTTTATTGAAAATTCCAAAAACGCTTCCGGATCTAGACCTCACTAGGGTTCAGTTCCGAACACGAATCGAACCAGAGCCACCGAATGATCGGTTCAGTTATGGTTCTTCAAAATTACTGAAGCAGAACTTAAGTTTGAACCAAACCATGAGAACTGAATCGTGGATTTGTACCTCGGACAACTGTCAAAAAATTATAACAGTCAAAATATTTTTTACTGTTGCAATATATTACAAATTTTTTTATTATACAAAAATAAAATAAAATTTGTATTATAAAACAAATAAAATAAATATTTATTCTCAATTTCTTGATTATAGTGAGTTATATTTTGTATTATGTATACAATAAAATAAATATTTATTCTCAATTTCCTGAACCGAAATCGGTTTTGGTTCCCAGAACAATAACTGAAGGGGAACTGAAACCTAAGCGAACTGTATTCGGTTTCGGTTCCTCCTTCAGCAGGAACCAGAACCTTTGGTTTTGTCGCTGTTCGGTTTTGAAATTGAACTGCAGTCAGAGCTATCCGGAACAATTTTGAGAAATTTTCTACGCATTGTTAGAATAGTCTGAGTACTGTAGCAATGCCTAAATAATTGTAATTTCAGTAAATTATGATTTAGCACTAATACAACATTTACAAATAATTCCCAAAATGCTTTTCCGAAATAATTTTGAAAATTTCTGGAATTTTTCCTATGCATTATTACTCATCTAAATTCATCCCCAACATATAAATTTTACAATTGAATTAATTATACAATTAGATAAATTAATCACCTATTTAATTCTAAATCATGTAAATCCAAATTCATAATTACCAATTGAGAATCAACCATCATAAAACAACTCAAAAACAGTTCTCGATCACCAAGGAGTGGCTTAAGCAAATCTAGAATGACAATTTAGTGTCATAAACCAGACTTTGGCCTAATTACACTAATTAGCCTAATTAATTTTACACATGCAAATAAAAAATTCATGTTAGAGTTTCTAAACATAAATCAACACTAAATAATGAAAAAACCACAATTATATCAAATATAATCAATTGGAAATATAAAGAAACATATTTCAACTAAATAAATTTAGAAATTACTTTATTTTCTCCAATGTTATCTTTAGTTGCTTCCAATTGTTCTTCCTCATTCTCTAATTTTGGTGAATTATTCAAACCATAATAAATCCCTAATTTTGCTCTCTTTCATGAACAATTCATAAAGAAAAATTTTCAAGCCATCTTTTATTAACCAAATGGGCGAAATTATGCTTATATAGGGGATGGAAATTTTGGTCATTTTGATAATTTCTAATTCATAGCTAAAAATGATGCCAAATATTGCATAAATATATGGTCATTATTTTGTCATATATCAAGCTTATCTTATAAGCTTAATCAAGAATATTCGAAGAATATTCTTAAGCTTAATTAAGAATATTAGAAGAATATTCTTAATAAATAATTATTTAAATTAATTAATCTTTAATTAATTAAATAATTATTTATTGATATGTGTCAAAATTCAATTGGGTCAAATATGTATCTAATCAAATTATGTATTACACACACACACATTAAATATAAAAATACCCCGACATGTGTAAAGTTACAAATAATCCGTATTATTCGTAATTAATTCCCCTAATGCTCTACGAGTACGGTTTATTAATGAGACTCTCTAGGTTCAAGGTATATCGATCACATAATACATTCTGTGTCCATAATTCTCTCACTTATAAATTATGATGACCACAGATAACCACGCTGAATTATACAAGCTGAGGTCTAGACATATCATATAGTCTCTCCGTCATAGGCTATCTGAATTGTACCGGAGATATAAATGAAAACATCAAACCTTTATAATGTACAGTTCATATATGTGTCACGACATATTCGTGATCTCTCAATCAACATTTAGAACTCGTTTCCAGAATATATTATGGTCGGAGATTTAAAGATCAGGAACTAGATGACTGAATCTTGCACACATGACTGACATATCCACTTTGGATACATCACATGATATCATGAGTATCAGTCCACACCCAACAAACAAGCGGATGTCTAGTCTAGATTGACCAGTAATGTGACTGTTGTTAAAGTGTGGAGGATCACTCATACATCCACGGTGGTATCTCAAGTCAAAGGAACATATATGGTACTCGACTCGGGAAGATTCCTATTGATATCAGTGTGTCACCTGTTAAGATTTCTTCGAGTGAGTCATTCGATGCTCATCAATTGAACATCTACATGTCTATACGAGTCTCCCAAGACTCATGGTTCATTGGGAAAAAATCATCAGACCAAAATATCGATTTACGACATTTACTAGTCTCAACGGATTTTAATAACAGACTCGTGTCGGCAAATATCGACCAGGAACTTTATTTGAGGATATATTACAAGTAGTTACACCTCTCAATGTCAATTACAAGCGTCGTTGTAACTGTGTGACTAATATTTATTCCCGAGTCTTTGTCACTAAACCTCAGTTAATTTTGATTTAAACTAAAATAGATAGAATATGTAAATAAAAGACAAAATGGACTACCATTAAATGGGTAATATTATGGAAAAAGTAATTATTTGTATTTATGAACTTGTCATAAATACGATATGAATTGACACTCAGAGCACCAACCCCAACAATAAGCACCATAATTCACATCTCAATCATCTCATTCGAATCTCACATCTTCTTCTCATACACCATTATACTCTCATATACAAGAGAGGACCCGTTGTAATTCTTTTTAGAGTGAAAATTCCCATCCTCCTCTTTTGCGGATGTAGGCCTCACTACAAGAAAATGGACCTTTAGCGTCCAAACTTTTAGCTTCGAACTTTTTTTCGACGTTAATAAACCCTTTAGCGTCGAATGTAAAAGGTAAACCTTTAGCGTCAAAAATCTATTTGGACGCTAAGATTTTCGACGCTAAAGGGTTGGACTGCACCTTTAGCGTCAAAATAGTTTTTGGATGCTAAATGTTCTAACCTTTAGCGACGAAAATCTATTTGGACGCTAAATGGTCAACCTTTTAGCGTCTAAATAGATTTTCGACGCTAAAGATTTACCTTTTAGCGTCGAAATTTACATTCGACGCTAAACGTTTACCTTTTAGCGTCAAAATTTAAATTTCGACGCTAAAGGGTAAATTTAAATTTTTCGGTTTCCCGTCTTCTAAAATTTGAACTTTTCGCTAAAAAAATTAAATTTAAATTTTTGATCATTTGCGACGAATGTTTCGACGCTAAAAGTCAAATATTTCGACGCTAAAGGGTAAATTTAAATTTTTTGAATTCCCTCCTTATAAAATTTGAATTTATCGCGTAATAAAATTAGATTTAAATTTTTTGACATTTAGAGACGAAATTTTCGACGCTAAAGGGTAAATTTAAAATTTTCAAATTCCCATCTTCTAAAATTTGAACTTTTCACCTAATAAATTTTGATTTAAATTTTTTGACATTTAGCGACGAATTATCGATGCTAAAAGTCAAAAATTTCGAAGCTAAAAATCAAAATTTTGTTGGGGTTGGTGCTCAGAGCGCCAATCTGGGCCGTATTTATGTCTGATTCATGAATACGAACATCCCCTTATTCCATAATATTACTTATTTATGGTTGTACCTCTTGTTCTTATATACGTATTCGATCTGATTACGATTAGATTGAAACTAAATGTGGTTTAGTGATATGTATATATTAGACAAAGGCCCGATAATATATAATGCAATACACAGTTGCAAATTTAGTTTGTAATTGACATTGGGAAGTGTCACTGCTATATGTATATTATCAAACATAGTTCCTGGTCAAGATTTGCTAACACGGGTCGGTTAGTCAAATCCGTTGAGACCAGTACATGTCGTATATCGTGACTTGGTCCGATGGTTTATCCCAATGAACCATGAGTCTATGGAGACTCGTATAGACGTGTAGGTGTTTATAGTGGATAAACACTGAACGGCTCACCGAAGATTCTTAATGGATGATACACCAACGTCAATAAGAATCTTCTCGGGTTGAGTAGCATAGTGGTCCTTCGACTTGAGACACCACTGTGGATGTATTAGACATCCTCCACACTTAGATGGCAGTCACGTCACCGATCTATTTAGATCAGACCTCCGCCTGTTCGTTGGGTGTGGATCGATCCTCAGGATATCCTGTGTGTGTCAAGATAGGATCCGTCAGTTCTGTGTACAGAGCATAGGTAGTCCATATATTATTAGCAGTCTGTTAAATCTGTGGCCACAGTATACATCGGAAGTAAGTTCCGAGTGTTATTTAGAGATTGCTAATAGATACGTCGACGAGATAATACCTATAGAGATTTGACGTTTACATCTATATCTCTGGGATTATCTGGATACATGTGACGGAGGGATTATACGTATGCAATGACCTCGACCTGTATGATTTAGCTCGTTTATCCGTGATCGTCATAATCTACGGGTGGATAGATTATGGACACGAAATTGGATTTCGTGACGGATATACCTGAATCTAGAGAGTCTCAATAATGAAACATACTCGTAGAGCACTAGAGCAACATTTATGAATAATGATGATTATTTATAAATCGTTTAATCGTTAAACGAAAAATACATGCGAACGGGCCGAACCGTCATTTCCTAATTAATGTGTATTTGTATTTAATATATGATATTATTAAATACACATTAATAAATAGTCAAATAAAGGTATTTGACATATATCATCAATATATGTATTTGAGATATTTAAAGTAAATATAATACATATATTTGATATATTTGTATTTGATTAATTATTTAATTATTTAATTGTTAAATGATTAATATAATTAAAATATAAATATCTCACCAAATGATAAAGTTAGGAAATGATTATAAGTGTAAATGTTTGACTTTACATTAAAGGAAAAGGTTGTCAAATTGAATTTGACTTCCTTGGATATTTATTTTAATTGTTAAAATTGAAATATCCATTTCCTTTATTTATTTGATATTTTCGGCCAACACTTTATAAATATAAGAGTTATATTTTTTCTATGTTGCCATTGTTGACTTTGTTAGAAATATCATTAAAGTGTTTTTGATATTTTGACAAGTTGGTAACATGAAATTCAAATGAAAATGAAATGAATATTTCTTGTTTTTGTTCTTCACAAATTCTGCCAAGGCTTTATTTGGAACAAGTATATATTGTTTTTCATTTCATTTGGATCTTAACCTAACACACTTTAAAGAAAAACTCCATTAATGGAAGCAAAGGAAGCTTGTGAGAAAGAAAGAAGAAATCAAAGAAAGCTTGGATTTTAGTGAGTTTTTCCAACTTGCTATTAGAAAGGAAAATGTTCCTTAGGATCTAGGCTTTAACATATGATGTTCTTAGGTTATTTCTTTCTTTATTCCTTGTGTTTTTGTTGATGGAAGTTTTGATGGAAGTGTTGAGCATGTATGATGAAGGAAGGTTGTGACTATTGTAGTTATAAGCTTTCATTTATGGTTTTGGAAACCTTGTTGCTAATCTAGAGTTGTTGACCCACTCTTAGATGACCTAGATTTGATCTTGAGTTGTTTCATTGTGTTGAGACTTTGATTGGATGGAAGAAAGATGATTGAAGTGTTGTATTTAACCAATTGGTCTAATTTGTCCAATTTGATGAAATTGAAAAATTAGGGTTCATGACCAACTCCAAATTTGGGGATTTTCATATATGTTGTGTATTTGGATGTTTATATGATGCATATAAAGTTTCATGTTGATTGGATTACATTTGGATGTGTTTTGAGACATGAAATGACAAAAGGCACAAAATGTCCACCATTGGGAGCATTCGGCCAAGGATGATAAAATTTGGGGATTTGGTTGCTTTTGGTGTTTTGATGTTTTGAACATGCTAAGTTCATCTTAGAAATGATTTAGAATCATACAAAATTGATTAGATCAATTTCGGACTAAAATGGACAAAAATACCAAAGTAAGGGTAATTTGGTAAATTCACCTAAATATGATTTATTGAATTTTATTTCATAATTTGATTATTGGAATATTAAATAAATATGTTTATTTAATTAATCCGAGAAAAAGTTTTGAAATCGGAAAATACGATTTTCCACCGCTTCCGCTGCGTTACCGGATTTAGCCCCCTAAAAACCCCTACAAATTTTGGCGGAAATAATTCCCGCTATTTGATGACCTTTAGCGACGAAAGCCAATTTCGTCGCTAAAAGTTATTTTTTCCTTATAAATTCATTTGCTCTTTCATTTCTCTTATTCTCACTTTCTTTCTCTCATATTCTTATTTTCTCTCTAAATTTTATTTTTCCTTATATGTTTTGTTTCATTTTTTATATTTTATATTAACATCCAATATTTTAATTTTTTTTTGTAGGGAAATATGAAGATGAAGAAATTATGAAAATGAAAATGGTGAAGAAAATGAAGAACAAATGAAAGTGAAGATGAAAAATATGAAAGTGAAGATGGAGAAAATATATAGAAAAATTATATTTTATCATTTTGTTTATTATTTTAAGCTTTTTTGTTGTGATAAATTTTGTAATTATTTTTATATTAATAAAGATATCATTGTCATAATATTTTATAACAAATTTGTAATTATGTTCTTATGTTTTCTAAAAATTTAATTACTTTTGTAATTAAATTAGTTTGAAATTAATTTATAATATCAATTTTGTTATAATTAGTTTTTAAAACTAATTATAACGAATTTTTTATTTTATTTTTTTTATTTTCACTTTTAGCTTCTCAAAATTTCGTCGCTAAAGGTCTTTAGTGTCAAAATAAATTTTTTGACGAGAAAGCTTGGTCGAGGAAGGTATTTAGCGTCTAAAATAAATTTCGACGCTAAAAATATATCTTTAGCGACGAAAATATTGGTCGCAAAAAGTATTAACTTTTAGCGTCGAAAATGAATTTCGACGCTAAAGATAAGTACTTTTAGCGACCAATATTTTCGTCGCTAAAGATATATTTTTAGCGTTGAAATTTATTTTTGACGCTAAATACCTTCCTCGACCAAGCTTTCGCGTCAAAAATTTTATTCGACGCTAAAGACTTTTAGCGACGAAATTTTTCGACGTTAAAGAACTATTTTCTTGTAGTGCCTAATGCTGAACCACATAAATCCCCATATTCTTTATTGTATTGCTGTTGTTTTTTATTTATTTTCATACTGATTCCCCACCAAATATAAATTCACATGTTTGAGGAGAATTGTTAGGGAATGCGCCATTATTTTCTCGAATAAAAATCAGACGAACAAAATAATATTTTTGTCTAATATAACTTAAAATTCTTACTAGTCAGATATGTGTAATTAGATAATAGAAAATAATGAAGTAGGATTTTAATGAAACCAAATATATAACATGGACCTCTTAAATAATTTTTGTTTTTATTTTTTTGAAAAGATACAAAGACTAGTTATGTAATTGGCTCAATCCTAAAAATAAATGAATACATAAGCCAATTTCATACTACTGGCCTCAAAATTAGGCCTAAAATCATTTAATTTGTACTTCTCTCTCACACATTTGTGTACACACGAAAATGTTATCAACAAAGAAATTCAAACAAAATACAGCAACTTTTTCTGTTAGCAGCAGACAGTTTGTTGAATCATGGAAATATTATGATTCAACTTCCATTAAATTATACCAAGTAATCAATTGAAGTGCCCTTTTCTATTTGCATATTGCTCTTTAGGCCACTAATATATTTTTTTCTCTATATATTACAAGCATTTTTCATTCTAAATCGCGGCAATTTTTCCCATCATCATACATTTTCTCTAAAGGTAGGATCATCATATATTCATTAATCATTTTGTGTAAATTTATATAATATTTTGCCCAGGATAAATATACATACATCAAGATTTTTTCCAGACTTTATTTATATGACGAGAGTCTTGTGCACTAAATACGACCTCTATATAACATTTTCAGGTTTATTATGTAAATTTAGAAGAAAGAAGAAATTTGTTTTCCCATTTTCTACTGAAACTAACAAGAAATTTGTTTTCATGGAAAGTTTTCAAAAGGGCTTTGCCGGATTTTGATGCACATAAGGGTGGCAGTGGCAGTGGCAGAGGCAGAGGCAGAGGAGGCAGCAGCTTTAAAAGTGATTCTATGAAAATGAGAGGAAAAGCAGCTTCTGGAAAAGCACTTTGGGTGCTATGTATTGCTTGCTTTCTTGCAGGATCAATATTCAGGACATGGACTCTTCACATTTACCAGAAACAAAATCAACAAATCCCAATCAATTATCAACAACATGACACCAAGCAAGCTGATGATCATGAAGTTTCAAGTGACAATAATAATAAGCCTTTGGTACTTCACAATTATCGCGCCGTTGATGGAAATTGCATGTGTATATGTGTCTGTTTCAACTAGAAGGAAAAAAATAATAATAAACCGCTAAAAAGATTGTGATTATTGTCAACAAATCTACTAAATAAATTTGTTCGTAACTATCGTAATTTTCAGATATAATGTAATGACGTAAAATAATCTATATGTAACTGATTCTATCTAATGATTTAAAAAAAATATATATATTTGGTTTGGTTTATCCCCTCTCATTAATTTCTATCCTTAGAATAAGCTTGGTTGTGATTCATTAATTCGATTTGTTTAAAAAAAAATTTGATTGATATATGTCTCAAGTTCTTCCATATTAATTGGTCTGATTATGTATAAAAGTCATACTAATTTTTTTCTTTTTATTAATTTTTTGAATTACAACAGATGTCGGTTGGAGGAAAATCAGTAGATGTCATGGGAGAGGTCAAAAGGACTCACCAAGCTATTCAGTAAGATATATAATTTCTTCTTTATTTTATACATTTAACAATTTTAGCAGTAAAGGTTGTTCTAATGTGATCTGACGTCTAGGGTTCGAATATTGGAAACAACCTCTTTATTTACAGAGATAAAAATACGTATATCATCTCTTCCTAAACGCGCAATTGCGGAAATTTTCATGCACTAATACGCTATTTTTAACGGTTTAATTTCTTGATATTTTTGTGTGTGTATTAATAATATACAGGTCACTTGAGAAAACAATTTCAGCACTGGAAATGGAAATGGCAGTAGCTCGAACAAGCCACATTGATGGCCAAAATTCACTAGGAAGGGCAAGTAATCACAGTTTACAAAAGGCTTTTGTGGTTATTGGAATCAATACAGCATTTAGCAGCAAGAAAAGGAGAGACTCGGTTAGAGCATCCTGGATGCCTACAGGTTCTATATATAGCCTCCTTTTAATACTATTATTCTCACCTTTCCCATCAATTTAATTGAATATTTAAAATTATTTACCACTTAATTTAAGGGCCGTACTTAATGTACAAGACTCCTACTACAAATAATGTTTAGAAAAGATCTTGATGTATGCAAACTTTTCGCTACTATATCATGGAGAAGTTGTTTCCAATGTTCAAACCTATGACCAAATAGATAACAAGTTAACACTTGATCATTATGTTAGGTACGACTAATTATAAAAAAAATAAAAAAGCATGTCACTTTCCGTCAACAATATAGAAATTCCGTTGGCAATTAATTTTGCCGACAGAATAGCGACAGATTTTTCCGTTATTATATCCCTAATCGCTATTTAATTACTGACGAAATTATTGATCAGTCGATGATTTACCTATAGAAAGTCCATCGCTAACTAGTCGACAAAGCCATCGGCTGTTATGAAAAAGGCTACCAATTTACCAATGGAATTTCAGTCAGTAAATTTATATTCACCGATGAATAATTATGTCATTAATTTCGTCGGTAACTAAATAATTTTTACAAAATGAAGTGAGAATCGATAGCAAAAAGAATACGTACTCAAACAGAGAATCGATAACTAAATAATTCTGTCATTATTATTTTTTATAATAAGGAGGATAATCCTGAACCTACTTAAATAATATCAGTGTAATAAAATCCTAATTATAAGCTCACCAATCCTAAAACTATCAAAATAAGGTTAACTTAATGAAATTCTAATTAAACTTAACAAACTAGCCCCAAAAATAAAACAATAAGAAAATGTGTATGGGCTTATTAAATAACTTAAGTTCAACCCATGTTACACTTAATCATAAAGAACTAAATAACTTAAAACTTACCAACTTATAATTGAATTGTGATAGCATTCTTGAATACGAAAAATCTTGAACCTGTCTTCAACCTATATTATAAAGTTATAGAATTTTTAGTCTTTTTTTCAACACAAATTGAATTACCTCATCACATCAGATAAGAAAATTATAGTTAAAATATCTAAGGCTGCACGAATTAGGTTCTTGATAAAAAGCACGTGGATATAGGTTATTTAGTGACTTTCTAATAAGGATTCACTAATTTTATTAAGTTAATGATCAAACTAAAAGATAAAAATTATACAAATTTCAATACAACTTTATTTGTCTTTTAATATATTGAAATATGTATTTTTTTGTCATTTTACTTGGTCCTCGTTATAAAGTGACTAGTAGATTATATATGTGTTTTAAAACCTGCAACCGTTTACATTAGAGAAAAACTCTTAATGTTTAACTAAGAAGTCTTGGATTTGAATATATTGATCATGCATGAGATGATTTATGACTTTTGGTTATTGCATGAAATGAAAATTTGAAATTTGCATGTAGGAGAAGAATTGAGGAGATTGGAGAAAGAGAAAGGGGTAGTAATAAGATTTGTGATAGGGCACAGTGCTACACCAGGAGGTGCACTTGATAAAGCAATTGATGCAGAAGATGCTGAGCATCAAGATTTTCTTAGACTTAATCATGTTGAGGGATACCATCAACTCTCTACAAAGACAAGATTGTATTTCTCAATTGCTAATTCAATTTGGGATGCTGACTTCTACGTCAAGGTTGACGATGACGTTCATGTCAATTTAGGTCAGTACTTTACGATTTAGATGATTACGTGTATTAAATTAAAAAATTGATAAAAACTATATTTGTTTTCCTTTGTTTGCAGGTATGCTAGTGAATACACTTGCGAATCACAAGTCCAAATCTAGGATTTACATTGGATGCATGAAGTCAGGACCAGTTCTTTCCCAAAAGTGAGTTTTTGTATATTTATATTTATACCCTTTTGCTTATAGCTTCATACATATTTATTATTCTTTGTGAGAAATAATCAATCACATGATAAAAAGCAATTTCTTTTTTTTTTTTTTGGGGGGCAGAGGGTTGAAGTATCAGGAACCAGAGTATTGGAAATTTGGGGAAGAAGGAAACAAATATTTCAGGCATGCAACTGGTCAAATCTATGCCATCTCCAAGGATCTTGCTGCTTACATTTCTATTAACTCGTCAGTTCTCTGATGCGGATATCTGTATTTTATTTAAAAACTCTTATAAATGTTATCATGAAACTTATTATTATAAACTAATCGTTAAATAGTTCCAAGTCTATATTTTATAAAATGCAAAAGTTCGGATATGATGAGGTTTTAATAACCTATGGCAGGCCAATATTGCATAGGTATGCAAATGAGGATGTATCAATGGGTTCTTGGCTCCTTGGATTGGAAGTCGAACATGTAGATGATCGATCAATGTGTTGTGGGACACCTCCAGGTATGATAATCATAATTCAATCTTGACCCTTAGATCAAAGTTCTAAAATACGCAGTCTAAGAGTACCTAAACGGCGTATTTCCGTTGGGGTTCAGCCGACTAACGTCTAGCGCGTTTAATGATGGACCTTTCTTGATCCTTAAAAATTGAATGTTGTAGATTGTGAATGGAAGGCAAGAGCAGGGAATGTATGCGTGGCTTCATTTGATTGGTCATGCAGTGGGATATGCAAGTCAGTACAAAGAATGAAAGATGTTCACAATTCTTGTGGGGAAGGCGACGGTGCCATTTGGAATGTTGATCTTTGAGCTTTGAGTTTATATATTGTTAATCATTTATATGTTGAGATAGAGAGAGAGATGAATTCAAGTTTAGACACTTTGGTTTTTTCTTCATTAAAATTAAGGAATAAGTTTTGGTTTTAAATTTCCAAGAATAGCGATTAAAATTGTTAATAGGTGATATAATATCACCGTTGTATTGTAGAATTTTTTCATCCAACACTGGTATCATAATCGAAGAGAGCATTAAAATTCAAAGGAAAAGGCTGTCTATTGAAAAATATCACTTCATAAACGATCCTCCAACATAGCTCTCATAAAAATGTCAAGAGAAAATACAACACAAAAAAGAACAAAGACAATCTACGCAATATGAATAATGAAGTGCTCAGAAAGTGGCGTCTCAGGGCATTTCTGATTCTGAATAAGATTGAGAAGATTTATATACATTGCATTATCTCAGTTTCGCAATCTAGTTGTGAATTCACCTGTAAATCCTTTTCACAAACCTGAGGGCACAAAACAAAATTTCAGATGCAATTCCTAAAAAGTTTGTCTGCTTAAAAACTGTTAACTCATATGGCAAGAAATCTACTAGTGTAGTAAGTTATGGGAGGAAGCTACTCAATCCGCATGTTTTGCAGGAATCAAGTGGCTCTAACTAGATACTGTGTACATCAAGTGTAAAACTAGATTGACTCGAGTGTCTAAGAAACTCCTTGCATTATCGTCTGTTTACTGCTAGTTCTGAGTTTTCATGTGATCTTGTTTTGACCACTGTTCTAAAACGTGCCGCCAAGGCGATCATAGGCAGCGCATTTAGGCTTGATGGCCGCCGCGCCTGGTCCCAAATCGTTGGGGCCAGGTGCTCGCCGGAATGAGCGGCATTTTCTACCCATTCTGGCAAAATTGAACTCGTTTTCCAGTCGAATTTTACACCCTAACCCTAACCTTAATTTTACAAAACTAACTCTCTAACTCATCAATTTTTAAAATCTCCAATTTGATACATAAACCCTAATTTAAAAAAACTCTAATTTCTTTAATTTTTGTTAGTTTTTCATCAAATTGACCCTCTATAAATCTTACATATTGCTCTAACAATATTTCATTGTGATTAATTTGTCAAAATCACACCAAATTTTAAACCTAATTATGAAAAATCTCTATTTCCGATTAATTTCCTAGGCCCCGCCTAGGCACTAGGCGCTGGGTCACCGCCCGGCTAGCGCCTAGCGCGTTTTAGAACACTGGTTTTGACATGCTCGCAACTAATTCTTACCTCTTTACTCCTCTCTTTTGCTATCAATACTCGTACTTGTTTCTGTTGCAGGCTGTTTTAACAAGACATTCTTTCCTTCTAAATGTGGAAATGAGGGAACTGTCTTGGTCAAGGAAATGTGTCTAACTGCCATGTGGAGATTCGTATATTTTCTCACCACATCCTTGTACACACTCAGCAATCTCTTCACATCTCCATCTGTTAATTCACTAGCCTCAGCTTCCATAAAAGGGAAACCGCACCCACCTGATTCAGTCGTAGATAAGTAAGAGTTACAAAAATCTTCCATTCTGTTGCCTTTATAAGAAACAAAAATATTGAAACTAGATAAATAGGTAGAGAGATCTTACATATCATTTCTCAGTACAGATAAAAATCATTGGCTAACTTATCTAAAGTGTCCAGAACTCAATATATCTACATGACTACACGCTGATATTGTAATATATTAATTTGAAAGATAGATGGATCAAGAAGTCTACAACCAACTATTTTGACTAGACAGATCAAGAAGTGTAAGACCAATGATTTTGACCAGTCATGTATCAGCAGACAGTTTGGGAGGGTTGAAGCTCACCACTTGTATTTGTTTCATTGCCGTATATCCTTCCAGATGACCAGGACCTCTCTGCTCTTCCAAGGTATTTCTGTCATTTGACATGGCTGAGGCTTCTAATCGTGTGACATCGTGCCCGTCTAATTTGATCATACACAAGTAAATATGTGTAATAAAATCTAGCATAATATTCCTATAGAAACAAAAATATTCTGGTAACTAAAGGGATTGGAGTTCAATATACATAAACTAACAAAATATATTGATGTGATATATAAATAAAAAACATATATCAACCATATAAGCCGACCCGCCTAGTGGCAAAAGGCTTTTGTTTGGTTTGGATATATATCAACCATATACTTTACTAGTTGAATCTCTTGTATTTTTTTTTCCTTTTTTAATAATAAACATGAGGTTTTTTTTTTACACTAGGATAATAAAGAGTGAAACAGAAGTACACTCGACAATACAAACTGTGTATTGTTACTACTGTATTTGTTTCATCATGTAATCTTACCAGGACCTCTCTGCTTTGCTGACGTATTTATGCCATTTGAGGTGGTTGATTCCTCGACGAGTGCGACTTTGTTGGCTAATCTTGCAGCTTGCATGCTTTTCTCGAATTCAATTTCCTCAATAGAAAGAGATTTAGCACTTATGTCAAGAATAAAGGTCTTAGCTGAGACAAGATTTGTGAAATAATAAGCTGCTTCTGAAACAAGCATTGTCTGCCTCCGGTACAACTGAATGAATTTGAGGTTGGAATGCAACTGAGGAGGATTCGCCTGACAACAACAATAAGAAATCTATAAGCACTTTATGATAAGAATCAATCTTTACTTCTGGCAAGTGACAACACAATCAATAATTAGCCATAAACATGAAGTCAATTTGTATTAGATCTCCAAGCTGATAACACCAATGAACATGAACGAACATGGGATTATGTTCGCATGTCACCAATTAATCAGCTGAAATACAATTCACAAGAGAACGATGATGTGCACCACCACAAGTTAGTTTCCAAATTAATTTCGGCCAAAAACCAATTGAAATACAATTTACAAGAGACGATAACCAAAGAGTGCATTTTCCATAACCAGCAAAGCCATTGGAGTTATTCAAATAGACACTCTCCAAAATCCAACTAAGCAAAAATCAGCTGCTTCCCTATCAGTCATGTTATTCAAGCATTCAAATTTCCAACAGCCACTACTGGAAAATAATCCACCATAAATCTTAATAAAGACAAAAAACGGGACATAGCAAGCTTGTGGAGATCAGGAAACAACATGCTCCAAGAACACTCCTCAACTGCAGTCTTTTTCAGAATTTAATCTTTTCCACACTACTCACCAACTCCAGATGAAAATTTCTATAAAGGATTAACACAATCAACTGGACAAAATGAAAAAAATAAGTGTCTATCACTGAAGAATTTGTTCCTCTATCAGATAAGAATCCATATTTATTTTATGCATTCTGTCAATAGTTCTTTTAACTCGCTTCTTTCCTCCAAGGTCGAAGAAAATAATCCCAAATATCATCATACTATCATGGTATCTCAAAGGTCAAAGCATGCCACTAAGTTCACCAAAGTGTTGGGTCTGAATGTTATTGAGAATGTGAAACTCAAAATATGATTTCCGGTCTAATATTTTCTAATGTAAGAAAAAGAGGCCATTAAAAACCAACAATACATACACCAATAAAAACGTCTCAAGAAAAACTTCATCGCGAATGCAAGCTTCAAATACTTCAAACATCCACACCTATTAAGATCATAATTCACATATACAGGATCCATATACATGTAAAAATGAGCAAATATGCACGAAATAGGAACTGTGATTCAGAATTGGGAAGTATTGCAGAATGGCATATTACCAAGGAAAGCTTGCCTTGATCGTAATGTAAATTAGAACAGGAAGAAAGTCATCAGCTCCTGCCAAAGCAATATTTTCCGACATTGAAGCATTGAGAAGAAGATTGTTGATGACCCTGCAACAACTCATAATACAAAGAAGCTTCTCACGAGGAGCTTTAAAAGCATTGATCTTCTGCAACTCTTTCTCTGCAAGCTGGGAAAACAAGAAATATAATAAATATACTGAAATGAAATACATTGGCTATAAAATTTAACGATATAAATAAATAGCCGCGGTCGCTTTTCACTTGATGATGGTGAAAAGCGACTTATCAGAAACAGAATGAGCAAAAAAATAACAACTGCATGACTAAATGCAATCCAGATAACCAAACTTCCAAACTAGAAAGATCAGCAGCCATACCAGCCATGAAGCTTCATTTTTAAGAAACGCTGGTATATCCAAGTGCTCAGGCCTCAAGAAGGTTTGCAGCAAACATATCTTCTTTGAAATTTCTTGATCAATCTTCACATCTTCTGAAGTTGAAGCAAATGTCCGAGAAAACAGTTTTGTCATGACATATTTCTCCAGACCCTGCAGTATATAGACAAAGACATGACACACTATTATAACTGTATATAACCATAAATTTCTCATAACAATTACTCCTATGTTAACAGTAATATCTGCAACACAAAAAAAAAATTGATCATCCACGTCTTACCAGCTGAATAAAAGGCACTCCAGTATGTTTGATAGGAGGCCAAAGAATGAGATCATCATTATTTCAAATTAGGGAATTTGAACATGTACTATCATGAATTCACGTATCTTCATAAAAATCACCAATATTCACTAAGGTCAATAACAAGCTGTGTACTTCAATCAACCAGCCAAAAACAGTAGTTAAACAAAACGTTGATTTTTTCGAAGAAGATTATACTCAGTGAATTCCATAGCCAAATTATTTTAAGCATAAATTTAAATTAAACAAGGCAAGAAACTCTCTTCCAAAATTAGTGATGATCAACCTCAGAAAAACTAAAACTTTTATATGTAGTCAAAATGCACCCACCAAAGGGTGTTAACAGCTAAAAAAACTTGATGCGTGTTCGGGAGTTTATATGAGCCACGGATTTTAACTATGAACTGGAATCACTAACTGTCTCGTGTAAGTGAGTGAGTGGTTGGTGTCGCCAAGTAAAAATGATTAGTTTCTAAACACTTTAGCTGTGGCACTTTCAAAATTAAGCAAAGCACAATAGTTACAATCACACCCTGAAACAAATCTTTATATAAAGTTAAATATAAATCGAAAATCGATGTAATTACCTCCATAGCGGATTCAATATCTTCGATAGTGGCATTTAACCACAAGGGATGATCTTTAATTGCAGATTCCATGGTTAAGAAAAATTCTTGTACTCTTTTGCCATCATGGTCAGGATTTGCAGTGGAAAATGAAAACGATACTATGAAGCTGAAATCAAATCCAACATTAATTTTTTAAAAAAATTGAAACCCTAGAAATAGACTAAATTAATTAAAAAAAAGTAAATAAAAGAACAAGACGACCTTTTGATGGAGCGAACGAGATCGAGGGAAGCGGGGTTACGCATGCGATCGAGAAAATCGTAGAAGGTTACTGAGTGAGCCGATGATGATGACGATGACGTGTCCATTTGGAAATGCCCGGGGTGAAATTGACGAAAGGGAAAGTTAATATGGACTTGAGTGATAATAGTAATTTAGTTAAAGCCATTTAGAAAGTAAACAGAGTTTCAGAAACTCGGACTTTGACTGGCTAGCAGATTAATGAAGAAGACCGTTAGGTTTCGCACGTGATTCTTCTTTAACTAACTATATTATTAACAAGAAATATGACTGGGCCGGGCAGAATATGAAATGGGCCTACCCGTTTTAAGGAAGAGATGGATTATTTAATTTACCCCATTTAAATATCTAAAAAATAATATTAATGGGATGAAGAAGAGGGGAATTAGTTTGAATGTGGTATTGTATAATGTTTTGATCTGGGGGTTTTGTAAAGTGGGGTGCATTTTATAAAAGTTTGAGGCAGATTTAGGGGAGCAAATGGACCTTCAGGCTTCAGGCAGGGACAACCACCAAAGTAGTCGCGAGCAGGAGAGCCTCCAAAAGAAGAATGTCGTCAGGGTCAGATTAAGCTGGATGACTCACGTCCGAAGATCCTGCTCATCTCCGAAGACTAAATTTTCTTCAGCTTCATCACCCAAGTCATCCAAAAGATTGATCATGAGGCTCCAACT
Organism: Zanthoxylum bungeanum; assembly: GCA_019454045.1. Lineage (NCBI taxonomy): Eukaryota > Viridiplantae > Streptophyta > Magnoliopsida > Sapindales > Rutaceae > Zanthoxylum > Zanthoxylum bungeanum. The sequence continues at coordinate 183,928 of SKCR01042819.1, forward strand.
TTGAATGTGGCGATCTCAATCGTAGTCTTGATCTGTGACCCCAACACCTGCTTTGCACTCATCTGGACCTCCCCTATAGGCTCGATCAGCAGGGTCCTTGATGCGATCCTCCCAACCCAGACGGTAACACCTAACACTATTCACATGACTGATGACATTGTATAGACCATGAGACTGGGATAGAAGGAACTTGAACGGTCATCAACATTCTGAAACTGCTTTTTTAACTTGGAGACCTCCACACTCATAGCAACATGCCTTTGGAGGAACTCACTCCGTTTTTTCTGGGATGCTTCCAGGTCTTGTAAGAAGAACAACACATGAGGAGCTGAAAATAGCTAGAAATAAAATGAAGCCAAAGACCCCAGAACGGAGGACCTTACCTGCTGAACCTTGGAAACCTCAGCATGAATCTCCTATTTCTCACAAGCAGTTGTGGCCAAATTCGCGTGCAGCTCATGATTTTCAAACTCCCTTTGAGTCGGCCTCTCCTTAAGCGTTGACTGAGTAGCAGCCAAAGTAGACACATCCTTTTTTCGAGCTTCAGTCTTGCGCTTCAACTCCACCCTCAGAGACTCCACCGCCTCTGAAGCATTTGCCAGTTTATTATGTGCCTCCTGAAGACGAGCCTTTGGCATCTGGAGCAGTTGGGCTGCATAAATGGCACTCACCCCACTAAACTGTAAAATCCCGTTGCTGAGGACAAGAACTTGAAGTAAAGAAAACAGACTTTGTTGTGCAGAGAGGGAGGCGACAATGGAACGTACAGAGCCCAGCAAATTATGAAACTCCCCAACATTAAAAGAGGAGCTTGGTAGCTTAAATAATTGCTCTACAGAACTTGAAACATGCCCCGGAGTAGGCTGTAAAAGATGTGATGCATAAGCCAGAGGCGATGCAAGATGAGCCAAAGAAGACCCCAAAACAAGAACATGCAGCTCAGAAACCAAAATATATGACTTGAGGTAAGAAGCGGAGATGCAGACACAGATGGATCAGGGCCAATTTGAACGGCGGGCACAACAAACCCTGACCCAGATCAACGGATGTAGAATTTGACCACACCTCAGCCTTTGAGGAGCGTGCCAACTCGCCCATAACCTTTTGTTCTTGGGATGACGCTGTAGCTGACACTCGTTTTCCTCTTCGGGAGTTGGAGATCTAGGATGGACAGAAACGAGGCACCAAATAGGAGTCTGACTGATGCAGAGAAAGCCGTATGAGGTTTTTACAATACAACATAAGCAACATGAGTGGATTGTTGTAAAGACTGTGCCGTAACAACATCAGGCTTGATCTTTGAAAGGAGGACGAGATCATCAGAGGTACCATCCGAGGCAGCAACCAGCATATCAAAACCTAAATTTTCAGGCTTGTAAGGCAATTTCAAGTTGGCCTTCTTCATATAGGTATCATTGCTCCATTCAGCACATGTCTTCGTCCCGTAGAACTTCTTTAGGTTCGCCCAGTCCTGGTCATCAGGAGGAATGATTTCGGATGTCACACTCGATTCGAGGGAGGAAGGTTCCAGCCTCTGACAGGCACATGCTTACCCCCAAACATATCTTCAAAGTGAGCCTTATGTTGGATGAACCACATCTTGTCATTCTCTTGAAACATAGATGAAAGGTCATCGGTGATTAAGAGAGAAAAAAAAAGGCCGCAACGCACCAAGACATGAAGGCAATCCATATTCACCACTTTATGGATGTGAAACGCCTCATTCCCCATTGGCACCACAAACTTGTGTAAGAGCTTAACTCTTTCTCTGGACAGCTCGGGACAATAAGAAATGTATACAGAACCTGAAGTTGAAAAAAGAAGAAACATGCCAGACCATACAATTAACCACAAAGGCGTGAACTTTATATTAAAAAACAGGAAAAATGGTAAAATACCTTGATTCATCAATAGTCGTAAAGGAAATGTGGTAAAATACCTTGATTCATTGACAATCGTAGAGGAAAGATGGCACGATCGATGACGGCAGTCTGCCAGTTGTCGGTCACCATTAATAGACCATTGTAAAACCAATATTTTTCCGAGTGAGGCAACCCCGTGAACATGATAATTGACTTTTGATGCGCAAATGTGTATTTGTCCATGCCACCGACAGACCATGCCTTGGTCAGAGAGAAGATGTAGAAGAAATCACGAATCATGAGACGTGATTGGCACGATCGATGACGACAGTATGCCAATTGTCGGTCACCATTAATAGACCATTGTAAGACCAATATTTTTCTGAGTGGGGCAACCCCGTGAACATGATAATTGACTTTTGATGCGCAAAAGTGTATTTGTCCATGCCACCAGCAGACCATGCCTTGGTCAGGGAGAAGATGTAGAATAAATCACGAATCGTGAGACGTGATTCATTGACCAAGCAGAAGACAATGAGATCTATGATGCATATAAGGCCGTTGGGGGTTAACTGCATCAGATGTGGGTTACTGAGCGTACATATGTAATTGAGTAAGCAGTGAAGGGGGAACCAGAAGATCCAGAGATGATACTCCCCCAGAATAATGCCACAATGAGGGACAATGATGAGGTTGGTCTCCTAGAGAGATGCACTCTCAGGGAGGGGCTGCGGGTAGATGTCATGAGGAATATCATTGTCTTCCATCAGACGTTGAATCTTGTCGTCAGAAGAAACTGAATAGGCCATGGTAACATGAGAATTGGATAACTTGGATTTGGAAGAGAGAGTGTTAAGAAAAAGGTTTCGCAAGAGGATGAAGCACAAAGGTTCGAGATTTGAAATAATGGAGTTGACAATGGCTGTCAATTTATTTTTAAAGGATGAGACTGTTGAGTTCCCAAGGAGATGTAGAAAAATCCAATAGCACCCAAAAAGCCACTAAAAGCCCAATTTCGAATTTGTTTGTTCCCGTAATTTCTTCAAAATGATGCAAACAAAAATGGGAACTGTTTGGGAAAAAATCAAGCACACAACACGTGGTCAAACACATTTCATAGGGGATCCAGATCCCTCGTCAAGACCTAACAACAGAGATTGTCATCAGAGTCTGGTACATAACCTGCCATCATAGTCTAGTACAAAACATGTCATAAGAGTCTGGTACATAACCTATCATCAGAGTCTGATATATAACCTATCATCAGAGTTTGAGGGTAGAACTTACAATCAAAGTCTGAGGGCAAAATCTATCATCAAAATCTTAGGGCAAAATCTATCATCAAAATCTATCATCAAAATCTGAAGTCATGACCTCAGTCAAAGTCTGAATTCGAAACTACTCGATAAGAGTTTCATATCAGGTTTGGTTCCAATAAAGGCAAGAAAAAACCATGTGAAGATTGAGCTCGAGATATCGGCTTCTTAATGACACGAATATACTAAACAAGGAATGAGACATCCAATTCATTACTTTCCGTTTTTTTTAAGCTGGATAATTATATAGAATATGGAAGTACCGAGATTTTAGGGAGTGAGCCAGTTAATGGGAAACATGAATGAAATGTAACCGCTGTCAGTTTATTTTCATTGTAATTATATATTATAAATAGTACAAAAAACCCTAAAATAATGGATAAACCTTTTGATATTCAGACAATAACATAGTATTTTGATCAACTTCTATATTTTTCTTTTTATTTTATTGTTTGTAGAGTTTGCTGCACAAACAATTCCATATTGAACCGATTTCGAATAAAAAGAAATAATCATCCTGTCATGTTGTTTCTCATTCATGATTCAATAAATATCTTTCATCTAATTTCTATATTTTATTTTATTTAAATAATTGATATTATAATTTTCTTTTAAAAAAACAAATAGATGTTATAATTAAAGTATATATATATATATATATATATATATAAAATATGAGTTAAAATTATTTCAACTTAAACTTTTGACTTATAAATTTTAAATTATTGATTTCATACAATCTAATAGCAATTGAATTACATCATTGAATTCTACCTTAACTTTCAATAAATACTATACTAGATAATCAGGGTCAGTTATAAGATTTA
>SKCR01042820.1:0-188436 GCA_019454045.1 Zanthoxylum bungeanum
TTAGGCCCAATTAAAATTTTAAAGGTCCATTTCATTATATTTGGACTTTATGGATATGGTTTTGGGCCCAATTGGATCCAACCAATTAACCTAAACCAAACTTGGCCCAACCAAGCCCATTAAGCCCAAATACAACATTTCAGCCCAATTCCAAATTTAGCCCAACTAATTAAATTCTAAAATTCCAAATTTCACAAATTAATTAACTAAAGTGTATAGCCATAATTAATTAGTCAAATTAACATTTCGAAAATACCAATACACTAATTAATCATGCTAATCATCATCAACACATGTCCAACATTATTGAATCAAAAATCAATTCATTCCATGCTTCTTTGTTCACGGGAATTTGGGGTTTTATAAATCGATTTCGATTTCAATCCAATTAAATCTCAAATCAACATTTCCCAAGTCTTTCAACTCATCCAATGATCAAAAGAAAAAACAATTACCATGACATTAGGGCACTGCTAACTTTCGGCCAAGCCAAAGTATTGGGGAAAAATCAATCCAATTCAATTTCATCAAATTGATCATGCATAACTCTAAGTTATCATCATTCAAGCATATTCAAACAATCAATTTCATCAAATCATGCTCAAATCAATTTTACCCAAATTTTACCATAATTCAATTTCATGTTTAATCAAGGCTCTGATACCATTGTTGGGTTTTCTAGGTCTTCCCAAGATCAATTAAGCAATGAAAACATGTGAATACATCAAAGTAAAGTTGCGAAATACTCACTTTGATCGGCTTTTGCGATGCGAAGAACACAAAATCTGCTCATGGAAGAATCGGCCAAGCCTCATTTGTGCTCCTTTTGATTCGGTCATGCTCCTCTATGGATGTCCTCCAAGCTCCAAGCTTTGATTTGAGATTTCATGCTCATGAATAGGTTTCCCTATCACCTTTGTGTAACCCCTTGGATGTTGCTAGCATCTTGGAAAAATTTGCCACAAATATTCCCATTTGCTTCTTGTAACCTCTCGGCCATGAGAGGAAAAATAGAGAGAATTTTAGCACCAAGGCCGAATGAGGGAGAGAGAGAGGAGAGCAAGTTGAGTTGTGTATATGGTTATTTTGATTTCCAAAATCTAATACCAATTACCAATTTCCAAAAAGGTACCAGGCATTTAAGCCTTCCAACAACTCCCATCAATCACAAGTGACTTACATCACATCACTCAAAGTGACTAATGATGTGACGCTTGATGTGACTTGTGGGCCCCACTTGATTCGAAATGCGAGTGGGCCCGCAACACATCCCGGGCTCGGGTTCGCTAATTCCGAATTAAAGAATTTTCCGTTGCGACGTAATTAAATCAAATTTAATTAAATAATTATGTCTAGCAAAATTACTATTCACGTCGCTAGCGAATTAATTCTAAATTAACTTGTTCGCCCGAATTAAAATCTAATTTTAATTCGGCGTCGAAATCTAATTTCGTATAATATATCGAATATATTATTTTATCGATTAATTCCAAATAAATCATTCTCTCTCTTTAATTAATATTTTATCCCAGATAAAATATCTCCGTAATTAATCATATATTAATTTTCTCTCTCTATTAATTAATCCTAGATTAATAATGTTCGAGTCATACGTCATCGGTGAATCTTCGGGAAGCGACCCATGAGATCCCCGGATATTTTGGCAGTAAATCTGGTCGTCGGACTATCCGAATACGTACATACCTAGTACTATTTTTTTACCGATTTACAAGACATGGTTGACTTCTAGCAAAGCACCGTGCCTACCCAATTCTCCAGAAATATTCTTAAAGGAATATGTAATTTGTATCAGGCGTAGTATATACGTAGTATTGTATATTGCGATCCAGTATCGGATGTCACGTGCTAGGCTTGGGGCAGGAATTGTGTATGCCCCGTACGAAGCACATATCGGATCTCTGGTAACTAGTCTCTATAATCGAATAATCATGACCTAGTCATATTATCCCGATGACTGCAGTACTAAAGAGTACTAGTTATGTATCCTGTGTGATCATCATCTCTGCATGACTGAAGTGATACTTCCATCTTGACATCACACCCAATACACTACGATTCTCAATATACCAAGAAGAGGCGTACACAGAACCGCTTAAAGCCCTGGACGACCAAAACCAAATTACATTAATTGTCGCAAGTATTAGCGGTGCAAGTCTCAGTTTAAGACCAAATACACCTACCCTGATTCGGACTTCCATAGACACATAGTCATACTACCAATGGAATTCCGATTTGTCTATCCAGAGCGAAGCTGTTTTCATACCATCGGTAAACACAACCTCCTATTACACTTGCATAAGTATCCAATACTTAAATATATGAGAACTATGTCGTTTTATTCCCATAACACGCACAAGTGCAATACCAGTCTATTCCGCATTATCGATGTCCAATCTCGATAATACTTCGACTATGGATGTTTTAATGATTAAACCTTCATGGATTGATATTGTCTCATATCTTATCAATCTGAAACTAATCATATGGACTCTTATCATTTATATATCCCGGTAATCTAATTACAAATGATAAAAGAGCAATTTCCTTTGTCACATAGTTAATTTGTACAACAACACAATGTTCTGTACAAATAGTGATGCTATGGGTCATAATTGTCCAACATCGGCCTTGTCTCTAGAACCTTCTATTGGCTCTCGGATGATGTGGCAATTTATTTATAGTGCTACAACTGCCCATTCTTGTGTAACCACTGAATCTGATTCCTTAGAGTGGAATAATTGTTGGCCTTATGCCAAATATCTTTGTGAAAGGCATAGTAAAGGTTCAGATATTTGAATTTTTTCAGGGTTTTGATGGAGTTGGGCTCTTTAAATAGATTGGAGTCTTGGCGGGGTTTGAGTTGAAGGGGTTTCCATTGGATCAGTCAAGTTTGGCTTGCGTTCTGGGTTTTTTTATTATATTTGGGCTCGGTTGCTTTGTTTTTTCGTGGTTGAGGGGATGAACTTTTCTTTGAATGAGGTTTATGGGTGGTTGTTTGGGTTGTTTTGGGAGGCTCATTTATTCCATAGTGATAACAACAACACATTGTAGGAAACAGAAATCGGCGACGCAGTCCCGGGCTCGCGGCCCGGTTGGGAGTACGGAATAGCCCGCGGGGGAACTAAACTGGAGAAATAACATGGAGTCGCCACCCGGTTTGAACCGGGAAAATGATTTAAGGCCGCACTCGCCCCTCGCAAGGGAAGACCTCAAACCGTTGGGTTCGGAATGGTCCCTTACTTATGCCACTTGTAATGAAAGGATTTGTGCAATAATCTAACCAAGCCTAAGCAACATATATTTCCAAGGATAATCTACTTCTGAGTACATGCATAAAAAAAATGAATTGGAATAACGGCAAGCATATAATTTCATGAACATATTATATTGATAAACATAGGGACGCAAATGAATAATAATTGTACAAGCATGCATATTAAAGAGAGGCAATTAAGTGCATAAATATTGAAGAGAGCTAACTAAACATATGATGGGGAAGGGAATGACTAGGGGAACAACATACATGAAACATGATAAAGGAATCTGTCCAGTGTGTGCGTGTTCGTGTAGCATTCGTAAACGCGTTCGAACGGTAAACAAAATGCAAGCGTTCGAGTAGAGTTTGATAACGTGTTCGAACGATAAACAAAATGTCCGCGTTCGTATAGCATTTGATAATACATTCGAACGGGATGAGACCTGATGCATGATACAATAAAATGCAAGCGCGTTCGAGTAGCGTTCGTAAACGCGTTCGAACGGTAAACAGAATGCAAGCGTTCGAGTAGCGTTTGATAACGTGTTCGAACGATGAACAGAATGTCCACGTTCGTATAGTGTTTGATAACGTGTTCGAACGGGATGAGACCCGATGCATGATATAATAAAATACATGCGCATTCGAGTAGCGTTCGTAAATGCGTTCGAATGGTAAATAGAATGCAAGCGTTCGAGTAGCGTTTGATAACACGTTCGAACAGAATGAGGCAGGATGCATACGTTCGTGTAGCGTTTGGAAACGCGTTCGAACGAGATTGCCAAAATGGCATCTGAAATGACACAAACACATGTATGGGTGAACAAATACATGATACAGGACCTAGTATGCTTGATTGAACATATTTCACATTCAATCGAGTACACCTCGTCCGGCGCGGTAAAACATCGTGGTAAAGGTAGCCTTTAGGCATTTCCCTCGAATATAGGACCTTTAATCCACCCTAGTTAGCCCATGCGCACTAGAATGCAATGCATGCATAAATAAAGCAATGATATGCAAAGGGTAAATGACATAATAAAAGGCGCGGCAAAACATCGTGGTAAAGGTAGCCTTCAGGCATTTCCCTCGAATAGAAGACCGTTAATCCACCCTAGTTAGCCCATGCGCATTATATTACAATGCATACAAATGAATGAGACAATAATATGGAATTCCGTATATCCGATTAAACATATCTCATATTCAATCAAACATACTTCGTCCGACGTGGCAAAGCATCGTGGTAAAGGTAGCCTTTAGGCATTTCCCTCGAATAGAGGACCTTTAATCCACCCTAGTTAGCCCATGCGCACTAGAATGCAATGCATGCATAAATAAAGCAATGATATGCGAAGGGTAAATGACATAATAAAAGGCGTGGCAAAACATCGTGGTAAAGGTAGCCTTCAGGCATTTCCCTCGAATAAAAGACCTTTAATCCACCCTAGTTGCCCATGCGCATTATATTACAATGCATACAAATGAATGAGACAATAATATGGAATTCCGTATATCCGATTAAACATATCTCACATTCAATCAAACATACTTTGTCCGGCGCGATAAAGCATCGTGGCAAAGGTAGTTGTAGGCACTGCATTTTTGCATATAAGTCTCGATGATGAGCCTCGTACGGAGGCACTACCTCTTATGTCACGGAAGTTGCGGGAAACGGACGTCGGAAGGGAAAAGTCAAGAATTGACATTTTATTAGACTTTATTCGCTCGTTTAGTTTCGGGATTGCTCGTTGGACCTCCGTTTTAAAATCACCATTGGCCCAAAACCCCCCGCAAGCTACACTTCCTTGACCCAAACACCTCAGCACAAGACTCTCACGCCATTCACTCCCCACTCAACCTTCACGCCTCTTTTTCCCCCATTCACGTGAACCATCTCCCATGCAAAGCCATGCAACCAAACTCCACTCATTTACCGCTCCACTAACTATTCAAACAACCAAATTAACCTTCCACCAAGCATGCCCCATGCCCTTGACCTCAAATTTACCTTACTCCCCATTTTCAACAAAGTTTTCCAAGCCATTAATGACCTCCCTCACCAAGTCAAGCATGACACATCAAGCATTTAATCTAGCAACCCCACGCCCATGACTAAGCCATCCTCTTTCCATTTTTTTTCAACAAAGTTAGCCACCCAATTAATAACCCTCATTAATGTTAGCCTACCCAATAAATGCACCTTCATTTGCCTATTTAAAGAACCCTTAGCTCCCTTGAAACCCCAAGCACCTTCATAGCACATATAGAACATAAGACACCTCTCTTATCAAGCTCATTCACGCCAACACAGCCCTTGAAGAAATAGCCACTAACACGCCCAAACAACCCCATACAAAAGCCCAAATACACGCCACTACAGCCCCCTAGAAACAGCCTTTGTCACGCCTAAAATACCCTGAACCAGCCCCTCAACCTCACGGCCAAGACCTTTCACTGCAGCCCCATGAAACACGCAGATCAGCCCTTCATTCTGCCTCTCATATTCACGCAAAACAGCAACTAAAGTTGTTCCAAAAACCACCGAAAACTGCACCAAAAATAACCCCATATCACCAAAAAAACTGCAACCCCTTCACTCCCATTTGTCCCACATTGACTAGGAAACAAGCTCCCCTTTAAACAACACCCCTTCACACACAAAAGCCAAGCCATAAACCATTACCCCTTTTGTCCCACATCGATTAGGAAATGACCCTCCACTCAGCAACCCTTGCTTCACGCATCAACGCCCTTTCAACACAAACCAATAGCCCTTTATTCAGCATCAACACCCTCAACGCCACCTGCCTAGCTCACGCCCATTCAGCAAACAACACAGCCCACTTAGCCACTCACGCAACACATTCCACTCATGTCACACATAGCCACTCAACAACACGCATCAACAACCTTCAACTTCACTCAACACACTCACCCCTGCCTTCAAACCAACCCCACTCACCAACACCCTCAACGCATAAAACCAATACCTCACGCCAAAATATGCCCCTTCAACGCAGAAAGCCCCTAAATTAGCGCATAAGACCTCCTCACAAACTGCCAGTTCACACGCATATAGCCCCCCTAGTTCACGTATAAAACCAAGCCCTCAATAGCCACTAAAAGTCCTTGAAAACACAGAAAAACTACACCCATAAATTGCCTTATATCACCACCAAAATTGACCAGAAACCGCAGCGAAACGGAGTAAAAAACAGCGGCCCAAACAGCAAAACAGCGAATGAAAAGGTTGAACCAGTAAACCAGAGGAGTTGTGAAGCATCAACCCTTCCGACAACCGAATACCGCATTTTCGAGAGACAACAAAAGAGGTTAGACCTGAGGGCACCCATTTTATTTATTATCCTTTATTTTTAGTTATTTTATTACTTTATTTCACACGAGTATTGTGGATTAGTGTATGATGTGATTTCCGGATGAACGGAATATGTGTTATCTCTTGTGGTATATCGGATGGAAACCCGAACATAAATTCCATAGCCGAATCTGAATGGACGGTATTGCGGTTTGCACTCGGGATACAATGCCACGTACCACTTGAGAGATTCACATATTTCGTTTCATCTAACCTTGTATTCAAGCATGATTAGGTCGTTAGAAGTTTATTTATTTTAGTCTAGTATGTTATTTCTTTATGCATGACTTAGTTATTTTCTTTCGCAATAGGAGCTTAATTTGCGTTTATATTTAGGTTGTTATTTATTTTTCGTATTTGATAATTCAACACGTTTATTGTGTGATATCGTATGTTTGTCGTTATGAGAATTTATTTTTAAAGTATGCAAAGGCCTTATAGGAATTTAGATTACTTTTGCGAATGTATGTTGAGTAGACTTGGTTAAAATTGCACAAATTCGTTCATTACAAGTGACATAAGTAAGGGACCATTCTGAACCCAACGGTTTGAGGTCTTCCCTTGCGAGGCGTGAGTGCGGCCTTAAATCATTTCCCAGTTCACACTGGGTGGCGACTCCTTTATTCTCCGGTTTAGTCCCATGCAGGCTACTCCGTACTCCCAACTAGGCCGCGTGCCTGGAACAGTGTCGCCGATTTCTGTGTCCTACATTCTGGCGACTCCACTGGGGACAGAGAATCGGCCCCGAAATAATGTCTTGTAATATTTATGATTTTTGCTTTAATTAACCATGTCTATTGTGGGTTTAAGGAGTTTAATCAAAGGTATTGTTAAGGCTAGGTGATGGTTTGGTGTCTTCCTTCACTCACTACCTTTCTATAAGGAAAGGTTGTGAAGGCACCTAGATAATCATTCACATGTAGCTCATTGTGATAGACTAATTTGGAGGACTTGTTGTTTATTCCTATCACCAAGGCGATAAGAGCCTAAGAGGCTTGGGTACTTAAGAGAGTTCGCTTCACCCTCCCTCTGGGGAATCTACAATAAGGAATCCATTTGACAGTTAGTCACATACCGAAACTCGTTGGCACGTACCGTAAGGTATAAAAAAGGTACGCTCATTTGGTCTTTTGAACCCTTGAGTGGGGAGTCCTAGTTGTGGGCAATCCTTCATCAGCGAGAGCCTTTGTTTACACTCCTGAAACCTACATGTGAACCTTAGTTGTATGACCCTTAGAAATTATCTATTTATGCTTGTGTTTGGGGCCATCGTCATTTGGATTCAGTTGGACTTTTTGTCAAGAGATATGAACTTGTTGGGCCATTTAAACTGGGACAAGTTCATGTCATTTGACAATTGGGCCAAAGCTTCTAAAATGCCGATTGGCCATTTTGTGTTTAGGCCTCTTATTATTTGAAGTTGTTTAGTTATGTTATCGCAAAAGTATAAACTTGTTGGGCCTTTTCAACTGGGACAAGTTTGCACTGCGCAATAGTATGACTAAATGCTTTAAAATGATAATGGGTCAATTGGTGTAAAAATCTTAATGATCTTGTTTATATAATGCATTACACATGTACATAGTAACATGCAGTTTGAAGAGACACCATAGATTCCCATTGGGTTAGGGAGGAAGGGAGACTCATCAAAAGACTAACAATAAATATGAGTGAATCAGTTAACGAGGGCTCTCGTATGGATCAGATTGAAGCCAATCTCACCAAGGTTACTGAACAACTGCAAGCTTTGGTCGCTGCAGTGTCTAATATAGATGTGCCCCATGCTGGAGGAAGTTCTGAGAATGAGAGGCGTGAAGATCCTCCAAACAGGGTGAATGATGATATTCCTATCTTTGATGATGATATGGCCGAATATGCCGCTGGGAAGATAGCCGGGTCTCAGGCTGAGATACAGAAACTCCGTGACCAGGTGGAATCAGTTACCCATAAACTGAAGGGTAAGCATGAGGACCTGTTGGACTATGAGGCAATGACCTTCGAGGAGCAACTGCCAGCTCAGTTTAAAATGCCCGACATAGCCAAATTTAATGGAAATGGGGACCCGAGGGTCCACCTTCGATAATATGTCTCGGTGATGAGTTCAGTGGGCCTATCACAACGCCAAGTTCAGAAAATGTTTGGAATGTCACTTGAGGGAGCACCCATGGTAAGGTACCATAACCTTGAAAGAAAGGTTAAGGAAGATTGGAGGGAATTAGTAGAAGCTTTCCTGAAGCAGTATGTTACAGACTTAGAAATTGACCTGTCACTCCGCGATTTGGAGAACACCAAGCAGAAGCCGGAAGAAAGCTTCAAAGAATATGTAGACCACTGGAGGAGCCAGCTTCTGAAAATGCAAACTCGGCCCTTAGAGAATGACCAAATCAAAATGATTATCAATGGCACCAAGCCCTCAATCTATGCCAAGTTAAGAAGAATGACCTCCATGATTGCAGATTTCCGACAGTTAAGGGAAACTGTTATGGATATTGAAGAAGAGGAAGCCAAGAATCGAAAGTTCTATAGCCTGAATAGAAGGACTGTTGGATTACCGTCGGGGACCAAGCCTGTTTCTGCTGAAGTTACTGCAGTTAAGAACATACGTTTTTCCAACTTGGGTAGGCCTCTATCAAAAGTGCTTGAGAAGTTGATAAAGTAAGGATTCCTGAGACCATTGGAACCAAAACCACTTCCACATCCTCCACCACCACATCTTAACCTAAACCAATACTGCCACTTCCACCAACAGAAAGGCTATGACACTGACAGTTATGCCCGCCTCCGCCATGAAATCCAAGACCTAATTGACTCCCGCAAAATCCCTGACCCTGAGAAAGAACAGCCAAACACACACCGTAACCCCCTGCCTAACTACCACTCTGTCCCCCCGCTTACCTACATGATCAACTCTGGCCTACCAGAAGACTTTGTCCTTCAAACATTTGACCACCATGCCTTTTGCCTGGGGATCTGGGACAGTAACAGTGAGGATGAGATAGAACAGAAGAAGAATTTCTGGGAGGACTTTTCGAGCAGTGATGAGGAAGAAGTGAAGGGGATGACCCGTAGTGGGCGCTTTTATAGTGATACAGCAGAAAAGGAGAAGGAAGTATTGACAGAAGGCCGGGAAGTGACTGAGAATATTGAGAATGCTGAGGGGGATGCAGTACTGCGGTAGTTGAAGAGGACCCGGGCACAGGTCAGCATCTGGGAACTGTTGTGTTCGTCACAGGAGCACAGAAGTGCTATGGTCGAAGCCTTGAGCAAGATAGTGGTGCCGGAAGACGCCAATCCTGCGATGTTTGTCGGATCAGTGCAGAAGGAAGCTCTACAGATAACCTTTTCTGAAGAAGAACTCCCGCTGAGGGAAGAAATCACAATAGACATTTATTCATCAGAGCTGAGGTGATGGGCAAGAAGACATCTTGCGTGATGGTGGATGAAGGCTCATCCATCAATGTGTGCCCATTGAAGATTTTAGCAAAGCTAGGTATGAAGCTGACAGATCTGAGTCCTCTAATATGACTATCAAGGCTTATGATGATAGTAAGCGGGGAGTCGAGGGTACTTTTTCCGCGATAGTTAAGGTTGGTCCGGTTGATGATGAGGTTGAGTTTACAGTACTTGATATACCGGCCACTTTTGCTCTGTTATTGGGAAGGCTGTGGTTTCACAAACTTGGGGGCGTGCCCTCTACTCTGCATCAGGCTATTAAGTTTCCATACGGGGGAGAAATTGTCACCATCCGAGCCGAGGTAGATAATGTTGTGGCCGCTTTGGAAATACAACCTTATACAAGGTTCCAAGTGTCAGCAACTTTTGAAGAGTGGGTGGATCCTAAGGTGGCTAGGATCATGGAGAAGATGAAGTTTGAGCCAGGAAGGGGTTCAGCATTGCCAAACTTTAAAGGGCAGACTACCCGGAGGGGTTTGTGATACAAGTCTGACGAGGAAAAGCCGAAGACAAAGAAGAATGGGTTGAAACTGATGGAATGCTTTGTGAAGGCTTCGGGGTATCAAGGGGAGCCTGAACCAGTAGAGGTCAACGGGATTGTGGTGCCCGGATTCGAGATCTTTCAGGATATGCTGGGTGAGAAGCCACTGACAGAAGAAGTTGCGAAGGAAGAAGAGAAGTGGGAGGAAGAGCTGATGACACTGGAGAGCCTGACCCTCGAGGAAAATGTTGAAACTGAGAAAGACCCCGCTGCGGGAGATGAAGCATCTGTGGAGGATGAAGATATTTATCTCTCTGATCTATTTGAATGTATTTCTGCATCTGCTAGCAATAAAGACGTTCATTTCGCTTACTTGTCTGAGTCTCTCAATTTGCATGACTTGAGCATATTTGACATCAACTCAACCAAAACAAACACATTCAACATTGGTACGCCTGAAAGCCCCAATGAGATCTTAATTGCAAGTGAGGTTACCCCTGAAGAGCGGAACAATTTAGAAGAGATGTTAATCAAATATGCTAAAGTATTTGCTTGGTCCTATGAAGACATGTCTGGGGTAGACAGAAGTATTGCCCAACATACAATACCGACTTATCCAAACATGAAGCCGGTGAAATAGAAACTCCGAATGATGAGACCAGAGTGGGCCGAGAAAGTCAGAGAAGAAGTCAAGAAGCAGATAGATGTGGGATTTTTATAAGTGGTGAATTATCCCGAGTGGTTGGCAAACATTGTGCCAGTACCAAAGAAAGATGGGAAAGTCAGAATGTGCGAAGATTACAGAGATCTGAACAAGGCTTGCCCAAAATATGATTTTCATTTACCTCATATAGATGTGCTTGATGACAGTACGGCTTTATCTGCCATGTACTAATTTGCGGATGGGTTCTCGGGGTATAACCAGGTTCTTATGGCTGAAGAAGACAAGCATAAGACTGCTTTTGTCACTGAATGAGGCACATATTGTTACAGGGTAATGCCGTTTGGGCTCAAGAATGCAGGAGCTACTTATCAGCGGATGGCCACTACTCTATTTCATGAACTAATGTACAAGGATATTGAAGTGTACGTGGATGACATGATGGTCAAGTCAGAAAGGAGAGACGGGCATATAGAAGCGTTGGAGAAGTTCCTTGAACGAGTCGACAAGTACGACCTGAGGCTGAACCCCAAGAAGTGCATGTTCGGAGTAACGTTGGGAAAGTTGCTGGGACACACAGTGGGAATGGGAGGAATAGAAGTGGACCCTGAGAAAATCAAGGCAATTACTGAGATGCCAACACCAAAGACAGAGAAAGAAGTCAGAGCATTCCTGGGAAAAATTCAGTACACATCAGTCGGTTCATTGCCAAATTGACATCGGTATATGAACCTATTTTCAAATTGCTGAGAAAGGATCAGCCAGTGAAATGGAATGAGCAGTGTCAGGAAGCCTTCGAAAAGATGAAAGAATATTTGGTAAAGCCTCTCGTTTTGAGACCTCCTAGACCGGGCAAACCTTTGGTGCTGTATTTGGTCGTAGAACTAGAAGCACTGGGGGCGATGATGGTACAGGCTGGAGCATGTAGTCTAATATTTGAGTGAGAAGATGCTTCCATACAAAGCCCGCTATCAGGAAGTAGAGAAGATATGTTAGGCAGTAATGTGGGCATCCAGAAAATTACGTCATTACTTCCAATCTTACAAGATTCAAGTGGTAGCAAAGGAGAATCCATTAAAGTATCTGCATTCAGTGTCTTCACTAGTTGGGAAGTTAGGCAGATGGCTGGTGTTGCTGACAGAGTTTGATAATGAGTACCTCACTTCTAAAGTAATCAAGGGGCGAGCTGTGGCGGAGTTCCTGGTATTGCAACCCATTGAAGGGGATCAGTACAAGTTTGAGTTCCCATATAAGGAACCGTACCTGTTTAAACGCTGTGCTGATCAATTACTGAGACGGTGTGTCCCACAAGAGGAGGTTAACAGTGTTTTGCAACACTGTCATTCATCACCATACGGCGGACACTTCAGCGGAAACAAAACTGCAGCCAAAGTCCTTCAATCAGGTTTGTTCTGGCCCACTCTTTTTAAAGATGCTTATCTTTTTGCTTTTCAATGTGACAGGTGCCAGAGAACGGGAAATATTTCGAGGAGAAACGAAGGACCGTTGCAAAACATTCTAGAAGTGGAAATATTCGATGTATGGGGTATTGATTTCATGGGACCCTTTGTTCCATCATTTGGAAACCTGTACATCCTGGTTGCTGTGATTATGTTTCCAAATGGGTTGAAGCAATTGCACTGCCATCCAATGACTCAAAAGTTGTGATCAAATTCATAAAGAAGAACATTTTTCACTCGATTCGGAACACCGCGGCAATTATCAGTGATGGTGGCTCTCATTTCTGCAACAAATACTTCGATGCACTCTTATCCAAATACGGAGTTACTCACAAAATTGCCACTGCTTACCATCCACAGTCAAATGGACAGGTTGAGGTTTCAAACAGGGAGATCAAAAGAATCCTAGAAAGAACCGTTGGATCAACAAGGAGGGACTGGTCAACAAAACTAGATGATGCATTATGGGCCTACAGGACAGCTTACAAGACACCCATTGGTATGTCTCCATATCGATTAGTGTTTGGGAAAGCATGCCATCTGCCAGTTGAGCTTGAACACAAGGCGTACTGGGCACTGAAGAAGTTGAATTATGACTCACAAGCTGCAGGAGAGAAAAGACTTCACCAACTCAACGAATTGGAGGAATTTCGCCTACAGGCTTATGACAATGCCAAATTATACAAGGAAAAGACAAAGAAATGGCATGACAAAAAAATAGTGCACAGACAGTTGAAACCAAGGCAGCAGGTGTTGTTATACAACTCGAGGTTGAAACTTTTCCCTGGAAAGTTGAAATCTAGGTGGTCTGGACCATTTGTAATCACTCAGGTTTTACCATATGGAGCTGTTGAGCTACTGGATCCCAATACCAACAACACATTCAAAGTTAACAGTCAGCGTGTCAAGCACTACTGGGGAGAATCATTTGGGCGACAAAAAGAAAGTGTTACACTTTCAGATCCAGCATAAACGTTCGAGAAGTAATGTCTAGCTGACGACTTAAAACTTAGCGCTCGCAGGGAGGCAACCCATGCAATTTTTGTATATATTGTGATTTGGTGTGATTTAATATTGTGTGTTTAGTTTTTGCAGATTAAGTCATTTCAAGATGGAAGAAGCTCTCGCAAATCTTCACAAGCAATTTCCTTATCTCCCACAAAAATCTCTATTGAAAGTTTACAAAGCTCGCTTGGAACGAATGAGACTACTGACGATCCATGGTGTGCCCAATGATATTCGTTGGGTAATTGAAGCAAGAGTTCGATTGGCAGGTGAGTCTTCTGAATCTTTTATTTCACATCTGCCTGGTTTTGGAAGAAGCACCTATGCAAAGAAACGTAGAGCTAAACAAATGGGTGTTTGTTACAAATGTGCACGATGGAATTGCAACACTCGTTGTCGTTCTTTTGGAATGGTGTCTGTTAATCGCGAAGACAAAATTAAATTCATTAGGGATGGCTTGAGTAAGGAGTCTTTAGATGATATATCTTCGACTCTTGAGACGCATCCCAGTGGACATGTTCATATAGCCTTTCGCAGATTACATACACAATTTCAAAAAGAAAGACAACAGTTAAGTCTAGGGAATCTGACTCAAAAAGACCCTGTTTGCCAATTTATAAGAAAATTGGATGGGAAGCTTGTCCCTGACGCATAGACGTCAATCAAGCTTGTTATTTTTGTAAATATTATATCTCTTTATCTTTTTCTAATAATTGTGATTTATTTTTTTTTGTTTTCTTTATTTTTCTCCGACAGGATCCAGATCTTGTTGACTATCACGATCTATTTTACTATTTCGCTACTAATCGTCCTTTGGAAGATACTTGTGCTATTTTTACTCACCCTTTTTCAGGTATTATAATTCAACTCATCATTGCACATTTGAAGATATCCAGAGTAAAACATGGAAGCCACTTCAAGAAGACGAGTTGAAAACATTTGTGTGTTTTGCGGTAGTACTGTTGGTACTAAACCACAATACATAGAAGCAGCACAGGAATTGGGTCGAGTCTTAGCCGCAAGGAATATACACTTAATATATGGCGGAGGTAATCTTGGACTAATGGGGATTGTTTCAAAGGCCGTACAGGAAGGAGGCAATCATGTTTTAGGAATCATCCCAAAACCCTTGGCAGAAGCAAATCTTATTGAACCAACAAACGGAGAGGAACTGATCGTGCCAGGTATGTCTGAACGACTGGTAGAAATGATTAATCGTTCTGATGCTTTTATTGCTTTGCCAGGTGCTTGGGCACATTGGGGAAATTTTTATTGTACTATCTTGGGCGAACCTAAACATACACCAGAAACCAATTGGGTTGTACAACGTTGATGGGTTTATGATTTTCTTGGTGTGTTTCTTGATGATGCTCGAAGAAATGGGTTCGTGTCAAAACCTTTAAAAGAACTCCTCTTTACTGCCAGAACTGCTCCAGATTTAATTGATCAACTCATAGCCTATGAACCGAAAGTTGACCCTATCATTTCAAAGATAAATTGGTCCGAGGACGATCGTGGTAAGAGACGTCGAATTAATCTGGATCTTAACCTGTAATTTTCCTGTAGAATTTCAACTAACCAGGTGGTATTATTTTCTAAACTCTTCTTCTACTGTTTAAGACATTGAGGACAATGTCTCATTAGGTTGGGGGTGAGGTATAGTTAATAGTACTTGTTTGTATTGTGTTTTTATTTTTAGTCCAAAATTTTTCGAAAAATACAAAAAAAATTGAAAAATTTTCAAAAATTACAAAAATATTTTGCTTTTTGTTTTTTTATTTTGACTAAAAAGGTGAATTGGTAAGAAGTAGCCGAAGGTAAGAGTCCACTCTTGAGACGTATTTCAAACCATTTATTTCGAAATAAGTTAATTTTTGTTTATTTCCTTTTGAATTATTAATTTGTGAATTCTCCATAATACTGACTAAAATGAATCTTCATATGCTCATTTGACAGGTATTATCAACATACATAGTAACATACAGACATGAGCTGTAATTGAAAAATTTGTAATATTCCGTGCTATAGTTTAATTGGAGGAAGCATCTATACATAGTTATGGAATAAAAAAAAAAAAAAAAAAAAAAAAAAAAAAAAAAATTTTGATGTACAAAAATAAAGTATCTAAGATCCGGGTTATTAGTAAGTCTGTAAGGGGTTTAACATCTAGTGCCCTAAAACCAACTGTTTGGGAGTCATTGGCCCAAAGCTCGCTACATGGATCGAAGATACTGCAAAAATATATTCATATCTGAAGTCTGAGTAATTAAGTTCGTAGGGGTGTCTTAACACCTGGTGCCCTAAAGCCAACTGGTTTAGGAGCCACCGACCCAAAGCTCGCTACATAGACGAAAGGTATTGTATATAAATAAAAAGTCAAAATTCAGAAAAAGCAAAGAAAAAATCAGAAAAATCAGAAATTATTCCATTACTACAAAAAGGTGTGAAATCTTATAGAACTTTAGGACAAAAATATTACTCTCTTATCAACTGCACTTATAACTGTTGTGGGCAAAAATGAGTTGTTTAATATTTTGTTGGCTGTGTATATGAAGAATGGTAAAAATAATCGGAGAATTTACTTATTTAGTAATTTAGAATGAAACAAAACATCTAGTAACTTGGATTAGAAATTTCACCTGATTAGTCAAACATCTTTATTCTCTTTTCGCTTGTCTTTTTGCTTTTGTGTGCATTAGTTTCACTACCTTTTTACTTTTATAAAATGTTTGTGGGTATCATTGCTGTAAACCTTCACGAGACTACAACTCGTCCACTAGGGACACCTAGGGGTTAAAGGCTTGTTGCATACGCTAAATGCAATCGTGATCCCTACGAAAGTGGCTTAGTTAAATTTTATTCTGTTATTTTTATTTTGTATTTTGCTCGAGGACTAGCAAAATGTTAGGTTTGGGGGTGTGATGAGTGGTATTTATATCACTATTTCCCACTCATTTAATCTAATATTTTGTATAGTTTCTTGAGTTTTGTGAATGTTTTGATGTGTTTTGTGTTATTTTGTAGATAAATAAAGTTTGGAAAGCACTAGAGGCAATTTGAGGCAAAACCGGACAAAAATGCGTCAACAGGGATATTTTCGTCTCTTGCGCGTCGCGACGCTGGAGCACTGCGCGCCGCGACGCCCAGCGTGCGCCGAATCTGCTAACATGCGCCGGGTCCACAAAAATCAGAATCTGAGAAAAGTTGACTTTGCTAACGTGCGCCGTGACATGTGTCACCATCACAACAGAGATGCTAAAATGCGCCTTGCCACGTGTCGAAATCCTATTGCTTGGACGGCCACCGACCCACGTGTCATCCTACGTGTCGCCAATCATCGTCCACATCAGCAGCCACATCAGCAAGTCAACCGAGTCAACATGCCATGTCATCATCAGCCAATCACATCGCGACACGTGTCAACCTCTCATTCGTCTGACGGCCGCCGCCCCACGTGTCGCCACGTTGTCTTCCACATCATCAGAGTGACGTCACCAATGACGTCATGAACAGTGACACGTCACCAATGACGTCAGCATAATAATTGAGTCTTAGCCGCCTTGCCACGTGTCGCTTCAACAGTCAGCCGCCATGCCACGTGTCGCCTTCTCATCGTGCCACGTCAACCAAATAGTGAAAAATCCAGCGTCGCGACGCTGAGGCTTTGGCGTCGCGACGCGCGAACAGTGACCCAATAGTGAATTTTTTTTGCTATAAATAGGCCGCGAATTTTCAGTTTTTATTACACCTTTTCTCACTCCTTCTATGTAATTAGGGAGTTTCTCTCTCTAGAATTTTCATTTTTATTTTTTACTTTTTACTTTTGTAATAATTTTAATTACTGTTTGTAGTAATAATAATTTACTTTCTTTATTTTACAGTTTTTACTATTCACTATGCGGAGGTAACTTCCCTATGCTAAGGTGAAAGGTAATTATTTTATTATTGCTATTTAGATTAATCTCCCTTAAAAATAATATATTTACTATTTAAAATTCTGATTAATAAAGGAATACCGCTATATTGGTCGGTTGGTAAATTTATTTTCTGTTGGTTTGAAACTGATTAATCAAGGATACCGCCAGACTGGTCGGTTGGTAAATTTATTTTGGTACCGCCTTTATGGCTGGATTATGGACAAATATTACCGCCTATATGGCTGGTTGGACTTAATTGGACTTAATCAGGATACCGCCAGATTGGTCGGTTGATTAAATAATTTCATAAGTTATATATTATTTTATTGGGAGATATCTAAATTAGTAATATTAAAAGTAATTCCTTTTTGCCTTAGCATTTTAATTCATTTGTAATTTTCTCTTCAGCATTTTCATTATCGCAATTACTTTTCAGCAGTTTATGTCTTTTATTTCAAGTTTTTATCAGCCCTAGCTATGTGTCATAACTAAGTTAATATCTAGGGTTGTGATGAAATTCAATGTCACGGGCCTATAAGGGTTAGATTATATTTGGGTAATATAAAGATTTATTTATTGAGTCTTAATCTTAATGCTCTTTAATTAACTGGCCATTAATTAAATTGACTAGGTAAACTTAAAATGAACTAGACATAGGGATTTTAAGTTTAAAGACCTTAGATTCAATAGCCCACGATCTTCCTTAAGGATAGATAACCCTTTCAATAGATTTCCTTACAGGATAGGAATATACCTGTCGGGCGGGGGTGGGGGGTAGTCTTAATTGGAACTTAATCGTAATGAATCTAGGTAATTTGGTTGACATAGACATATGGTTCAATTGGATTATACTAGGTATTTGTAATTGACCATCGGAAGAGGCTTTTACATAATTAGTGTTTCAGGTTAATAAATCAATATATTACCCAATTATAAAATAACCACTTTATCTTTATATAATATTGGAATAAATCACAACCCTAGATAGTTTTAATATTGAATTTTCTCAAAATATCTTTTCAATAAATTTTATTTTATTGTCTTTAAATTTAGAATCGTCGCTATTTCAAATTAGTTAAACAACCTGTTAGATACTAGTAATCATTTAACCTCATAAAATTAATAACTTAGGTATTAAGTCCTCGTGGGATCGATACTTTTTATACTACTTGAACGATACGTACGCTTGCGTTATACGTGTGTGTTTACGCCGGTCAGTTAGCGAGAGATACAAACAGAATTTAACATTGTATGAAGAGTACTAAGCTCCATAGATAACCAGAGTAGTGAGAATTGGAAGAATAGAACCCATAAGTAGTTGAAGCTTAGTGAGACAATAGAGAGTTAAATAGTTAAGCTATGAATATGAACACTAGTTTGTGATATGTAAGCAGCGTTAAGGGAATATACAAGAGATTATTCTTTTTACACTTACACCAGAATGTAATCAGTACACGCGAAAGGCTTAACCATGAAGAACACTAGTATTTCTAGAAAAGTTCGATAGTACCTGTTAGGAGGAACCAGATGGAGACAAGTAAATTTGTTCATAACTATGAATCGAAGAATGAGATTTTTGTAAGGCGGAACAATAGTCTTAGCTTGATGGTAGTATTAAGTACCCAGTTGAACTCTTACGAAGCAAGGACAAGAAATTACCAATCAATCAAGAATTCAAGAGGTATCATGCATGAAACAGATATTAGGAGAAGAAGAAGAGTAATGCATACTTATAATCATTAGAAATAAAGTAAAGTATCAGGCCATGCAGATAGAAACAGAGTACCTTCTAGGTTACGATACAATTGAAGGAGCGAAATGGAGAATAAATATGTAGACAATTATAAGTTGGTAACCTATGAGATATCATGTGAATTATGGAACTCGTGATAAGATGTTCAGTATCGAGAATCTTAGATCTAGACATACTCCAGGATTTTAGTTTTAAAGAGGATTCGAGGATGAATCCTAATTAAGGGGGGAAGAATTTGTAACATCCGGTGAACCTAACGACCTGTACGGTACCGGAGCCTGATGTCTAATATAATTCGGAGGCATAATATTTGATATAAATCATGTTTAAGCAAATACGTACTCATAAAATGGCATTTGGGAATGAAAATTAAAACCTGCAATGGGTATGGTACGGGTTTGGTAATTTATTTACATATGCGGGTGCATGTTTGGTAATGGAAAACCCGCACCACACCCTACCCACTGCCATCCCTAGGCACAATCATGACTGTTAAGGATATGCCCTATACCCAACTTGTGGATGGGCTATATGTACATGTATTTGTAATATTTTTATTAATTAATAAAATGGCAATCTTTATTATACGTGTCTTACATAACTTATATGAATCAACAACACTGTAATAAAGCCTTTGGAGTAATAAGACGATGGCTTCCACGCCTTATGAGAATCATTACTCTTAAATGATCCTAGTCATAGTTTTGTGAATAATCTGGGCGTTCACAAAGCCGAGAGACTAGTATGATGATATGATCCGCCCTTAAGTGGGGTAGCCGATCTCATAGGCTACTAGCGGAGATCCGTCCGCTTGGTGTATCACATGGATGCATGAGTTGCTCGTGTCCATCAAATTGACCGCCGAAAGTTTTCATATGGAGTGTTTATCCCATGTGTCTATGAGAACTTTCATGTATCGATTATATGACTAGTCCTTAGACTTGAGGTCTTTACAATCTTATGTGTGGATCAAATAAATTTGACATTCTCTTTCCCCGGTTCAAAATATTCGGTCATAAGGGTATGATAGGGTCATTTGTTGAAACAAATGAAGTTTGTAAAGATACAACAGAGAATCACCACTCTCTCGGATAATATTATCTTATAAGAGTAGTCTTCCAGTTCGCGGGTGGATATGTGTGATCAGTGTTTGAGACTGTGGCCACATCGGAAGAATCATGTGAGATTCTTAGGTTAGCACGATTCATTAAACTATCAACATCATACCTTTGACCATATGGGTAGACACTTTAGGTACCCTAGGTCAATAGGTGGGGATACAGTGAGGCAAGAGACCGTATCATATGTAAATCGCATTCAGAATTGGTATATATATCTTTCCTTCTCATCTGGGGGCCTTGACATGTTGCTAGATGTCAACCTTGGTCATTGAAATCGAACGACCATCTGATCGGAGGATAATTTATGTTCGATTAAATCATCACGATTCATTTCATGTCCAACTTGAGGGGAACCCAAAAGATCACACACAACAAAATCGAAATTAATGGTTAACAGTGCACAATACAAATATAACAGCATATATGATTGCTGTATGAATTGTTCATATTGGTTCAATGTGTTTAATTATTGAACATATGATTTATGAGATTCCATAGTGGCTTAGGGATTGGTGAATGACCATATGGGCACTTTGGGAATTGGAATTAAAAAAAATAATAAAAATTTACTATTTATGTGAATAGTAAATTTTTGTTTTGTTATTTGTTTTGAATTCTAATTCGGCCCAAACTCTTATTAGGGTTTTATAATCTCATTAAACCACTAAATTAAGATCCAATGGCTAAGATTAAATTAGCTTTTATCCCACATCAGATTCTTAATTATTTTTTTTGTCTTTGGAACACTATATAAACCTAAAGAATTCTTCACAAATTTACTACACCAAACCTTTCATATCTTGGGTTTATATAAGTGAGCAACTCTAAATTTTAAGAGTAAGCCACTGATTTTGAGGATCCTTAAGTCTAATTGACTAGAGGAACCTCGAGTTAAAAGTTTTGAGATATTTACCTAGGCTAGCACCAAAGGCAAAATACCCGTGCACTCAAGGCGTAGTCTTGCCGTTGAGTTTTGGCTTTGGTGTGTGCATCTTTGGAGGCCACACACTTGGGTGGCTCTTTGGAACGTGGAAGAGCTTGCTGAGTTCGAGAAAAGCTTGTAGATTGGAGGGAGGACTGGAGGAGTCTACGGTTCAAGTAAGTCCTTTTCTTTCTTTATTTTATTTAGAGTTCTTATGATAGTTAGCATGTTTAGGTTTATGTTCTTTGCATGTTTTATGAGTTTTATGCCTAGAATATATAGTAACATGCCTAGGCTTATAGAATAATCAAAACAAATGGGTCTTGGGCAAAGGGAAAGCGGCATAATAATTTTGATTTTCCGCTGCGCACTCGCGGCCGCTTCCCAACAATGGTATCACCGCGCCATTTTTGTTTTGATTAGTTCTCTCTCATTTGAACTCAAAATTGGGTGTTTAAAAGCTCGTTGGAAATTTAACACCCTGAACTTAATTTTAGGCACAAGTTTTGCATGATTTGGGTAATATTTGAATTGTGAAATTGTATTTAAAGTTCACGTCTGCAGAAAAACGTGAATAGTAAATTTATTTGAATAAAATAAAATACAATATCATAATTAAATATTAATCAATGTTATTTAATGCCTAAAATAATTCCAACATATTAAAACTCATATGCTTGATGATTCTATGTATGATTAGAATTGGCATGATTATTTTAGGGTGCAAGCGTCTAGCGACTTTCTAAGAAATAGAGAGTGTATTGCTTATCCCTTAGCTTAGTAATTATTCCGTGATGAACTTAGAGATTTATTACCTTTAAGGCTAATAAATATAAATCACTTGTTTATAATAAAAGACATTATAAAAGATACAAGTGGGTTGGGACCAAGGGGTTAATAAAACTTTCCAAACTAAAGTTAATTTAACCAAATGTATTACTAGAGTTAGATAATGATTTGGTGTCTTCCTTCACTCACTACCTTTTTATAGCCAAAAGGAAAAGCTGTGAAGACATCTAGATAATCATTTACTCAAAGCTTACCTTAAAGCATATTTAAAGTGTTGGACTAATTTGGAGGATCTATTGTGTATTCCTGTCACAAAGGCAATAAGAGCCTAAGAGGTAAGGGTATTTAAGAGAGTTCGCTCCACCCTCCCTCTGGGGAATTTTCAATGGAGGAATCCATTTGACAGTTATTCACTTAAACTTGCTAAAATCCTCAATAATAATTTAAGTCTAAAATTTGCCTCCCATTGTAAAGTATAGACCCAAAGGGCTTAAACCGTATTGGCAGGACTAGGCTTTACCAGACTGACCAATACCAATTTGTCCCTAAATCGTACTATTGACAATGGTTTGAATTTTTTGAGTCATAAGACGCAACGACCCTTAGGCATGGTCTTATAACTTAGTGGCAAAGATTGGGTGTCCACAAGGACTAGCATAAGCTATGGCATGTTTGATTGCCCAACCCAATGATCAAGGAATTGTGATTTATATCATAAATTGGTTGGGAACCTACCTAATTATCATATTTTATAATGACCGGCCCTAGTCGGAGTTATGAAATGGGATCCTTGCCCACAAGAAATCCATCATATTGGGGTTGATGCGATTTGCTTAAAATTTTAAAAAAAATTGAGTGGGAGCAACTTCATAATATTAAAAGCCCATGCTATTATGAAACATTAATGAAAATATATTCCTAATTTTAACATTTTCTCTTAACAGGTGGGTTAAAATATTTCAAAAACATTCAAATGGCAAACAGAGTATGCTTCGTTCCATCCTTGATGAGCATAAGCTCAAAGGGGATAACTACAATGACTGGTTTAGAAACCTTAACATTATCTTACGACAAGAAAATATTTTCTATGTTCTTGAAAGACCATTTCCCCCTGAACCTGCAGAAGATGTTGACCAAAATATATTTGATGCTTGGAAGAAACACGTCGATGATGATGAGCAAACAATTTGCATAATGCTTGGCTCTATGTCGGACGAACTTCAGAAAGCTCACGAAGATATGGATGCTCAAACCATCATCTTTCACTTGAAGGAGTTGTATGCAACTTCAGTTCATACCATGAGATTCCAAGTGTCATGTGCCTTATTCCAAACAAGGTATAAGGAAGGATCTGTTAGTGGACATGTGCTTAAGATGATTAGCCACATTGAAAAATTGGCCAACCTCGGGTTCATCATGAATCATTAGATAGGTCACGATCTAATTCTTCAGTCTTTACCAAAAGACTTCTCTAACTTTATTATGCAGTTTCATCTGTCTGATAAAGAAGCTACTTTAGCAGAATTGCACAATCTGATAAAGCAAGCAGAGAACGACTTGAAATCGGAGCTTAAAACCTCCGTCATGCTTACGAGTACGGACCTGAAGCCACGAGGCCCAAAGAAAAATAAAGGCAAGGCCAAGGCTCCAGATCACCTAAAGCCCAATGGTAAGGTGGAGAAGAAAAAGGAAAAGAGGAAATGTTTCTTTTGTGGTAAGAATGGTCATTGGAAGACAGACTGCAGATCCTTGAAATCCAAGGAAGCTAGGGATGCCCAAGAGGCCAAGAAGCCCAATGCTTCAGGTATGTTGTATGTGATTGAACTATATTCTCAAAAATCTGAACCTTCTACTTGGGTGCTTGACACCGGTTGTGGGACTCACTTGTGTAATAATGTGCAGGGCCTGAGAAACAGTATGAGACTCCGTCATGGGGAGGTTGACTTACGCATGGGTAATGGAGCAAAACTGGTTGCATTGTGCATGTAGACTTATTCATTAGTTTTGCCAAATGGTTTAGTTTTAGACTTAGAAGATTGTGTTTATGTACATTCTTTAGTAAAGAACATCATTTCAATTTCTTCTTTATGTAATAAAGGCTTTTCATGCCTAATAAGTTGTAATGAATGTTCTATTTATTTCAATGAAATAAAATATGGAGATGGTATTTTGAATAATGGTATCTATGTCTTACAAACTTACAAAGAATGTTCAACCTCTAATATATACAACGTTAACTCGAATAATCTCAATGAATCACTTCTATGGCTCAGTCGCTTATGTCATATCAATGAAACAAGATTAACTAAGCTATATAAGGATGGGTATTTCAAACCCTTCAAATATAAACCTTATGGAACTTGTGAATTTCAAACCCTTCAAATATAAACCTTATGGAACTTGTGAGTCTTGTTTACTTGGTAAAATGACCAAATTACCCTTCAAATGTAAAGGACAGCGTGCAGTGGAGACATTAGAACTAATACACTCCGATGTATGCGGACCAATGTCAGTCACCGCTAGAGGTGGATTCTCCTACTTCATTACCTTTATCGATGATCATTCGCGATATGGGTATGTGTACCTTATGCGGTACAAATCTGAAGCCTTTGAGAAATTCAAAGACTTCAAGGCTGAAGTAGAAAACCAGTTTAATAAAAGTATTAAGTCATTAAGGTCTGACCGAGGTGGTGAATACTTAAGCAACGAATTTCAAGATTACTTGAGAGAAAATGGGATTGTTTCCCAGTGGACTCCTCCGGGAACTCCACAGCATAATGAGGTCTCCGAAAGGAGAAATCAGATATTATCAGATATGGTCCGATCAATGATGCCAGACACGGATCTACCTCTTTCATTTTGGGGTCTTGCTTTAGAAACTGCAACACTACTACTAAACCAAATTCCTTCCAAGACTGTTAGTCAAACACCATATGAGTTATGGTCTGGGAAACGTCCTAGTCTTAGTTATCTAAGAGTTTGGGGATGTGACGCATATGTTAAGCTCACACAAACTAACAAATTGGATGATAGGGAAGTTAAATGTAAGTTTGTAGGATATGCCTTGAACTCAAGAGCATACGTGTTCTACGTCTCAAATGAACAAAGAACATTTGTCTCATGAAATGCTAAATTTCTAGAGAATGAATTCCTTCTCAAGAAATATAGTTGGAGTAGACTTGACCTCGATGAGGTACGAGAAGAACAAACTAACATAGAACTAAACCCCAGGCCCCTCAAAAGGGCAGCGACGAAACAACCACAAGGTTATGAACTCAGAAGGTCCGGTAGGGAAAGACATGAGCCTGAAAGATATGGTTTTCATATTGATGAGGAACATGATTAGGTCATTGATAATGACAATCCCACCAGTTACAACGAAGCAATGCGTGACATTGATTCAGTCAAGTGGCTTGAGGCCATGAAATCCAAAATAGACTCTATGTATCAGAATCAAGTCTTGGACTTGGTAGATGCACCTGAAGGGATAAAACCCATAGCCTGCAAGTGGATTTACAAGACTAAAACTGATGCAAAGGCAACATCCAAACCTATAAGGCTAGGTTGGTGGCGAAAGGTTATAGACAAATCCAAGGAATTGACTATGACGAAACCTTCTCACATGTTGCACTGATAAAGTCCATTCGAATTTTACTGGCACTAGCTGCACACTTTGATTATGAGATTTGGCAGATGGATGTCAAAACAGCTTTCCTTAATGGGAACCTCGTAGAGGAAGTCTATATGATACAACCTGAGGGGTTTGCATCTAAGGATGATCATAATAAAGTATGCAAGCTTAAACGATCCATTTATGGACTCTAGCAAGCCTCCAGAAGTTGGAATATACGATTTGATGAGACAATCAAAGAATTTGACTTCATCAAAAATGTAGACGACCCTTGTGTTTACAGGAAAAGTAGTGGGAGTGCTGTTGTATTTCTTGTATTATATGTCGATGACATATTAATCATCGGGAATGATATTCCCATGATGCAAGCCACCAAGCAATGGTTATCTCATAATTTCTCCATGAAAGATTTGGGAGAAGCAGCCTACATACTCGGCATTAAGATCTACCGTAATAGATCTAAGAGGTTGTTAGGACTTTCTCAATCTACGTACATAGATAAAGTTTTGAAAAAAATCAAAATGGAAGATTCCAAAAGAGGTAATTTACCTACTTGTCATGGAATCAAATTATCTAAGGAGCAATGTCCACATACTCCTTCAGATAGAGAGCGTATGAGTAGGATCCCTTATGCTTCAGCAATAGGATCGATCATGTACGCCATGCTATGTACAAGACCCGATGTCTCTTATTCTCTTAGCATAACGAGCAGGTATCAGGTAAATCCTGGTGAGCAACACTGTAATAAAGCCATTGGAGTAATAAGACGATAGCTTCCACGCCTTATGAGAATCATTACTCTTAAATGTTCATAGTCATAGTTTTGTGAATAATCTGGGCGTTCACAAAGCGGAGAGACTAGCATGATGATATGATCCGCCCTTAAGCGGGGTAACCGATCTCATAGGCTACTAGCGAAGATCTGTCCGCTTTGTGTATCACATGGATGCATGAGTTGGACCGCCGAAAGTTTTCATATGGAGTGTTTATCCCATGTGTCTATGAGAACTTTCATGTATCGATTATATGACCAGTCCTTAGACTTGAGGTCTTCGCAATCTTATGTGTGGATTAAATAACTTTGACATTCTCCTTCCCCGGTTCAAAAGATCCGGTCATAAGGGTATGATTGGGTCATTTGTTGAAACACATGAAGTTTGTAAAGATACAACAGAGAATCACCACTCTCTCGGATAATATTTTCTTATAGTATTCAAGTTCGCGGGTTGATATGTGTGATTAGTGCTTGAGACTGTGGCCATAGCGGAAGAATCATATGCGATTCTTGGGTTAGAACGATTCATTACAATATCAACATCATACCTTTGACCATATGGGTAGACACTTTCCGTACCCTAGGTCAATAGGTGGGGATACAGTGAGGCGAGAGACCGTATCATATGTAAATCGTATACATAACGTGTATATATATCTTTCGTTCTCATTTGGGGGCCTTGACATGTTGCTAGATGTCAACCTTGGTCATTGAAATCGATTGACCATCTGATCGGAGGATAATTTATGTTCGATTAAATCATCACGATTCATTTCATGTCCAACTTGAGGGGAACCCAAAAGGTCACACACAACAAAGTCGAAATCAATGGTTAACAGTGCACAGTACAAATATAATAGCATATATGATTGCTGTATGAATTGTTCATAAATGGTTCAATGTGTTTAATTATTGAACAGATCATTTATGAGATTCCATAGTGGCTTAGGGATTGGTGAATGACGATAGGGGCACTTAGGGAATTGGAATAAAAAAAAAAAATAATTACTATTCATGTGAATAGTAAAAAAATTTTGTTATTGTTTTGAATTCCAATTCGGCCCAAACTCTTATTAGGGTTTTATAATATCATTAAACCACTAAATTAAGATCCAATGGCTAAGATTAAATTAGCTTTTATCCCACATCAGATTCTTAATTAATTTTGTTGTCTTTGGAGCACTATATAAACCCAAAGAATTCTTCACAAATTTGCTACACCAAACCTTTCATATATGGGTTTATATAAATGAGAAACTCTAAAGTTTAAGAGTAAGCCACTGATTTTGAGGATCCTTAAGTCTAATTGACTAGAGGAACCTCGAGTTAAAAGTTTTGAGGTATTTGCCTAGGCTAGCACCAAGGGCAAAATACCTGTGCACTCAAGGCGTAGTCTTGCCGTTGAGTTTTGGCTTTAGTGTGTGCATCTTTGGAGGCCACACACTTGGGTGGCTCTTTGGAACGTGGAAGAGCTTGCTGAGTTCGAGAAAAACTTGTAGATTGGAGGGAGGACTGGAGGAGTCTATGGTTCAAGTAAGTCTTTTTCTTTCTTTATTTTTTTTAGAGTTATTATGATAGTTAGCATGTTTAGGTTTATGTTCTTTGCATGTTTTATGAATTTTATGCTTAGAATATATAGTAAAATGCCTAGGCTTGAAGAATAATAAAAACAAATGGGTTTTGGGCAAAGGGAAAACGACATAATAATTTCGATTTTCCGCTGCGCACTCGCGGCTGCTTCCCAACAGTGGTATCAGCGTGCCTTTTTTTTTATTAGTTCTCTCTCATTTGAACTCGAAATTGGGTGTTTAAAAGCTCGTTGGAAAGCTAACACCCTGAACTTAATTTTAGGCACAAGTTTTGCATGATTTGGGTAAGATTTGAATTGTGAAATTGTATTTAAATTCACGGATCTACAGAAAAACGTGAATTGTAAATTCATTTGAATAAAATAAAATGCAATATCATAATTAAATATTAATCAAAGTTATTTAATGCCTAAAATAATTCCAATATATTAAAACTCATATGCTTGATGATTCTATGTATGATTAGAATTGGCATGATTATTTTAGGGTGCAAGCATTTAGAGACTGGGGCTGACGAATTACGAGTGTATAGGAAAACACTGGGGCTGAATCGAAGTCCGGTAACGCAAAAACGAAGCAAAAGAGTGTAGTGCGTGCACAGTGCATGCGGGCAATTAGGGACTTTTTTTGTTTTCTTTTTCAAATGCTTCAGCTCACTTTCCAGTGAGTCGAAGCAATTAGGGAATTTTATCCTAATTACTTCCGGTCTTCCTTAAACACTTCAAAAACACCAAAAATTATTTTTTAATTTCAAAACCAACATCAACACATGTTATAGAATAAAAATCAAGTTTTTCAAAATATCAAATATTTTTCCAAAAACATAAATTTATTCTAAATACTCATTTGCGTGAATTTTGAATCTAATACACAAACCATTTTAGAATCCCAATTAGAAATGTCTCATGAACAATTCCAGTTCACCTAAAGGAGGTCAATGAATCTAGAATGGTAGCCATAACTCTATGCTTTATCTAGAGTTCCAAACTCTTATTAATTGTTCCATGTCCAACATGAACATCTTTGACCTAAATTATAAGCATGTTGTTTTTATACTTCTAAAGTGTCTTAACACAATTGATTAGCCTTATTAAAAATTAAGCTATGTGATCATGCATATAATACAGAATAAACATAGCTTAGGAGAAGATCAAAATTTATATAGTAAGCTTGATGCAAGATCCAATCTACCTCTTTTTTTTTTGAAATTGTTGGAGAACCTCCAAGGTGTGCAAGCTTGACTTCAAGATCCAATCTTGTTTCCAATACTTCATTGCTTCACTTCAAGATCCAATCTTGATTTCTCCTAGATGAACTGTTGTAGAGACCTCACAAGCTTCTCTAAACACTTCTCTAACATACGCTAATCTCTCTAAGAATTTGCTTATGCTTATTAATTTTCTTGTAATTAAAACATTCCTAAAGCTTGCTATTTATAACAAAACTTATGCACTTTTTAATTAATAAATGTTGTTATCAAATTTTAAGTGGGGTTAATCCAATTTGTCCAAATATGTATAATTAGGTGTGACTAATCTCCATTGTCTCCCACTTTAATTTAATCCAATTAAATCAAGCCAAGGATTAGGAAATGGATTAGTTAAATATTTTCCACCTTAATTTAATCAAATTAAATCAAGCCAAAACAACCTATTATTACATACTTACAATTACCATAATATCCTCAAATGGTAGAGATAATAATGATTTTACAATTAAGCCCTTGTGTAATTATTGAATTAATCAAATTAATCCAATTAGGTCAAAGTAAATAATCAATGTTATCCAATAACACTTGATTATCTTAGTTGATAATTATAATATAGAATATTATCTTTTATAAAACATAATCGCCTACCCAAGTGCTCAACGATTACACTTCATATTGGGACTCTCTAAGTTCATACACGTTCGTCATATAAGTCTAGCTAATATGTATGCAATTCGACCACCTCTGAATTCGCAAAGAACACGAACGACCTTTCTGAACCATACAAGTCGATGTCATCACATATGTTTAACAATCCCTCCGTCGTAGGATATCCGAGTTGTGTTGAGGAAACATAGAATACACCATCAAGTTTCCAAGACGCACATCTCATGTCGACATGTCCACAATTCTTTACAACTGATGCGATCCACCCTAGGTGATAAACTTTGGCCAAAGTCTTGCAGAATCGTGACTTTACTTACATGGATACCTAAACCTCTTATGGTACACATACGGGCCAACGAATCCTATCTTGCTTTGCACTTGATTACTGAGTGCATCGGTCCACAACCAACGAGCATCTAGAGGATAGACCATGAAAGGTTTCTGACATACATGGCATCAAAGTGTGGAGGATCTCACACAAAATCAATGTTATCCTATAGTCAAAGGATTACATATGCTACTCGACTTGAGGAGATTCATATTGACGGTGGTGTGTACTTCCAACTATTAGGAATCACCTTTGAGTCATTCACTATTCCCTTCAATGAATACCCACATGTTTATACAAGTTTCCAAAACTCATGGTACATCGCGTTAAACCATTGGAACTCCAATTCCAATATACGACATGTGCTAGCCTTCTAGGTTATAGGAATTCGACCGTATTCCAAAACCAACGACTAAGAATATTTACTTTAAGAATAGTTTACACCTAGTGTCAAAACTATTCTAAGGTCGATGTCATTCTTAGCATATCTATACATCAATTTAATACGCATAATGACAATACGATTTTAAAATATGAAATGAAAAATATAGTTATTTTATTAATAAATAATAAAATGTACAATTCAGATTGGCACTCCAAGCACCAACTCCATCAAACTCCCACTTGCTTAGTGCCAATCTGGATGGTACCGTAGTCTCATCTCCTCCACATCTTTATCGAATAACTTAGGAGGTAAAGCCTTTGTAAGCGGGTCTGCTATGTTGTATTGTCCTTGAAACTTCAAGACCACAATGTCTTTTCATTCAATTATCTCTCTAATTACGCGGTATTTCCTTTCCACGTATTTAGACTTGGAATGCGCCCTCGGCTCCTTAGCCTGCGCGATGGCTCCGTTATTATCACAGTACAATGGGATCGAATCCGTAATACTAGGCACAACACCAAGTTCTGTGATAAAATTTCTAATCCAAACAGCTTCTTTAGCAGCTTCTGAAGCTGCTATAAATTCTGCCTCAGTGGTGGAATCAGTTGTTGATCCTTGCTTTGAACAATGCCAACTAACCACACCACCGCTAAGGGTAAATATGTATCCTGATGTAGTTTCTCTATCATTTGGATCTCCCTGAAATTCGGAGTCTGTATAACCCTTAACTTGTAGCTCATCTTCTTCATATATCAGAAACTTATCCTTAGTGTCTTTAAGATATTTTAGGATATGTTTCACGGCTGTCCAATGATCATTACCTGGATCAGATTGATATCGATTGGTCACACTGACGCCGAAACTGATGTCATGTATAATACATAACATAGCATACATTATGCTTCAAATACAAGAAGCATATGGCAAGTTAGAAATCCTAACTCTCTATTCCTCAGTTTGAGGTGTCATTTTCTTCGAAAGATATATGCCGTATCAGAAAGGTACATTTGCTGTCTTGCAATTGGTAAAACTGTACCTTTCTAACATCTTATCTCTGTATGTCGATTGTGACAACCCTATAAGCTTCCTAACTCTATCTCGATAGAGCCTTATACCTAGTATATAAGAAGCTTCACCCATATCTTTCATCGAGAAGTTCTTGTAAATGTAGGCTTTCACACTTTACATCATCCCTATATCAATTCCTATGATAATGATGTCATCTACATACAAGACTAGGAAAACTATCATGCTCTCACTAACTTTCTTATAAACACATGGTTCTTCCTCATTTTTGATGAATCCGAATAATCTAATTATCTCATCAAAACGACGATTCCAACTTCGGGATGCCTATTTAAGTCCATAAATAGACATTTGGAGCTTACAAACCAAGTTTGAAGTCTCACTGGATACGAAACCCTATGGTTGTTCCATATAGATATCCTCTTCAAGGAATCCATTTAGGAAAGCGGTTTTCACATCCATCTGCCATATCTCATAATCGTGATATGTAGCAATGGCTAAAAGAATCCTAATGGATTTTAGCATGGCTACTGGTGAAAAAGTTTCCTCATAGTCAATCCCAGGACGTTGAGTGTAACCTTTCACTACCAGTCGGGCCTTAAAGGTTTCCACCTTTCCATCGGGCTCTGGCTTCCTTTTGTAAACCCATTTATAACCAATTGGTTTAAATCCTTCAGGAAGTTCAACTAAGTCACAGACTTATTGGCATGCATTGAATCCATTTCGGATTTCATTGCTTCCTGCCATTTTCCCGAATCGATATCTAATATCGCTTCTTTATACGTAGTCAGATCTGTTTCCTCCAATAGGAGAACATCAAGGCTCACATCAGATGTTAAAAATAGTCTAACATGAGGCTTTGATATTATATTCAACTTACGTAGAACCTGTGTTGTAGATCATTCACCTTGTTGGATCTCTGGTTCCATCTCAGGTTCCCTAATGTTGGGATCAAACTCATCAAGTTTAATCTCTCTACAGTTCCCACTTTCTCTCAAAAATTGCTTTTCAAGAAAAGTTGTAAAGCGAACAACAAATTTATTTCGTTGTTCAGAATCATAGAATTGATATCCCATGGAATTATCAGGATATCCAACGAACCTACATTTATAACCTATGGGTGCTAGTTTATCTCGCTGCGCAATTCTAACATATACGGGACAACCCCAAATCATTAAATGCTTAAGACTTGGATTTCTACCGAACCATATCTGATAGGGGGTCGTAGAAATACTTTTTGATGGCACCGTATTAAGTATGTAGGTAGCAGTTTGTAAAGCATAACCCCAAAGGTAATAAGGAAGATTTATATAGCTCATCATCATTCGCACCATATCCAACAAAGTACGATTTCTACGCTGAGACACTCCATTGTGTTGAGGTGTTCCTGGTGGGCTATATTGCGTGAGAATTTCATTCTCCCTTAAATAATTTTTGAATTCTTCACTCATGTATTCACCGCCTCGATCTGATCTAAGACACTTGATGAATTTACTGGTTTATTTTTCTACTTCGTTTCAGAATATTTTGAACTTGTCAAATGTTTCCGACTTATGTTTCATCAAATAGACATATCCATATCTAGACTTGTCATCTGTGAAAGTCACAAAGTATTATAAGCGGCATGATTTAACGGACAACACACATCGCTGTGTATTAGCTCCAATAAATCTCCAGCACAGTGTCCAACACCTTAGAATGGGGCCTTTGTCATCTTTCCTTGAATACATGACTCACAAATCGGATAAGGTTTTAAGGTAAGATTTTCAATCAAACCATCATTTACCAATTTGGATAGACGTCTAACACATATGTGGCCCAATCTCATATGCCATAATTCAGTATTATTTAACTCAGACTTCCTAGTATTTTTCTCTATATTCAAGACATCTCTATATGTTTCCAAAGCATAGTGACTGTTTGATAAAGAACATTCACATTTCAATAAATTTTCTTTATCATACAAACATAAAGTTTCATCTTTAATGTTTATTTTATATCTCTCTTTATCTAATATTGGCAGTGATATTATTTGTCTCATAATTGAGGGAACATAATATCAGTCATGCAAATCTAATTTACATCCATTTGGGAGATCTAGAACAAGTGTTCCTATGGCATTGACATCCAATGTCTCGCCATTGCCAGTTCTAAGCTGGATCTCCCATTTATTCAACCTTTATTTAACCCTCATTTCCTGGAGGGAATTGCAAATATGAGTAGGACTGCCAGTGTCTAACACCCATCCACTATTTGCATCTAAGGCTAATGAGATGTCAATAATTGGAAAAATACAAAGCGTACATGAGGGTCATGCTTTTCCTTTTAGCTCTTGACAGTCCCTCTTCTAGTTTTCAGACTTCTTGTTGGAGATTCTAAGCATCCCAAGATCAATAAACAAGCATTAAACACAAGTGAATACATTCGAGGAAGTCGCAGAATACTTAAATCGATCGGTTGAGCGACGCTTTGACGAACAAAAATTTATTTTCTGCTCACCAATGATTCACGGCAGTGAGCAGTCCACTGCATCTCCATTTTCAGTTTTGGATCAACTTCGTCAAGCTCCAAGCTTTGTGATTTGATTCCCGGCTCATGGGTGGACTTCCCTATCACCTTCGCATGTCTCTCGGAGTGCTAGCTCTCTAGAAATTTTCCACAAATCTAACCACTTTGCTTCCCTCATTCACGATTTTTGCAGAAAAACCAGTGAAGGATTTTGGCCCTCCATGGGCGTGAGGAGAAAGAGAGGAAAAAGAGAGAGAGAGTTGAAAAAATGTAATTAAAAATTGGTAATTGATTTCTAAAATCAAATACACAATTTTAGTTCCAAAAGTCAAGGCAATTAATGCCTACAAATGCCAACCACACACATCACTCAATCACATCAATCACAAGTTGTCAAGTCACATCATTCAAAGTGACAAATGATTTGACGCTTGATGCGACTAGCGATTTGACGATTGATTTGACTTGCGTGCTGCACTCGAATTTGAAATATGAATGCGTTCGCAAACAATCCCGGGCTCGGGTTTGCTAATTCCAAATTAATGAATTTTCTGTTGCGACGTAATTAAATGATTACGCCTAGTGAAATCACTATTCACATCGCTAACGAATTAATTCTAAATTAATTCGTTCGCCCGAATTAAAATCTAATTTTAATTCCGCATCGAAATCCAATTTCGTTAAATATATCAAATATATTAATTTACCGATTAATTCCAAATTAATCGTTATCTCTCTTTAAATGATATTTTATCTCAGATAAAATATCTCCGCTATTAATCCCAGATTAATTTTCTTTCTCATCTAATTAATCCCAGATTAATTAAAGTGCGAGTCATACGTCATCGGTGAATCTTTGGGAAGCGACCCATGAGATCCCTGAAAATGTTGGCAGTAAATTCGGTCGTCGAACTATCCGAACACGTAAGTACCAAGTACTACGTTTTACCGATTTACAAGATAAGGTTTGCTTCTAGCAAAGCACCATGCCTACCCAATTCTCCGGAAACATCCTTACAGGAATAAAGGATCTATATCAGGTGTAGTATACGTAGTATTGCATATTTCGATCCAGTATCGGATGATCACATGCAAGGCCTAGGGCTGGTACAGTGTCTGCCCAGTACGAAGCATATATCGGATGACGAGCAACTAGTCTCTTTATTATCGTATAATCATGACCAAGTCATATTATCCCGACGGTTGCAACCTTTTTAGAGAACCAGTTCTGTATCTCTACGCGATCATCATCTCCATATGACTGGAGTGACACTTCCGTCTTGACATCACACCCAACACACTACGATTCTCAATATACCCAGCATTGGCGTACACAGAACCTGTTAAAGCCCTGGACGACCGAAACCAAAGTATATTGATTGTCGCAAGTATTAGGAGTGCAAGTCTCAGGTTAAGACCAAATACACCTACCCTGATTTCAGATTTCCATAGACACATAGTCATACTACCAATGGAATTCCGAGGGGGTCTATCCAGAGTGAAGCTGTTTCCCGTACCATCGGTAAAACACAACCTCCTATTACACTTGCATGAGTATCCTATACCCAAATATATGAGAACTATATCGTTGTGCCCTCACAACACGCACAAGTATAATACTAGTCTTTTACGTATTTATCGATGTCCAATCTCGATAATACTCTGACTAGGGATATTTAATGATTTATCCTTCGTGGACTGATACTGTCTCATATCATTCTCAATCCAGGAACAAATCACAGGGACCTCCTATCATTTATATATCTAGGTGATCTAATCACAAAAGATAAGAGTGCAATCTCCTTTGTCACATAGTTAATTTGTACAACAACACCATGATCTGTACAAATAGTGACACTATGGGTCATAATTGTCCAACAATCTCCCACTTGGCCTATAGCCAGTCACTCGAGTGTCTTACACCCGAACTATGTACGGTTGGCTCAAATTGCTGAGGAAATGCTTTCGTCAGCGGATTTGCATGATTATCGTCTGATGCTATTTATACGATCATCACATCGCCACAATGTATGATCTGAACGAATCAGATGAATATCGAAGTATGTATCTGGATCGTTGATGAGACCATTAATTCTTTAGCCTGTGCTCAAGCCTAGCTCAGCTGCTAACAGAACTATATCTAATCTAATTAGATTTATTATCGACCCAAATGGCTTCTATTGCTGCCTCAGCTGCATCAATAACCCACATTTGTTGTTTATTCGGTAACAGTATCTTGCTAGGAAGATTTCCAGCTCACTGTTCCGTTATTCAAACTGTATAGTACCGTTGTTGTGACTTTTAGTCGTCTTTATCGGTTAGGAAACTTGCTACAGTGATCCCAGTCACTTCAAGTTCTCCATCTCCATAGTATAAGACAGCATCCTTAGATCTCTAAGATACTAACGGATGTTCTTAACATCAATCCAGTGAATATCACTAGGATTGTCCTGATTGTGAATCCATATGCTCAAAGCGTATGAAACACCAGGTCGTGTACATTTTTCTATGTACGATTTCTCGGAGAGTTTTCTCGAAAGCTAAGCTTTCACCGATTATTATTTTAGAATATCATTTCCAAGAAATGACATATTATCATTATTTCTCGGAGAGTTTTCTCGAAAGCTAAGCTTTCACCGATTATTATTTTAAGAATATCATTTCCAAGAAATGACATATTATCATTATTTATAGGACAAGTATTGTCAGTGCACTTCCACTAACCTTCTTATATACACAAGAATCATTTTAGTTTTGAATTAAATCATAAACTATTATGATTACATCAAAACGACAATTCCAAGAACCTAATGCTTGCTTCAATCCAAACATGGATCAAATAACCTGCAAACCTTGTTTGCTAGTTTTGGTACGATAAAACCGACAGGATGTTGTAAACATCCTCCGAAAGGTTTCCTTTTCAGGAAAGCGATTTTCCCGTTCAGCTGTCATATTTCATACATGAAACATGCAGCTTTAGCAAGCATTATCCAAATGGATTTACCGTGGCAACAGGTAAAATGTTGAATCGTAATCAACATAATGTTGATAACGATACCTTTCCGCTAAAAGCCTAGCTTTATACGTTGGTATGTTGCCATCCATGTACGTCTTCCTTGAAGACTTATATAGTACCAATAGGCACAATGCCTTGCGGTACATCAACTAGTATCCAAACTAAGTTGATATACATGGAATCCATTTCGGATTCATGACACTTTGTCATGATAGGGAGTCGATACCTTGTATCACTTCCTCATACGTAGTCAGTTGGTATTCCTCAATAAGATAGACATCTTTATGGGGTGAGATCAGAAACCCATACCCCAGGTTGTTTTCTGACTCTCTCCGACATACGCGGTTCTTGTGTATTCGAAGATTATGGTATAGTTTCATCCTTGATGAACTATTTATGTTCCATTAAGAATGGATGCCTGGAATAGTATTACTCCGATTTTCATCGAGTTTTACTATCCTCCCACTTACCACTGCATATCGGTATTTCTCTTAGGAAAACCACATGGCGAGCAACAATCTAATTGTTCTCTTGTGAGTTGTATAAGTAATGTACTTTGGTATCCCTAGGATAACCTACAATTGGCACTTATCCAATTTGGGTTTTAGTTTGGTATCATCCAAACATATGCTTAGCATTCCCAAATTATCAGGATTGAGAAACCCGATTTCTTTCCCGTTCATATCTAATATGATATCTGTCAAACAGATTTTATAGAACCTTATTCTAAATAAGTTATGCACTATTAAAGCGTATCCGTTGGAGGAAATGGTAGCTCAGAGCGACTCATGATTAACCTTATCATGTCTAACAAAATTCGGTTACTCGTTTCGGACACACCGTCACTTTGACGTGTTCCGGGAGGAGTCCTCATTGAAAGAATACTATACTCTTTCAAGTATACTATAAAATTATTGCTTAAGTGTTTTCATCATGGTCTAACCGTGATGATTTAATACTTTAGCCGATATGTTTGTCTATTTAATGTCGAAACTTAAAAGTTTTCGATTTGTGTTCTTCAAGAGAAACACATAACCATAACGCGATGCCACATCTGTATAGGTCACGAAATATTCATATCAACCTCTAGCCT
This sequence comes from Zanthoxylum bungeanum, assembly GCA_019454045.1. NCBI lineage: Eukaryota > Viridiplantae > Streptophyta > Magnoliopsida > Sapindales > Rutaceae > Zanthoxylum > Zanthoxylum bungeanum. The sequence goes on from SKCR01042820.1 coordinate 38,446, forward strand.
AGCTAGACATGGGCCCACTTGCTTCACTGTGAACTAGGGCTAACAGATCGGTGGCATTTACACTTTTACCAAGTAAAGGTTATTGGACAATTATGACTCATAGCGTCACTATTTGTACAGATCATGGTGTTGTTGTACAAATTAACTATGTGACAAAAGAGATTGCACTCTTATCATTTGTGATTAGATCACCTAGATGTATAAATCAAGAGAGGTCCCTATGATTTGTTCCTGGACGGAGAATGATATGAGACAATATTAGTCCACGAAGGATAAATCATTAAATATCCCTAGTCAGAGTATTATCGAGATTGGACATCGATAAATACGTAAAAGACAAGTATTACACTTGTGCGCGTTATGAGGGCACACCGACATAGTTCTCATATATTTGGGTATAGGATACTCATGCAAGTGTAATAGGAGGTTGTGTTTTACCGATGGTACGGGAAACAGCTTCGCTCTGGATAGACCCTCTCGGAATTTTCATTGGTAGTATGACTATGTGTCTATGGAAGTCCGAAATCAAGGTAGGTGTATTTGGTCTTAACCTGAGACTTGCACCGCTAATACTTGCGACAATCAATATACTTTGGTTGCGGTCGTCCAGGGCTTTAACAGGTTCTGTGTACGCCAATACTGGGTATATTGAGAATCGTAGTGTGTTGGGTGTGATGTCAAGACGGAAGTGTCACTCCAGTCATATGGAAATGATGGTCACGTAGGATACGGGACTGGTTCTCTTAAATGCTGCAGCTATCGGGATAAAATGACAAGGTCAGGTTTATCCGATTATAGAGACTAGTCACCAGACATCCGACATGTGCTTCGTACGGGGCAGACACAAATCCAGCCCCAGGCCTAGCACGTGATCATTTGATACTGGACAGAAATATGAAATACTACGTATACTACGCCTGATAAAGATCCTTTATTCCTGTAAGGATGTTTCCGGAGAATTGGGTAGGCATGGCGCTTTGCTAGAGGCCAACCTTGTCTTGTAAATCGGTATAAACGTAGTATGAGGTACTTACGTGTTCGGATAGTCCGACGACTGAATTTACTGCCAACATATCCGGGGATCTCATGGGTCGATTCCCAAAGATTCACCGATGACGTATAACTCACACTCTAAATTAATCTGGGATTAATTAGAAGAGAGAGAAAATTAATCTGGGATTAATAACGGAGATATTTTATCTGGGATAAAATATCATTAAAGAGAGATAACGATTAATTTGGAATTAATCGAGAAATTAATATATTTGATATATTAAACGAAATTGGATTTCGACGCGGAATTAAAATTAGATTTTAATTCGGGCGAACGAATTAATTCGTTAGCGATGTGAATAGTGATTTCGCTAAGCGTAATCATTTAATTACGTCGCAACGGAAAATTCATTAATTTGGAATTAGCGAACCCGAGCCGAGGATTGTTTGCGAACGCATTCGCATTTCGAATTCGAGTGCGGCACGTCAAATCAAGCATCAAATCGCTAGTCGCATCTAGCGTCACATCAATCGTCAAATCATGTCACTTGGAGTGATGTGACCATTGATTGATTGATTGATGTGACTTGATGTGAGTTGATGGCTAGCATTTAATGTTATTTTGGAGCCAAAAATTGTGTTGACTTTTTGAAAGCCTTTACACAAAATTGGTATATGTTTTTATTTGATTTTGGAAATCAAATTAATTCAATACATAACTTCACTCCTTCTCTCTCCTTCTTCTCCTCTTCTACACGCCCATGGAGGCATTTTGTTCACTGTTTTTCTGTCACAAAAACGTGAGCAGTAAGGGAAGCAAGAGTGTGATTTTGTGGCAAAATCACAAGTGCTAGCACACTTACGAGACATGCGAAGGTGATAGGGAAGTCCACCCATGAGCCGGGAACCATTCGACGAAGCTTGGAGCTTGTTCGAGGAGCTCAAAAACAGAAAATGGAGGAGCAGCTCACTGCTCACTGCCGTGCACTGTCAAGGAGCAGAATTTCGTTTTTGTTGCTTGCCACGTCGCTCAACCTCTCGATGTAAGTATTCCGCAACTTCTCGATTGTTATTCACACATGTTTTCATGCTTATTATTGATCTTGGGACTTTAATAGAAACCAACAATGGTATCAGAGCAAGGTTTGAGCATGAAAAGTTTAGGGTTAAAATTTGGGTAAATTTGTATTTGAGCATGATTTGAATAAATTAGATGTTTGAGTATGCTTAATACATGTTGAATTGAAGTTTGATTGGATCAATTTCAAGAAAATTGATTTGGATAATTTTTCCCCAAATTTTCTATGTTGGCTGAATGCCTTAGCCCTAAAATGTCTTGGTGAATTTTTGATTTTTGATCATTGGATGACTTGAATCAATGGGAATGATGATTTAATATCGATTGTGATTTTAATTGGATTGAAACCGAATCGGACAAAAATTATCCCTTTATTGCCGAGAGTTAGAGCATGATTATTGGGTTTGATTTTAATCAAAATGTGTTGGACATGTGACGATGAAAATGAGCATGATTAGTTATGTTAATTAATGTTTTAGAAATGTTAATTGGGTAATTAATTGTGAAATGCACTTTATGTAATTAAATTGTGAAATTGGGTTTTTGTGATTTAATTATAATTGGGCCTTAAAATTGGATTTGGGCTTGTTATGTTGTAATTGGGCTTGTTGGGCTTTGTTGTACAAAGTTGGGTTAAGGAAAATTGGATTGGATCCAATTGGGCCCAAAACCGCATCCATAAAGCCCAAATGCGACTTAATGGACCTTTAAAGTTTAATTGGGCCTAATGGGCCAAATTGATTTCTGGGCTTATGGGGTAACTCCCGGATTGGACTTTGGTTATCGGTTTGATCCGAGTTGACCAAAAGTCCACGCCTTAAGAAATTAATTAAAAGCCCATTGGACTTAATTAAATTGACATTGGACGTTAATCGGGCTTTGAGACCCGTAACGATTAAATTTGGAATTTAAGTCGTAAAGGTTTATTAATAAAGTGTAATATTTAATTTGGAATTAAATAATGAATTAGGATTAAATACATATTAAATTGGATTTAATTATGTAGTTTAATTTAATTCGAGAATTCGTACTTTGAGTACTTATTCGCAAAACGAGTTTGACTCGAACAAAATCAAATCGTTGTTTGAACATTGGATGATCACTAATTATCAGATTAATTAATTTGATTAGATTGATTGATAACATGCTTGTGTGAATACATGGTTGCGATGCATGAATAATGTATATCGGATGGATATTAGATGGGTGAGACAATTTTAGAAATTGTTGTAATAAATTTGATTATTTAATTAGACCTGCGAGTCCAGCCTTATTACCTCAAATTCTTTGTATTCTCTTCTCACATATTCCCCTCAATGAAAATGAGGTTTCTTTAGAAGTGTAGTGTAACGGGTAGAAGTAAATACTTGTGCTAGCGGGAGAGAGAAAATGAGAGATTTGATCTAGGATCAATGTGTAAAGTATCTATCCGCATATCATTATTACTTATTTATACGCTCTTTATTATGTATTTAGAATGCATGTTTAAGGGTGTATGATGATAAGACCTTAACAAAGATAATAAATTGGTTTCCATTTGCACGCGAAAAACCCTCAAACAATATTAAGCGTCTTTCCTTCCATTGAGTGATTCTCACTCAAGATCCGAGACTGACATTGGCTTGTTGGCCAAAGTCAAGGCCTTTGTCCGTCGAGGATGTGTTTGAATCACGAAGGCTTTGTTCCATGTCAGTGTCTTGTCCAAGTTGTGGTTTGTTGGCCAAAGTCAAGACCACTTCTTGTCCATCGACATTGATTACGAAGCTTTCCATGGTCAATGAGTCGCGCTTAACTGGGATCACTGAGTTTGTTGTGCCAAAGCCAAGGCTTAGTTGATTCAGAGGAAATGGTTAGGTAATACATTGGATGTATTGCCATATATAAGATATATGTTTCAGACTTCGATGTCCCCCTACCGGATTTAGGAATTGGATTGGATCCAATCGATCTTAGAGAACTACCTAGTTAATTATCTACAATTTGTTGGCCAAAGTCAAGATTGTGTGATATTTAACGGGATCCTAGCCCACTAGGAAACGTGGTTTCCCGAGTACTCGACAGGGGTTAGAGGCTCGCCAAAAAATAGTGGGAGGCAAGAATTGAATTTGCAATACTCGTTCATTACTCGCCATACGCGCTCAACAAATATCCATTCATCGTTATAAATAAATGTTAGTTGGACTAATATTTAAATTGTTGTTTTAATAAATAGTTGGACTATATATATTCAAACTATTCATTTATAGTTGATTTTATAATTGGATTATAGTAATCAATATAATTGATTTTAATCTATTAAATTATAGTTGATTAAATAGTTGGACTATTGTAATCATTATAATAATAGTACCTAAATCGTTGATTAAATAGTTGGACTATTAAAATAAAGATAAAAGTGAAAGATTGACATTTAAACATAATCCTAGGGAAAATGTATTTAAATGGTTTAATTTTCAAATTGGGAATAATTTCAGGATGGTCCTGGAAATAAAAAGTTACTTTATTTGATAAAATAACATATTATGCCTAAGCTAGGAGTTAAGCAAATAGTAGAGCATAATCTTTGGAAGATTTATGTGATGATACTTTAGTGCTTAATCCATTATACTTACCACAGTAGACTCCTTAATTTCTGAATCAGAACTAAGGATTAGATCCTTAAAGTATGATACTGAAATTGAAGGATCTTCAAAGAATCTATCCTTAGATTTTAGAAGTACTAATATTCCAATAATAACTCTTGGAGAGTTAATGACTATTCTCAAGGAGATAAAGTCAAACTTTGCAATAAGGCAAGTAGCACAAGGCGCACCTTGCTTCGATATTCTAGAAGGCTAAGGCTTGGCCAAAGGCTTCTGGAGTGTTGAAAAGGGAAAAGGCAAAATCATTATAATCTTCTGGGAAGATAAAGGAAATATCTCAAAATGTCTGCCTAAATGTGGCAAACGGGATCGCGGAAGCGTGACTGCCGTTTGGACAAAGCAGACATGAAGGAATTAAAGAAGAGCAAGGCTCTGACTTCAAATATGTTTGTCAACATTATGTTCACTACTAGTATTAAAATTGGATTTTAAATACTTAGTGTGATACATAAATATATATTGATGTTCAGAATCTGCTATGAGCAGGATTAGGAAACTGTTTATGTAACTAGTCTGACTAGATACATTATCTCCATATCAGTGTTTAACCCGCTGCGGGTGAACCTTTATATTCTAGAACACTAAAGTGTTTTATTATATAAATATGATATTAAGATAAACACATTAGATGTGAATAACATCATTTATATTTTGAATATAAATAAATCTCAACATATAACATGACAAAGAATTATCTCAAACTGATTTGATCAGATGAAACTTATATGTGACAATGTTGTCTGGGACACAATTAAACAAGAATCGTATATCCACACTTTTGAAGAGTGGGTACTCGGACTGATTTGATCATATTCAAATAAAGTCTACGAATCTAGTTTATTGGGCAATGTGCCTATAACACTATTTACTTGGTAAAAGTACAAATGCCACCGACCTGTTAGCCCTAGTTCATAGTGATGCAAGTGGGCCCATGTCTAGCTAGGCTAGATGTGGATATGAATATTTCGTGACCTTTACGGATGTGGCATCGCGTTATGGTTATGTGTTTCTTTTGAAACACAAATCAGAAACTTTTAAAGTTTCGACACGAAATAGACGAACAGATCGGCTAAAGTATTAAACCGTCACGGTAAGACCGTAATGGAAATTACTTAAGCAATACGTTTCTAATATACTTGAAAGAGTATATTATTCTTTCAAATGAGGACTCCTCCGGAACACGTCAGTTGACGGTGTGTCCGAACTGAGATAACCGAATTATGTTAGACATGATAAGGCTAATCATGAGTCGCTCTGAGCTACCATACTTCAAAGGATAAGCATTAACAGTGCAGAACTTATTTAGAATAAGGTTCCATTAAAGTCTGTTTGACAGATATCATATTAGATTTGAAGGAAAAGAAACCGAGTTTCTCATTCCTGAACATTTGGGTATGCTAGGCATATGTTTGGATGATACCAAACTAAAATCCAAATTGGATAAGTGCCAAATTGTAGGTTATCCTAGGGATACCATAAGTATTGTACTTATACATCTCACAAGAGAACAATTAGATTGTTGCTCACCATGCGGTTTTCCTAAGAGGAATATCGATATGCAGTGGTAAGTGGGAGGATAGTAAAACTCGATGAAAATCAGAGTAATACTATTCCTGGCACCAATCCTTAATGGAACACAAAAATAGTTCATCAAGGATGAAACTATACCATTAATCTTCGAATACACAAGAACCGCCATAAATTCGGAGAGAGTCCGAAAACAACCTGGGGTATGGGTTTCTGATCTCACCCTATAAAGATGTCTATCTTATTGAGGAATACCAACTGACTACGTATGAGGAAGTGATACAAGGTATTGACTCCCTATCATGACAAAGTGTCATGAATCCGAAATGGATTCCATGTATATCAACTTAGTTTGGATACTAGTTGATGTACCGCAAGACATTGTGCCTATTGGTACTATATAAGTCTTCAAGGAAGACATACATGGATGGAAACATACCAACGTAAAGCTAGGCTTTTAGCGGAAAGGTATCGTTATCAACATTATGTTGATTACGATTCAACCTTTTACCTGTTGCCACGGTAAATCCATTTGGATAATACTTGCTTATGCTGTATGTTTCATTTATGAAATATGTCAGCTTACGGGAAAATCTCTTTCCTTAAACGGAAACCTTTTGGAGGATGTTTATAACATCCTGTCGGTTTTGTCGTACCAAAACTAGCAAACAAGGTTTGCGGGTTATTCGATCCATGTTTGGATTGAAGCAAGCATAGGTTCTTGGAATTTTCGTTTTGATCTAATCATAATGGTTTATGATTTAATTCAAAACGAAATGATTCTTGTGTATATAAGAGGGTTAGTGAGAGCGCACTGACAGTGGCTGTCCTATATATAAATAATGATAATACGTCATTTCTTGGAAATGATATTCCCATAATAACAATCGGTGAAAGTTTGGCTTTCGATAAAACTCTCCGAGAAATCGTACATTGCAAAATGTACGCGACCTGGTGTCTCATACGCTTTGAGCATAAGGATTCACAAACAGGCCAATCCAAGTGATAGTCACTGGATTGATGTTAAAAACATCCGTTAGTATCTTAGAGATCTAAGGATGCTGTCTTAATCTAAGGAGATGAAGAACTTGAAGTGACTGGGATCACTGTAGCAAGTTTCCTAACCGATAAGACGACTATAAGTCGCAAACGGTACTATACCGTTTGAATAACGGAACAGTGAGCTGGAAATCTTCCAAGCAAGATACTGTTACCGTATGAACAACAAATGCGGGTTATTGCTGCAGGTGAGGCGGCAATAGAAGCCATTTGGGTCGATAACAAATCTAATTAGATTTTATAATTCTGTTAGCAGCTTAGCTAGGCTTCAGCACAGGCTAAAGAATTAATGGTCTCTCAACGATCCAGATACATACTTCGACTATTCATCTGATTCGTTCGGATCATACATCGTGGCGATGTGATGATCGTATAAATCGCATCAAACGATAATCATGCAAATCCGCTGACGAAAGCGTTTTTCTCAGCAGTTTGAGCCAACCGTACATAGTTCGGGTGTCACACACCTCGAGTGACTTGCTATAGGCCAAGTGGGAGACTGTTGGACAATTATGACCCATAGCGTCACTATTTGTACAAATCATGGTGTTGTTTACAAATTAACTATGTGACAAAGGAGATTGCACTCTTATCATTTGTGATTAGATCACCTAGATGTATAAATGATGAGAGGTCCCTATGATTTGTTCTGGACGGAGAATGATATGAGACAGTATCAGTCCACGAAGGATAAATCATTAAATATCCCTAGTCAGAGTATTATCGAGATTGACATCGATAAATACGTAAAAGACTAGTATTACACTTGTGAGCGTTGTGAGGGCACAACGACATAGTTCTCATATATTTGGGTATAGGATACTCATGCAAGTGTAATAGGAGGTTGTGTTTTACCGATGGTACGGGAAACAGCTTCGCTCTGGATAGACCCCCTCGGAATTCCATTGGTAGTATGACTATGTGTCTATGGAAGTCCGAAATCAGGGTTGGTGTATTTGGTCTTAACTTGAGACTTGCACCGCTAATACTTGCGACAATCAATATACTTTGGTTGCGGTCGTCTAGGGCTTTAACAGGTTCTGTGTACGCCAATACTGGGTATATTGAGAATCGTAGTGTGTTGCGTGTGATGTCAAGACGGAAGTGTCACTCCAGTCATATGGAGATGATGGTCACGTAGGATACGGAACTGGTTCTCTTAAATGCTGCAGCTATCGGGATAAAATGACAAGGTCAGGTTTATCCGATTATAGAGACTAGTCACCAGACATCCGACATGTGCTTCGTATGGGGCAGACATAAATCCAGCCCCAGGCCTAGCACGTGATCATTTGATACTATACAGAAATACGAAATACTACGTATACTACGCCTGATACAGATCCTTTATTCCTGTAAGGATGTTTCCGGAGAATTGGGTAGGCATGGCGCTTTGCTATAGGCCAACATTGTCTTGTAAATCGATATAAACGTAGTACGAGGTACTTACGTGTTCGGATAGTCCGACGACCGAATTTACTGCCAACATATCCGGGGATCTCATGGGTCGCTTCCCAAAGATTCACCGATGACGTATAACTCGCACTCTAAATTAATCTGGGATTAATTAGAAGAGAGAGAAAATTAATATGGGATTCATAACAGAGATATTTTATCTGGGATAAAATATCATTAAAGAGAGATAACGATTATTTGAAATTAATCCAGAAATTAATATATTTGATATATTAAACGAAATGGATTTCAACGCGTAATTAAAATTAGATTTTAATTCGGGCGAACGAATTAATTTAGAATTAATTCGTTAGCGATTGAAATAGTGATTTCGCTAAGCGTAATCATTTAATTACGTCGCAACGGAAAATTCATTAATTTGGAATTAGCGAACCCGAGCCGAGGATTGTTTACGAACGCATTCGCATTTTGAATTCGAGTGCGGCACGTCAAATCAAGCGTCAAATCGCTAGTCGCATCCAGCATCACATCAATCGTCAAATCATGTCACTTGGAGTGATGTGACACCATTGATTGATTGATTGATGTGACTTGATGTGAGTTGATGGAAGTTGATGGCTAGCATTTAATGTTATTTTGGAGCCAAAAATTGTGTTGACTTTTTTAAAGCCTTTACACAAAATTGGTATATGTTTTTATTTGATTTTGGAATCAAATTAATTCAATACACAACTTCACTCCTTCTTCTCCTCCTCTTCTACCGCCCATGGAGGCATTTTGTTCACTGTTTTTCTGTCACAAAACGTGAGCAGTGAGGGAAGCAAGAGTGTGATTTTGTGGCAAAATCACAAGTGCTAGCACACTTACGAGACATGCGAAGGTGATAGGGAAGTCCACCCATGAGCCGGGAACCATTCGACGAAGCTTGGAGCTTGTTCGAGGAGCTCAAAACAGAAATGGAGGAGCAGCTCACTGCTCACTGCCGTGCACTGTCAAGGAGCAGAATTTCGTTTTTGTTGCTTGCCACGTCACTCAACCGCTCGATGTAAGTATTCCGCAACTTCTCGATTGTTATTCACACATGTTTTCATGCTTATTATTGATCTTGGGACCTTAATATAAACCAACAAAGGTGTTATAGGCACTTTTCCTAATAAACTAGATTCGTAGACTTTATTTGAATGGAATCAAATTAGTCCTGGTACCCACTCTTCAAAAGTGCGGATATACGAGTCTTGTTTGATTGTGTCCCAGACAACAATGCCACATCAATTTCTTCTGATCAAATCAGTTTGAGCTGTTTGTTTGTCATGTTATATGTTTGAGATTTATTTATATTCCAAATATAAATTCTGTTATTCACATCTAATGTGTATATCTTAATATCATCTTTATATAATGAAACACTTTAGTGTTCTAGAATATAATGGTAAACCCGCAGCGGGTTATACACTGATATAGAGATAATGTATCTAGTCAAACTAGTTACATTATAACAGTTTCCTATTTTAGTTAGTTCCTAAACTTGGGTATCTACGATTAAAACAGCGACTTTCGTCCCATTTTCAATTCGCAGATAAATCTCAATTGAAGTCAGTATCCTGTTCAAAACAGATTCTGAACATCAATACATATATTTTATGTACCATACTAAGTATTTTAAAATCTAATTTTAATACTAGTAGTGAACATAATGTTGACAAACATATTTGAAGTCAGAGCCTTGCTCGTCGTCAATTCCTTCATGTCTGCTTTGTTCAAACGGCGGTCACGCTTCCGCGATCCCGTTTGCCACATTTAGGCAGACATTTTGGGATATGTCATTTATCTTCCCAGAAGATTATAATGATTTTGCCTTTGCCCTTTTCCATATTCCAGAAGCCTTTGGCCAAGCCTTGGCCTTCTAGAATATAGAAGTAAGGTGCGCCTTGCGCTACTTGCCTTATTGCAAACTTTTACTTTGTCTCCTTGAGAATAGTCATTAACTCTCCAAGAGTTTATTATTGCAATATTAGTACTTCTAAAATCTAAGGATAGATTCTTTGAAGATCCTTCAATTTCATTATCATACTTTAAGGCTCTAATCCTTAGTTCTGATTCAGAAATTAAGGAGTCTACTACGACAAGCTTAATGGATTAAGCACTAAAGTTATCATTACATAATCTTCCAAAGATTATGCTCTACTGTTTGTTTAACTCCGGGCTTAGGCCTAATATGTTATTTTATCAAATAAAGTAACTTATTAGTTTCCACGACCATCCTGAAATTTATTTCCAATATGAAAATTAAGCCATTTAAATACAGGATTATGTTTTAAATGCCAATCTTCAATTATATCTTGATTTTAATAGTCCAACTATTTAATCAACGATTTTGGTACTATTTATTATAATGATTACAATAGTCCAACTATTTAATCAACTATAAATTAATAGATTAAAATCAATTATATTGATTACTATAATCCAATTATAAAATCAACTATAAATGAATAGTTTGAATATAGTCCAACTATTTATTAAAACAACATTTAAATATTAGTCCACCATTTAAATTATTTGACGAATGATATTTGTTTGAGCGTGTATGGCAAGTAATTAAACGATTATTGCAAATTCAATTCTTGCCTCCCACTATTTTTCGGCGAGCCTCTAACCCTCTGTCGAGTACTCGGGAAACCGTGTTTCCTAGTGGGCTAGGATCCCGTTAAATATCACATAATCTTGACTTTGGCCAACAAATTGTATGATAATTAACTAGGTAGTTCTCTAAGATCGATTGGATCCAATCCAATTCCTAAATCCGGTAGGGGGACATCGAAGTCTGAAACATATATCTTATATATGCCAATACATCCAATGTATTACCTAACCATTTTCCTCTGAATCAACTAAGCCTTGGCTTTGGCACAACAAACTTAGTGATCCCAGTTAAGCGCGACCCATTGACCATGGAAAGCTTCGTAATCAATGTCGATGGACAAGAAGTGGTCTTGACTTTGGCCAACAAACCACAACTTGGACAACACTGATATGGAACAAAGCCTTCGTGATTCAAACAATCCTCGACGGACAAAAGCCTTGACTTTGGCCAACAAGCCAATGCCAGTCTCGGATCTTAAGTGAGAATCACTCAATGGAAGGAAAGAAGCTTAATATTTACCAGGGTTTGTCGAGTGCAAATTGGCAACCAATTTATTATCTTCGTTAAGGTCTCATCATCATACACCCTTAAACATGCATTCTAAACACATAATAAAGCGCATATGAATAAATAATAATGATATGCGGATGGATACTTTACACAATGATCCTAGATCAAATCACTCCCTTTCTCTCTCCCGCTAACACAAGTATTGCTTCTACCCGTTACACTACACTTCTAAAGAAACCTCATTTACATTGAGGGGAATAGGTGAGAAGAGAATACAAAGAATAAGGAGGTAATAAGGCTGGACACGCAGGTCCAATTGATAAATCAAATTTATTACAACAATTTCTAAAATTGTCCCACCCATCTAATATCCATCCGATATACATTATTCATGCATTGCAACCATGTATTCACACAAGCATGTTATCAATCAATCTAATCAAATTAATTAATTTGATAATTAGTGACCATCCAATGTTCAAACAACGATTTGATTTTGCTCGAGTCAAACTCGTTTGCGAATAAGTACTCAAAGTACGAATTCTCGAATTAAATTAAACTACAACATTAAATCCAATTTAAAATGTATTTAATTCTAATCCGCTTATTTAATTCCAAATTAAATACTACACTTTATTAATGAACTTTTACGACTTAAATTCCAAATTTAATCGTTTCGGGTCTCAATGCCCGATTAACGTCCAACGTCAATTTAATTAAAGTCCAATGGGCTTTTAATTAATTTCTTGAGGCGTGGACTTTTGGTCAACTCGGGTCAAACCCATAACCAAAGTCCAATCCGGGAGTTACCCCATAAGCCCAGAAATCAATTTAGGCCCATTAGGCCCAATTAAACTTTAAAGGTCCATTAAGTCGCATTTGGGCTTTATGGAGGCGATTTTGGGCCCATTGGATCCAACCAATTTTCCTAAACCCAAATTAGTACAACTAAGCCCAATAAGCCAATTACAACACAACAAGCCCAAATCCAATTTTAAGGCCCAACATAATTAAATTACCAAATTCCAAATTCCAAATTTAATTACATAAAGTGTATTAACATAATTAATCACCCAAATCATTATTTCCAAAACACAAATTAGGCTAATTAATCATGCTCATCTTCATCAATTAGTGTCCAACACAAATTAACCAAAAATCAAACCCAATCACGCTCATAATGTCTCGGCAAAGGAAGGATTTTTACATAAAATTAGAATTCAATCCAATTAAATCCAATTCAATATTAAATCAACATTCCCAATTGATTTCCAACTCATCCAATGATCAAAAATCAAAAAATCCCAAGACATATTTAGGGCATAGTATTCGGCCAAGCCTCAACAATTTGGGGAAAAATGATCCAATCCAATTTTCTTGAAATTGATCCAATCAATCTTCAATTCAACATCAATTAAGCATACAAAATCATCCAATTTCATTTAAACATGCTCAAAATCAATTTACCCAAATTTTAACCCTAAACGTTTTTCATGCTTTTAACCATGCTCTTGATACCATTGTTGGAGTTTACTAAGGTCCCAAGGATCAATAAAAAAGCATGAACATGTGTGAATACAATCGAGAAAGTCACGGAATACTTACATCGATCGGTTGAGCGACGCTTTGACGAACAAAAATTTCTTTTCTGCTCACCAAGGACTCACGGCAGTGAACAATCCACTACATCTCCATTTTCAATTTTGGATCAACTTCGTCAAGCTCCAAGCTTCGTGATTTGATTCCCGGCTCATGGGTGGACTTCCCTATCACCTTCGCATGTCTCTCGGAGTGCTAGTTCTCTAGAAATTTGCCACAAATCTCACCACTTTGCTTCCCTCATTCACGGTTTTTGCAGAAAAACCAGTGAAGGAATTTGGCCCTCCATGGGCGTGAGGAGAAAAAGAGGAAAGAGAGGGAGAGTTGAAAAAGTGTAATTAAAAATTGGTAATTGATTTCTAAAATCAAATACACAATTTTGGTTCCAAAAGTCAAGGCAATTAATGCCCACAAATGCCAACCACACACATCACTCAATCACATCAATCACAAGTTGTCAAGTCACATCACTCAAAGTGACAAATGATTTGACGCTTGATGCGACTAGAGATTTGACGCTTGATTTGACTTGCGTGCCGCACTCGAATTCGAAATGCGATTGCGTTCGTAAATAATCTCGGGCTCGGGTTCGCTAATTCTAAATTAACGAATTTTCCGTTGCGACGTAATTAAATGATTACGCCTAGCGAAATCACTATTCACGTCGCTAACGAATTAATTCTAAATTAATTCGTTCGCCCGAATTAAAATCTAATTTTAATTCCGCGTCGAAATCCAATTTTGTAAATATATCAAATATATTAATTTACCGATTAATTCCAAATTAATCGTTATCTCTCTTTAAATGATATTTTATCCCAGATAAAATATCTCTGCTATTAATCCCAAATTAATTTTCTTCTCATCTAATTAATCCCAGATTAATTAAAGTGCGAGTCATACGTCATCGGTGAATCTTTGGGAAGCGACCCATGAGATCCCCGTATATGTTGGCAGTAAATTCGGTCGTCAGACTATCCGAACACGTAAGTACCAAGTACAACGTTTTACCGATTTACAAGACAAGGTTGGCTTCTAGCAAAGCACCATGCCTACCCAATTCTTCGGAAACATCCTTACAGGAATAAAGGATCTGTATCAGGCGTAGTATACGTAGTATTGCATATTTTGATCCAGTATCGGATGATCACATGCAAGGACTGGGGCTGGTACAGTGTCTGCCCCGTATGAAGCATTTATCGGATGACGAGCAACTAGTCTCTTTATTATCGGATAATCATGACCAAGTCATATTATCCCGACGGTTGCAACCTTTTTAGAGAACCAGTTCTGTATCCCTACGCGATCATCATCTCCATATGACTGGAGTGACACTTCCGTCTTGACATCACACCCAATACACTACGATTCTCAATATACCCAGCATTGGCGTACACAGAACCTATTAAAGCCCTGAACGACCACAACCAAAGTATATTGATTGTCGCAAGTATTAGCGGTGTAAGTCTCAGGTTAAGACCAAATACTTCTACCCTGATTGCAGACTCTCATAGACACATAGTCATACTACCAATGGGATTCCACATGGGTCTATCCAGAGCGAAGCTGTTTCCCGTACCATTGGTAAAACACAACCTCCTATTACACTTGCATGAGTATCCTATACCCAAATATATGAGAACTATGTCGATGTGCCCTCACAACGCGCACAAGTGTAATACTAGTCTTTTATGTATTAATCGATGTCCAATCTCGATGATACTCTGACTAGGGATATTTAATGATTTATCCTTCGTGGACTGATACTGTCTCATATCATTCTCAATCCAGGAACAAATCATAAGGACCTCATATCATTTATATATATAGGTGATCTAATCACAAATGATAAGAGCGCAATCTCCTTTGTCACATAGTTAATTTATACAACAACACCATGATCTGTACAAATAGTGACGCTATGGGTCATAATTGTCCAACACTTCTGGATTGTAGACATTGATCACGAGCTACTTTCGATTATGCGCCTTTGCGCTTCTTGGAGTTTTTCTTTGATATCTTATTTTCCCCATCTTTATTTTCTTTGACTTCCCAGAAGTCTTTGAAGAGCCAACTCCACCATGGAGATACAGTGTGGGGTTGCCTTTCTTCAAATCTTGCCCCGCCATGCGTAGCATGTTATGAAGTTCTTCGTATGTGGCTTGCATCGAATGCATATCGAAATTCAATACAAAGCCAGTATAAGAACCAGACAAAGAAGACATAAATAAATTACAGCCCAGCCGTTCATCAAACACAATGCCCTATCGTTCCAGATATCAAATCTGGTCGATAATGTTAAAAACATGAGTGCTGACAGCTCTTCCCTCCTTGAGTTCAGCACGAAACAATTCCTTAGACCTTCAATAAAGTTTCATTTCTTGATTTACCCCGAACAACTCCTTGAGTGTTCGCATGATGCTCCAAGCATCTGGTACTTCAATGTACTGTCTCAGCAAATCTGGAACCATCGATCCCAAGATGTAGGATTTCACCTTCGGGTTATCATCTTTTCATCTATAAAAAGTTTCTCGCTCTTCTGGAGTGAAGTCAGGATCGATATCAACATGTAGTGGATTGATAGTGACATAAGTCAACTTTTCATACTCCAAGACAAGGCGTATGTTCATTTCCCATTCTAAATAGTTCTCAGCTCATTTTAGCTTATGGGAATCCAAACGTTTCATCAATGGATTAGTGGCAGCCCTCTACAAGAAAACATTGTTGAGTAGTCGCAGAACAATTTTCATTTCAAAAGTCATAACACTAATTGATTATGGAATTTTAAATCTATTAGTACCATCCCACTACTTTACGTAATTCTGTAATCTCCCTTTAACGGAAAAATAGAAATTTGACTATCAAAATTTCATAGCGGGAAGAAGTGGATCCCATGACATTTACTCCAGCCTCACACTAATGACGATTTTGGCCTTTATAAACTCATTAGGTAGACCTCCAAGGTCAATCACATTCATGTGACTCCTAGTTTGGCCCTGAACCGTTTCTTATCCTCACACTAATGATGATATTGGATTAAGACGTGTTCTACATGTATT
Source organism: Zanthoxylum bungeanum (assembly GCA_019454045.1). Lineage (NCBI taxonomy): Eukaryota > Viridiplantae > Streptophyta > Magnoliopsida > Sapindales > Rutaceae > Zanthoxylum > Zanthoxylum bungeanum. Next base: position 54,973 of record SKCR01042820.1, read on the forward strand.
CTTGTCAATGTGCACTAATGAGCTTCGTATGTACACCCTCACACTAATGACGATATTGGGTGACTACGTTAACTCATCACGCTACGTCTAAGTTCCGAGCACTTATACCCTCACACTAATGACGATATTGGATATAAGTAGTAAGAACCCATTCATCTCCGTATTGACAAGACAGACCATCCAATAATGCTCCAACATTATTAATACTATTACTTAATTAAAGTAATCACCTAATCACGGGAGATTTATAACAATCAAGTCATTAACTTAATTATGTCAAAGTTTTAATTTAAAACATGCAATACATATCTAATATGTCTTAAGCATAATTAAATTAAAATTACTATGGCATAGATTCAAATTATGTGTTGTGTGGTTAAGCCTTTGCTTTGATACCATTCTGTTGGGGCAGTTGTAGAACCCCAGGGTCGGATCGGTGCCCGGGCAGCGGAAATGGGTCTAACCCATGGATATCAAGTATGGATGTAATTTTAAATCATTTAATGAAACACTATATTCCATTACGAGTGTATAGGAAAAAACTGGGGCTGAATCAGAGTTCGGAAACTCAAAAACAAAGCAAAAACACCCAAAATTAATTTTTAATTTCAAAACCAACATCAACAAATGTTATAAAATAAAAATCAAGTTTTTCAAAATATCATGAATTTATTCAAAATACTCATTTGCGTAAATTTTGAATCCAATACACAAACCATTTTAGAATCCCAATTAGAAATATCTCATGAACAATTCCACTTCACCTAAAGGAGGTCAAGTGAATCTAGAATGGTAGCCATAGCTCTAAGCTTTAATCTAGAGTTCTAAACTCTTATTAATTGTTCCATGTCCAACATGAACATCTTTGACCTAAATTATAAGCATGTTGGGTTTATACTTCTAAAGTATCCTAACACAATTGATTAGCCTTATTCAACATTAAGCTATGTGATCATGCATATAATACACAATAAACATAGCTTATGAGAAGATCAAACTTTACCTAGTAAGCTTGATGCAAGATCCAATCTACCTCTCCTTTGTTGAAATTGTTGGAGAACCTCCAAGGTGTGCAAGCTTGACTTCAAGATCCAATCTTGTTTCCAATGCTTCCAAGCTTCACTTCAAGATCCAATCTTGATTTCTCCTAGATGAAATGTTGTAGAGACCCCGCAAGCTTCTCTAAACACTTCTCTAACTTAGGCTAATTTCTCTAAGAATTTGCTTAAGCTTATTAATTTTCTTATAATTAATACCTTCCTAAAGCTTGCTATTTATAGCAAAACTTAGGTAATTTTTAATTAATAAAAGTTGAAATCAACTTTTAAGTGGGCTTAATCCAATTTGTCTAAATATTTATAATTAGATGTGACTAATCTCCATTATCACCCACTTTAATTTAATCCAATTAAATCAAGCCAAAGATTAGGAAATGGATTAGTTAAATATTTGCCACATTGATTTAATCTAATTAAATCAAGCCAAAACCACCTATTATTACATACTTACAATTACCATAATATCCTCAAATGGTAGAGATAATAATGATTTTACAATTAAGCCCTTGTGTAATTATTGAATTAATCAAATTAATCCAATTAGGTCAAAGTAAATAATCAATGTTATCCAATAACACTTGATTATCTTAGTTGATAATTATAATATCGAATATTATCTTTTATGAAAAATAATCAGCTACCCAAGTGCTCAACGAGTACACTTCATATTGGGACTCTCTAAGTTCAGGCACGTTCGTCATATAAGCCTAGCTAATATGTACGCAATTCGGCCACCTCCAAATTCGCGAAGAACATGAATGACTTTTCTGAACTATACAAGTCGAGGTCATCACATATGTTTAACAATCCCTCTCTCGTAGCCTATCCGAGTTATGCTGAGGAAACATAGAATATACCGTCAAGTTTCCATGGCGCACATCTCATGTCGACATGTCCACGATTCTTTACAACTGATGTGATCCACCATAGGTGATCAGCTTTGGCCAAAGTCTTTAAGAATCATGACCTTACTTACATGGATACCTAAACCTCTTATGGTACACATACGGGCCGACGAATCCTATCTTGCTTCGCACTTGATTACTAAGTGCATCGGTCCACACCCAACAAATATCTAGAGGCCAGGCCATGAAAGGTTTCTGACATACATGGCATCAAAGTGTGGAAGATCTCACACAAAATCAATGTTATCCGATAGTCAAAGGATTACATAAGCAAAACCCTGAGCCTAGCGAAGGAAGCCATGCAAAGCATTCATCAAAATGGTCTTCTACGTAAGCCCATGCTTAAAAAAATAATAAAATAATAATAAAAATAAAATGTCAATATGGCCCACGCTGTAAAGAACCATAGACATAACCATAGACATAACATTTAATGTATACCACACTTGTAAAAAATAAAACAAGCCATTTATACCAATTAAAAATGGCCATTCCAACCAATTAAATAAAGCCATTTATCTTACTTTAATAAAAGTAATAAGATATTTATTATTTAATTAATTTAATTATTCAACATTTGAATAATCAAATAATTAAATAAAAATATCTTAAATAAATGTATTATATTTACATTAAATAATCAAAATACATATATTAATAATAAATATCAAATATCACAATTTGACATTTAATAAATGGCCGGAAGATCCCAAACGCATGTATTATCGCTTAACCATTAAACGACTTATAAATAATCAGTATTATTTTTAAAAGTTGCTCTAGTGCTCTACAAGTATGTTTCATTAGTGAGACTCTCTAGATTCAGGCATATCCGACACGAAATCCATTTCGTGTCCATAATCTACCCACCCATAAATTATGACGACCACGGATAAACTCTCTGAACCATACAGGTCGAGGTCATCGCATACGTATAATCCCTCCGTCATAGGTATCCGGATTATCCCAGAGATATAGATAAAAACGTCAAATCTCTATAGGTATAATCCCATCGACGATTCTTTTAGCAATCTCTTAATAACACTTAGAACTTACTTCTACAATGTACCACGGGCCCATGGATTTAACAGATTGCTAATTGCACATTTAATACCTATGATCTGTACACATAACTGATGGATCCTATCTTGATACGCACATGATATCATGAGGATCAGTCCACACCCAACGAACATGCGGAGGTCTGATCTAAATAGATCAGTGATGTGACTGCCATCAAAGTGTGGATGATACCTCATACATCCACAGTGGTATCTGAAGTCGAAGGACCTCTATGCTCACTTGACCCGAGAAGATTCCTATTGACGTTGGTGTACCATCTATTAGGAAATCTTCAGTGAGTCGTTTAGTGTTTATCCACTATAAACACCTACACGTCTATACGAGTCTCCCCAGACTCATGGTTCATTGGGATAAGCCATCGGACCAAGTCTCGATATACGACGTGTACTGGTCTCAGCGGATTTTACTAACCGACCCGTATTAGTAAATCTTGACCAGGAACTTTATTTGATAATATATTTCTGGTAGTGTCACTTCCCAATGTCAATTACAAATTACTTTTTAAGTGTGCACTACATTATATATTATCGAGTCTTTGTCTAATATATACATATCACTAAATCATATTTAGTTTCAATCTAATCTTAATTAGATCGAATATGTATATAAAAGCAAGAAGTATTACATAAATAAGTAATATTATGGAAAAATGAATTGTTCGTATTCATGAATCGGACATGAATACGATCCGGATTGACACACTGAGCATCAACCCTAACAATATTTACCGATTATCATAATACTATCCCAATATCGGAGCACCCATTGTCCACTATTACTACATGACTATTCTAAGGTCGATGTCATTCTTAGCATATTTATATATTAATCTAATATGCATAATGACATTACCATTAATAATGTTGAAATGAAAATCTAGTTTTTTTATTAATAAATAATAAAATATATGTACAATATATTATTCGGATTAGCGCTCCAAGCACCAACTCCAACAAACTCTCACTTGCTTAGTGCCAATCCAGATGGTACCTAAGTCATATCTCCTCTATATGTTTATAGACCAACTTAGGCGGTAAGGCCTCAGTAAGTGGGTCTGCTATGTGGCATTGTCCTTCAACCTTCAAGACCACTATGTCTTTTCGTTCAATTATTTCCCTAATCATATGATATTTCCTTTCCACGTGTTTAGACTTGGAATGTACTCTCGGCTCCTTAGCCTACGCAATAGCTCCGCCATTATCACAGTATAGTGGGATCATATCCTCAATATTTGGTATAATTTCAAATTATGTGATAAAATTTCTATTCCAAATAGCTTCTTTAGCAGCTTCCTAAGCCGCTATAAATTATGCCTCAGTAGTGGAATCAACTATTGAGCCTTGCTTTGAACATCGCCAACTAACTGCACTACCATTAAGGGAAAATATGTATCTAGATGTAGACTTTCTATCATCCGGATCTCCCTGAAAGTCAGAGTCTGTATAACCTTTAACTTTTATCTCATCTTCTCCATATATGAGAAACTTATCCTTAGTACCCTTAAGATATTTCAGGATATGTTTCACTGCTGTCCAATGATCACTACTCGAATCAGATTGATATCAGCTAGTAACAATGAAGCCAAAACTGATGTGAGGTCTCGTACATAGCATATCATATATAATGCTTCCAATACAATAAGCATATGACAAGTTAGACATTCTAACTTTCTCTTCATCAGTCTGAGGTGTCATTTCTTCGAAAGATGTATGCCACATCGAAAATGTACATTTACTGTCTTGCAGTTGGTAAAACTGTACCTTTCTAACATTTTATCTATGTACATGGATTGCGATAACCCTATAAGCTTCCTAAATATATCCCGGTAGAGCTTTATACCCAGTATATAGGAAGCTTCACTCATGTCTTTCATGGAGAAGTTCTTGCAAAGGTAGGTTTTCACACTTTGCATCAATCATATATCATTCCCAATGAAAAATATATATTCTAAATACAATACAAGGAATACTATCATGCTCCCACTAACTTTCGTATAAACACAGGGTTCTTCCTCATTCTTGATAAATCCAGATAATCTGATTATCTCATCAAAATGATGATTCCACATTCGGGATGCCTGTTTAAGTCCATAAATAGACTTCTTGAGCTCGCAAACCATTTTTGAAGTCTCATTGGATACGAAACCTTCTGGTTGTTCCATATAGATATAGTTCTTGAGGAATTCCATTTAGGAACGCGATTTTCACATCAATATGTCATATCTCATAATCGTGATATGCAGCAATAGCTAAAAGAATCCTAATGGATTTTCGCATGGCTATTGGTGAAAAATTTTCCTCATAGTCAATCCTATGACGTTGAGTATAACCTTTCGCTACCAGTCGGGCCTTAAAGGTTTCCACCTTTCCACCGAGCCCTCGCTTCCTTTTATAAACCCATTTACAACCAATAGGTTTAATTCCTTTAGAAATTTCAGTCGTCCCAAACTTGATTGTCATGCATAGAATCCATCTCAGACTTCATGGCTTCATGCCATTTTCCCGAATCGATATCCAATATCACCTCTTTATATGTAGTCGGATCCGTTTTCTCCAAGAGAGGAACATCAAGGCATTGTGGAAAGCTAGGACACTTGAAAAAGGATTGTTAGCCAATGAACCACATGAGATCGATAGTGACGTTTTGATCTTAAGCGTACATAATCCGTTGGAATCTTGGGTGATCGATCCTGGGGCATCATTTCATTCAACTTCAAGTCAGAGTATCATGGATAATTATGTATCTGATAATTTTGGCAAGGTTCACCTTGCTGATGATAAAGCTCTTAACATTGTGTGTAAGGACGAGATCCTAATTGAATTACCAAATGGTGATTCATGGAAGTTCCATGAAGTGAGACATGTTCCAGGTTTAACATAATATTTGATCTATGCGGGTCAACTGTATCGAGAAGGCTGTGTGACTGAGTTCTCTAACTATTATTGGAAAGTTACAAAATGAACTTTAATCTTGGCTCGTGGGAAGATGTTGGGAACTTTATAGACGATCATGAAATCCAAAAGCTTAGTAGCTATTGTTGAGATCGATGAAGCTAATATATGGCATCGCATATTAGTGAGAATGGGATGAAAGTTTTGCAATCAAAAGGAAAACTACATGGTGTGAAATCAGTAAAGATTAGATTGTGTGAAGATTGTATCTTTGGGAAACAAAAGATTGTTAGTTTCTTAAAATCTGGCAGAACACCCAAGACTACAAAGTTGGAGCTGGTTCATACTGATGTGTCGGGACCTTCGCCGGTTCAATCTCTTGGAGGTTCAAGTATTATGTAACCTTTATTTATGATGCCACAAGGAAGATATGGGTTTACTTTCTGAAAAATAAATCGGATGTCTATGATACCTTCAATAAATGGAAAGCTTTGGTGGAGATTGAGACAAGCCTGAAGATTAAATGCTTGAGATCGGATAATGGAGGAGAATACACCGATAAATAATTTCTTGAGTATTGTGCACAGAATGGGATCAGGATATAAAAGACCACTCTTGAAAAAATACAGTAGCTGAGCTCATGAATAGAACTTTGAATTAGCGCGCAAGAAGTATGCAGATACATACAGGTTTACCAAATATGATGTGGGCTAATGCAATTAATACTGCTACTTATTTAATTAATCGTGCACCTTCAGTTCCACTATGAGAGCTACTACATGAAGAAGAATGGAGTGTCAAAGATAGATCTATCACATTTGAGAGTGTTTGGCTGTGTTGCATATGTTCACAATAAGTCTGATGTGAGAAGCAAGCTGGATCCCAAGTCCCAAAAATATATTTTCATTGGTTATAGTGGTGATGAATTTGGCTATAGATTTTGGGATGAAGAAAATAAGAAGTTTATTCGGAGCAAGAATGTCATATTTAATGAAAAGATGATATACAAGAATAGAGAGGCAATAGTCCCAAAAATGGCAAGTTCTATAATTAAAGATAATTAATTTGCTAGTCTATATGATCTTGGTGATAATGTGACCAATAGAAATCAAAGAAAGCTGAAAGTTGGAACTTTACAAGATGCTCCATAAGTAACTAACTTTGAAGAATCAGTTTTTATTCTTGAAGTTGGGCCAAGTACACCTACTTTGAGAAGGTCCACAAGAGAAAGAAAAACACCAGAGAGGTACTCACCATCCTTGAAATATTTATTATTGACTAATTATGGTGAACCTGAGTGTTATGATGAGGCGGTAAATCATGAAGAATCGGTCAAGTGGGAGTCTGTTATGCAGGATAAAATGGATTCTCTCATGACCAATCAAACATGGAGTTTGGTGAATTTACCTCAAGGTAAAAAGGCACAGAATAATAAATGGGTTTACATAATCGAAGATGAATGAGATGATAGCAAGCAGTACAAGACAAGACTGGTGGTAAAGGGTTTTCAACAAAAGGAGAGCATAGACTATATAGAAATATTTTCACCGGTTGTGAAATTCACCACAATTCGGTTGGTGCTTAGTGTGGTGGCTGTTGAGAATCTATATTTGGAGCAGCTAGATGTTAAGACTGCTTTCCTCCATGGGGACTTGGATGAGGATATTTATATGAAGCAGCCCGAAGGTTTTATAGCACACGGTAATGAAAACTTGGTATACAAACTAAATAGAAGTATTTATGGTATGAAGCAAGCCTCAAGACAGTGGTATAAAATTTTGATTCTTTAATGTGAGAAAATGACTACACCAGATGCCATGTTGACCACTGTTGTTACTAAAAGAGGTTTAAATTCCTAAATCATTTTATTACTTTATGTAGATGATATGTTGGTTATTGAGGTAGATTTAAGAGAGATTATCAATTAAAGAAATAATTGTCAAACAAGTTCTCTATGAAGGATTTAGGTGAAGCCAAGCAAATCCTTGGAATGAGGATAACTGGGGACAAAGAGCGAGATATTTTAAAACTATCACGAGAGAAGTATGTCAAGAAGGTGTTGAAGAGATTCAACATGGAAGATGTTAAACTAGTTAGCACACCTTTGGCGGCTCATTGTAAGTTGTCCAAACTATTTTCACCTAAAAATGAGCAAGAGATGGAATATATGAAGAATGTGGCTTATGCTTCTGCTATTGGGAGTCTTATGTATGTCATGGTATGCACTAGACCTGACATTGCTTATGCAATGAGAGTTATGAGTTGATTTATGAGCAATCCTGGAAAACAACATTGGGAAGTAGTGAAGTGGATTTTAAGGTATCTTCGAGGCACTACTAATATGGCCTTATATTTTTTGTGGTAGTAGTGTGGATCTACAAGGTTATGTGGAGATACAAGCAAAAGTACCACATGTTATGTATTTACTGTGCGTGGTACTGCTGTGAGTTGGGATTCTAAGTTAAAGAAGATAATTGCTTTTTCAACAACAGAAACAGAGTATGTGGTTATTACAGAGGACAGAAATAGATGGTATAGTTAAATGATTTCTTAATAGAGTTATATAAAATGCAAGTTAATGGTATTATGTACAGTGACCGTCAGAGCGCAATTCACTTAGCAAAGAATCCTGCATTTCATTCAAGAACCAGGCATATTCGTTTGTGGTACCATTTCATACATTCACTTTTGGATAACGAAGCAATGAAATTATATAAGATCATAGGAAGCGAGAATCCAGCTGATATGTTCACCAAAGTTGTATCATTTGGTAAACTAAAGCTTTGTATAGCTTCAGTTGGTCTCCGAAACTGAGAAAAATGAAGATGGTGGTTACTAATGAGTTTTTATGCTTGAAGAGCTCGAATATAGTTTTTTGCGGCATGATGGTTGAATTGTCTCCAAGTGGGAGATTGTTGATAAAGTCTTTGTGGAATTAATTCTTTGTTCACATGGAAAAATTTTTCAATAAATCTTTTTGATAAGTAATTAATGCAATTTGTTGGCATTAAATACAATCGGTTGGAGTTTTGCAAAATCTTACCTATAAATAGCTCCATTTGTGAGAGTTTAAGGTATCCCAAAAATTTATGAGTTTCTTTTATTAGAGATTAGAAAATCTCTATAGTGATTTGAGGGAATTGGGGTGAGATTGTGTGTGCGCAAGAAAAGTGTGTGAGTGTGATTACAAGAAATAGAGAAAATAAAAAGGAGAGAAAAATTCTGTATAATTTTTCTTGTGTGTTTCTTTTATTTTTTTCTTGTAATCCTTAAAAGTAAGTGTGAGTTAAACACTTGTGTGCTATTGTAATTGAGGATTTTTCCTCTTGTTATTCAACTATAGTGAAACTCAGTAACCATAGTGGATGTAGTCTGTTAGGTCTAACTGACCGGGTGAACCACTATAAATTCAGTGTCACATTGTTATATTTGGTTATTCTTTCATGCTGTTGTCACTCGGTAAATTTTGAGGTGTTAAAATCTCAACAACATTCACATGGAAAATTTTGATTTTGCAATGTGATTTTGAGCCCACTGCATACGCGCATGTTAGGGGTAATAATGGGGCTGTTGTGGTTCTGATTCTTTAGTGAAACTTTGAGAGCTGATTTGGAGTGTCCAGTTCATCTGAAGCAGAAAAACGAAGAGTAAAATTTTTTCATGTCCGATCACTGGGCTTAGATGCAAATTTCGTTGCGAAAAGAGATTTCATGTGAAGAGATCGCAAGATCAACTCCTATAATTAGCATCGAAAGCAAGTTGAAATGAAGTCTAAACTTCTCTTTTAATTTTTAATTATGTGCTAATTATGATTTGTTTATTTTTTATGTATGAGATGCATGAAAAATAAAATTTTTATATGTCTAATGAGTGGGCATAAACTAAATAAGTTTTAGGTCATTTCCCGGATAGACAGATGGAAGGTGTGGGTTGTATCCATCTACCACTACACAAGGGCATGCAACCCCCTCTTATCATGCTTCATGGTCCGAGCAGAAATATAGTGAATGAAAGGCTCGAACCCAATGGCCACGATCTAGGCTCCCACGACCAGAGAGAGCTGGTCGTAGCATTTCCAGATCCTAGCAGGGTTGTCGTCATTCTTCAAGCGTAAAACATCAATCAGCAAAAAAAGGGAATCAAATTAATAAACATTGCGAAATAGTAACATAGTGGCTACAATGCATGGAGGGATGAACAGACATTCTATGTGTTCAGAAAATTCCGGCCGGACATATAATATATCTGGTCGGATATTGGGAAAATCTGGCCGGACATGGAGCACATGGAGTCAGATAATTGATGAAAAACAGGTCAGGCATAAAATTGGGGGCCAAATATGCAATAAACGTATGGCAGACATAAAAAAATTGAGGCCGAACATAATTGGATGTCCGGCCAGACATAAATCGAAACAACAAACCCAGATTTTTATAAATAAATGAGGGGGAATAAGAGGCTTACTTGTTCGATCTAGAAGCAAACGTGATCCCCTAAGGCTAGTGGAGTAGGGATGGGATCTATGTACTTGAGTTTAAATGATTTCAAGCGACCAGAGGCACAGTCCATTGTCGAAACGAATGGCAAATGTGGGTCTTCAGGTGCACGATCAGCTACCAAAAGTCTTGAGAATGACATTTTCAGTGATTAACGAGAAGAAAATAGTCGGACTTGACAAAGGTTTTCTTTGGTATCGATGAGGAAAAAAAGAGAGGACCTCCTATTTTATATCATTGTCTGACCGGATATACTTAAAAAAATATCCATCCAAACATGTAGCCTGAGTGTAATCAAGGTCTTTCACAGTAGAGATTGAAGTATCTCACAATCGAACATGTCGAGAGACTTGGGAATGAAGCCTCGAGAATGGGGAATGAATAATTGAGAATAAAGACTTGATGAATGAAGCCTCGGGAATGGATAACATATCCTCAAAAATGAAGATCGAAGAATCTCACAACCGAATGAATCGAAAGACCTGAGGAATGAAGCCTCGAGAATAGGGAATGAATCATCAAGAACATAGATCGAAACATCTCATAACCGAATGAATCGGGGGACCTAAGGGTCTGTCAACTATCACAAGCCGAGATCGAATCATCTCACCACCAATCGAAGCATCAACAGGCCTGGGGGCCCATCAAACATCAAACAAACTGCCACCAAACCAGTAAGTTTAGAATTCTAAACTAGAATTCTGCTCTAAAACTCTATCATGCGATCCCAAGAAATCTCTAGAGTTCACCATGTCCAGCAATCAACCTAACAACAATTCAGCTCTCAGAGGTGTTTTCTGAGCCAAACTATATTTAAAAGGTACGACCTAAGGGCACCTTAATTTCTGATCCTGCATTCTTCTTAATTATAATCTCGGCACAGTATCCTTGGTCGGACTTGATATATATATTTATCCGGATATATAATTAGCACCATATTATTGCTTTACTCTTATTATCCTAGTTTTTATATCCCATTTTTATTATTATATTGTAATATTTAGTTTGATAATTTGTATGCATGTTTCTCTTTTTGCCTATTACCCTTTCTGATCCATGAAGAATGTCTGGCTAGACCCGTAATATGTCCGACCGGACATTCCTAACATGAAATATATATTTCCTTTGATACATGACTAGAAATGGGGCCTTTGTCATTTTCCATTTCTTGGTGTTGGACACCGTGCGGAAAATATATTGGAACTAGTACACATTGATGTGTGTGGTCCATTAAATCATGTCACTAATGATGGTTCAACATACTTCATGACTTTCATGGATGATAAGTCATGATATGAATATGTCTATTTGATGAGACATAAATCAGAAACATTTAAAAAGTTCAAAATATTCTGAAATGGAGTTGAATAAAAAACCGGGAAATTCATCGAGTGTTTTCGATCAAATCGATGTGGTGAATTCATGAGCGATGATTTCGGATGTTATTTAAGAGAGAATGGGATTCTAGCCCAATATAGCCCATCAGGAACTCCTCAATACAATGGTGTATCTGAGAGGAGAAATCATACTTTATTGGATATTGTGTGATCTATGATGAGCTATACAGAACTTCCATATTACCTTTGGGGTTATGTTTTACTTATTGCTGCCCACATACTTAATAGAGTTCCATCGAAAGCTGTTTCAACGACCCTATATCAGATATGGTACGATAGAAATCCAAGGCTTAGATATTTAAAGATTTGGGGTTGTTCTGCATTCATTAAAGTTGTGCAGCGAGATAAACTACCACCTATAGGGCATAAATACAGGTTCATTGGATATCCTGAAAATTCTTTGGGATATCAATTCAACGATTTTGAGCAACGAAATGTATTTGTTGCTCGTTTTGTCACTTTTCTTGAAAAGAACTTTTTGAGAGAAAGTGGGAATTATAGATTGATTGAACTTGATAAGTTTGATCCTAACACTAAAGAACCTGAGATGGAACCAGAGATCCAAAAAGGTGAAGGATCTAAAACACAGGTTCCACATAGGTCGAATATAATATCAAAGCCTCCACAGAGACTATTTTTAATATCTGATATGAGCCTTGATGTTCTACTCTTTGAGGAAATAGATCTAACTACATACAAACAGGCGATATTAGATATCGATTTGGGAAAATGGTAGGAAACCATGAAGTCTAAGATGGATTCTATGCATGACAATCAAGTTTGGGACTTGGTTGAACTTCCTGAAGGAGTTAAACCTATTGGTTATAAATGAGTTAAAAGGAAACGTGGGCCCGAAGGAAATATGGAAACCTTTAATGCCCGACTGATAGCTAAAGGTTACACTCAACATCATAGAATTGACTATGAGGAAAAATTTTCACCAATAGCCATGCTAAAATCCATTAGGATTCTTTTAGTCATTGCTGCATATCATAGCTATGAATTATAGCAGATGGATGTGAAAATTGCGTTCCTTAATGGATTCCTCGAGGAAGATATCTATATGGAACAATCAAAGGGTTTCGTATCCATTGAGACTTCAAACTTGGTTTGCAAGCTCAAGAAGTCTATTTATGGATTTAAACATGCATCCTGAAGTTGGTATCATCATTTTGATGAGATAATTTGATTAGTTGGATTCATCAAGAACGAGGAAGAACAATATGTTTATAAGAAAGTTAGTGGGATCATGATAATATTTCTTGTGTTGTATGTAGACGATATCCTTATAATTGAGAATGATATAGGATTAATACAAAGTGTGAAAGCCCACATTTGCAAGAACTTCTCCATGAAAAACATGGATGAAGTTTCCTATATACTAAGTATAAGGCTCTATCGGGATAGAGTATGGAGGCTTATAGGGTCGTCGCAATCCTCGTATATAGATAAAATGTAAGAAATAAACGGTTTTACCAACTACAAGGTAATAAATCTACCTTTTCGATATGTCATATATCTTTTGAAGAAAATGACACCTCAGACTGAGAAAGAGAGAGTCAGAATGTATAACTTGTCATATGCTTCTTGTATTGGAAGTATTATGTATGTTATGCTATGTATAAGACCCTATATCAGTTTCAGTGTTAGTGTTACTGGTCGATATCAATCTGATTCAGGTATTGATAATCGGATAACTTTGAAACATATCCTGAAATATCTTACGGGTGCTAAGGATAATTTTTTCATATATGGACAAGATGAGCTACAAGTTAAGGGTTATACAGACTCCAACTTTCAAGGAGATCCGGATGGTCGAAAGTCTATATCTAGATACATATTTACCCTTAATGGCACTTCGGTTAGTTGGCGATGTTGAAAACAAGACTCAATAGGTGATTCCACCACTGAGGTGGAATTTATAGTGGCTTCGAAATCTACTAAAGAAGCTGTTTGGATTAGAAATTTTATCACTGAACTTGGAATTGTGCCTAGTTTTACGGATTTGATCCCACTATACTGTGATAATAGCGGAGCCATTGTGCAGGCTAAGGAGCCGAGAGCGCACTCCAAGTCTAAACATGTGGAAAGGAAATATCACGTGATTAGAGAGATTATTGAACGAAAAGACATAGTGGTCTTGAAGGTTCAAGGACAAGACAACATAGCAGACCCGCTTAGTAAAGCCTTACCTCCTAAGTTATTCGATAAACATGTGGAGGAGATGGGACTCCGGTACCATCCGAATTAACACTAAACAAGTGGGAGTTTGTTTGAGTTTTCTTTGGGTTTATATAGGTGCTCCAAAAATAACCAAATTAATTAAACGTGAATAGTAATGTGAATAGTAAATTTGTTTTGAATTCTAATTCGGCCCAAACTCTTATTAGGGTTTTATAATCTCATTAAACCACTAAATTAAGATCCAATAGCTAAGATTAAATTAGCATTTATCCCACATCGGATTCTTAATTAATTTTGTTGTCTTTGGAGCACCTATATAAACCCAAAGAATTCTTTACAAATTTTTGCACCAAACCTTTCATATCTTGGTTTTATATAAGTGAGCAACACTAAAGTTTAAGAGTAAGCCACTTATTTTGAGGATCCTTAAGTCTAATTGACTAAAGGAACCCCGAGTTAAAAGTTTTGAGGTATTTGCCTAGGCTAGCACCAAGGGCAAAATACCCATGCACTCAAGGCGTAGTCTTGCCGTTGAGTTTTGGCTTTGGTATGTGCACCTTTAGAGGCCACACATTTGGGTGGATCTTTGGAACGCGGAAGAGCTTGCTGAGTTTGAGAAAAGCTTGTAGATTGGAGGGAGGACTGGAGGAGTCTTCGGTTCAAGTAAGTCTTTTTCTTTTTTTTTTTATTTTAATTAGAGTTCTTATGATAGTTAGCATGTTTAGGTTTATGTTCTTTGCATGTTTTATGAGTTTTTTATGCTTAGAATATATAGTAACATGCCTAGGCTTGTAGAATAATAAAAAAAAAATGGGTCTTGGGCAAAGGGATAGCGGCATCATAATTTGATTTATTAAATTTTCCGCTGCGCACTCGCGGCCGCTTCCCAACAGTGGTATCAGAGCGCCGTTTTTGTTTTGATTAGTTCTCTCTCATTTGAACTCGAAATTGGGGGTGTAAAAGCTCGTTGGAAAGTGACCGGATTAAACACACACGTAAAACGCAAGCGCACGTATCGTTCAAGTAGTAAGAAAATATCGATCCCACGATGACTTAATTCCTACTGTTGTTATTAATTGTTGAATCTATTTATTTACAAATATCTAATTAAATAGAGAAGAGAATGATTATTTGATTGGTTGAATGTGGTTTTCCTTAATTAAAATAAATAAAATAAACAAAAGAAAATACTAAGGAAAATAACAAAAGACTCAAAGATCTAGGGTTTTGAATCTTTCTAATATCTTTAAAAATATAAAGTGATTATTTTATGTTTGTGTAATAAATTGGTTTACTAACCTGGAACACGAATTATGTGAAAGCCTCTGTCGATGGTCAGACGCAAATACCCAGTTTAACCAAATTGAACCATATGTCTATATCAACCAAATTACCTGGATTCATTAAGTTTAAGTTCCAATTATGGCTACCCCCGTCCGACAGGTATATGTCTATCCTGTAAGGAAATCTATTAAAGGGTTATCTATCCTCAAGGAAGATCGTTGGCTATTAAGTCTAAGGCTGAAACCTAAAATTCTTTTGTCAAGTTTATTTTAGATTTACCACATCAATCTTATTGGTGATCAAACAACAAGAAGCATTAAGCTTAAGACTAAATAAGTAAACCTTTAAATTACCCAAACTATAAAATAACCCCTTATAAACCGGTGATATTGGATTTCATCACAACCCCAGATAACTGGCTTAGTTACGACACATATTTACTTGTAGTAAAAACTTAAATAAAATAAAAGACATAAAGTAAAAATGCTGAAAAGTAAATTGCTGAAAAGTAAATAACGGAAAGTAAATGCTGAAATTAAATACTGAAAATTAAATGCTGAAAAGTAAATGGTGAAAGTAAATTGCTGAAAAGTAAATAAAGTAAAATTACAATAAAAGAAAATGCTGAGGTAAAAGGATCAACTTTTATTACTTTTATTTTAGATATCTCCCTAATAAAATATATTAACTTTGCATGATAATTACCAACCAGCCATATAGGCGGTATCCAGATTAAGTCAAATTAATATTTAATTACTAACCGACCAATCAGGCGGTATCCAGTTTAGTTAGGTTAAAACCAATTTAAATAATTACCAACCGACCAATATGGTGGTATCCTCGTTAAGTCAGGTTTTAACTAGTTTATATATTATAATTAATGGAGATTAATCTAATTATTAGTAATAAAAGTTTTACCTTTTACCCTAGCAAAGGGGAGTTACCTCCTCATTACTGAAAAGTAAAAACTGAAAATTAAAGAAAGAAAAGTATTGTCGTAAAAGTAAATTGCGGAAAGTAAAAACTGAAAAGTAAAGAAAATAAAGTGCGAAAGTTGAAATTAATTACTGAAAGCTGTAAATAAACAAACAAGATACAATCTTCTTAGTATTCTTAAGGAATTCCTTAGAAGAAAGTATGAATTTACAAATGAAATGGCTTCGTATTTATAGGCAAAATTTTGCCTCCATCAAATCATCCACCAAATCCATTATTAATTGCTCCACTAATTGCTACACTAATTGCTCCACCAAATCCATTATTAATTGCTCTACTAATTGCTTATCATGTTTGGTGGTGATTTGATAATTTTTATTATTTATTTATTAATTTATTTTTTGCTTTGAAAATGATTGAAAATGACTTTAATAATTACACACAAAATACTTCTGGATGGTTCATCAATTTCGGGCATGAAATATTCAGAATTCGAAATTATTTTGTCTTTAAAAATTGTAGATCTTTGAGTCTTCTTTAATCTAGAACTTGAATTAGCTCAATCCGATATCGGAGTAAAAAAGTTATGCCCAAAATACGCCAGATGCGCAAAACTGGAATTTCCAATCTCCAAAATTAATATGTCAAGTCCAATTTTTACTTTTATTTGACCCCCATTTCGTCCTAAATAATTTCATTGTGTCCCAATTTTTTTTTATCTGCAAAATAAACTAAAACACATCAAAACGTTCATCAAACCCGAGAAACTAAACAAAATATTAAGTAAAATGGGCGGTAAATATGATATATTTTCCGCTCATCACACCCCCAAACCTAACATTTTGCTAGTCCTCAAGCAAAACAAAAAAGAAAATACAAGAAACAATTAAAATTAAACTAAGCCACTTTCGTAGGGATCACGGTTGCAATTTAGCATATGCAACAAGCCTTTAAACCCCTAGGTGTCCATAGTGGATGAGTTATAGTCTCCTGAGGGCTTACAGCAACGATACCCACAAAATTTTTACTAAAGTAAAAAGATAATAAAAATAATGCACACAAAAGCAAAAAGACCAGAGAAAATAGAATAAAGAAGTTAGTGACTAATCAGGTGAAACTTCTACTCCAAGTTACTAGTTGTTTTCTTTCTTTCTAAATTACTGAATAAGTAAATTCTCCGATTATATTTACCATTCTCCATATGCACAGCCAATAAAATATTAAACAACTAATTTTTGCCCACAATAGTCACAAGTGCAGTTGATAAGAGAGTAATATTTTTGTCCTAAAGTTTTATCAGAATTCACACCTTTTTGCAGCAATGGAATAATTTTTCTGGTTTTTTCTTTGATTTTTGATTTTTTTATATTTATACAATATCTTTCATCTATGTAGCGCGTGTTGGGTCGGTGACTCCCAAACCAGTTGGCTTTAGGGCACCAGGTGTTAAGACACTCCTACGGACTTAATTACTCAGACTTCATATATATATATATATTTTTTGCAGCATCTTTGATCCATGTAGCGAGCTTTGGGCCAGTGACTCCCAAACCAGTTGGCTTTAGGGCACTAGGTGTTAAAACACCCTTACAGACTTAATAACTCAGATCTCAGATGTTTTTTTTTACTCCATCACTTTTTGAGATGCTTCCTCCAATTAAAATAGAGCACTGAATATTACAAACTTTTCAATTTTAGCTCATGTCTGTATGTTACCATGCATATTGTTAATACCTGCTAACTGAGCATATGAAGATCCATTTTAGTCAGTTTTATGGAGAATTTACAAATTAAATAATTTAAAATGAAATAAACAAAAACTAACTTGTTTCAAAAATAGTTTGAGATACGTCTCAGGAGTGGAAATTCCTTACACAACTATCTCTTACCAGTTTCACCTTTTTAGTCAAAATAAAAACACAAAAACACAAAATATTTTTGTAATTTTTGAAATTTTTTCAATTTTTTTTTTTGTATTTTTCGAAAAATTTTGGAATAAAAATAAAAAAACAACACACAAACTAAAAACAAGGTACTGATCAACTAATTCCCTCCCCCAAACCTAAATAAGACATTGTCCCCAATGTCTTAAACAGTAGAAGAAGAGTTTAGAAGATAATACCTGGTTAACTGAAATTCTACAGAAAATTAATGGTTCAGATACAGATTAATCCGACGCCTCTTACCGCGATCGTCCTCAGACCAATTTATCTTTGAAAGGATAAGGTCAATTTGTGGTTCATAGGCTAAGATTTGGTCAATTAGATCCGGAGCAGTTCTGGCAGTAAAGAGAAGTTCTCTTAAAGGTTTTGACACGAACCCATTTCTCCGAGCATCATCAAGAAACACACAAAGAAAATCATAAAATCCATCGACGTTAAACAGCCCAATTGGAAATTCCTCCAATGTGCCCAAGCCAGCTGGCAAAGCAATAAAAGCATCAGCACGTTTAATCATTTCTACCATTCGTTCAGACATACCTGGCACAATAAGTTCCTCTCCATTTGATGGTTCAATAATATTTGCCTCTGCCAAGGGTTTTAGGATGATTCCCAAAACGTGATTGCCTCTTTCCTGTACGGCCTTTGAAACGATCCCCATTAGTCCAAGATTGCCTCTGCCATATACTAAGTGCATATTCCTTACTGCTAAGACTCGACCCAATTCTTGTGTTGCTTCTACGTATTGTGGCTAACACCAACACTAGAACCGCAAAATACACAATGTTTTCAACTCGTCTTCTTGAAGTGGCTTCCATGTTTTACTCTAGATGTCTTCAAAAGTGCAATGATCAGTTGAATTTATAGTACCTGAAAAAGGGTGAGTAATAATAGCACTAGTATCTTCCATAGGACATTTGTTAGCTAAACAACAAAAGAAATCGTGAAAGGTCAAAAAGTCTGGATTCTGTCTACGAAAATAAAAATAATTACAACGGAAAAGCAAATCAAAGCAATAATTAAGGCAACGGAATTGTGTACGCAATACGCCATTCGCTTAGTATAAATTCATTAGGATGCGTCTCAAGAATCCATTCTTTACTCAGCCATCGCTAATGAATTATCTCTTATCTTTGCCAAACACCATTCCTTCTGTCTTATGCTTTGGTTGAGCTTTTCCCTACAAAAATAACACACAAAATTAAGAACTCTACAACATGTATACACAAAATATAAAAATAGAAATTACAACAAAGTGCATGGGTTGCCTCCCTGCTAGCGCTAAATTTTTCGTCTTCAGCCAGACGTGACTGAAATCCATCTGTCAAGGAGGTTTCAGCGTCGTTTTGGATGTTCGATTAAAGACAATCCCGTGAGCGTTACTTTTGAAGGGTCTCTTCCAACGGTAAAGGGGCAAAAAGACTTTTGTCCCATTCAGTGCTTGTGCCATCTTTTTAACCTTTGTTGCTCCAGTGGTTCCTGAAAAGAAAGAAAGAAAATCAGGAGGTCTTGTATGGTGCTTGAATTGGAATGGGAGTTCCATTCTGTCAAGCTTCTGGGTGATATCTTTGATTTGTACTCCCCAAAACAGTGATGTTTCGCCTGAATGTATTGGATTCTCAATAAGTTCAGACATTTGCTCCTCCATTTGCTCTGCTTCTTGCTCCATATTTTCTTCACATATATATTTTAAAACTTCCGTATTCAATTCTATGTCCATCATCTGTGAAATGCATGCTCCATAAGTGTCAATCTGAGGATGTAAAGTTATGTTTGTTTTTAGGTCTTCATCCTCTGATCTGAGTGAAATGATTGGCTCAGGTAGATCTTCTTCAAATATTTGTGCAATGGAAGCTCCAAGATCTTCATTTGGAGGAGAGAAAGTTTCATCCTCCTTTGTTGGTGCAGTTGGTACAAATAGCTCAGCTTCTTTATCCTCGTCAGAGTCAGAATAATAAAAATCAAATTGAGACTTTGTTGGTTCAGGCTCCTGAACTGATACCTATGATTCTTGATACTGCTCAACCTCGTCCTCTGTTATGATGTCATGATGAATCTCAGGATAATCGAAGGCTTCTTTAGTATTATTTGAATTTTCTCCGTGAGATATGTGATTCAGGTTATCTGTTAATTGTCTAACTTGATCTGTCATCCTCTGTATAGACGCCGCTTGACTCTGAATTTGTGCATCAAATTGAGCTTCCCGTTCCTCGAACCAATCTTTGAGCATGTGAATCAAATGATCTTCCTCTGATGGTTCTGGTTCTTGGTGAAGATCGTAGATGGATGGTGGATAAGATGGAAAGTATGATGGTTCTTCATACCATGAAGGATTTTGATAGCTCTACCACCCTGGATTGTAGTTGTACTCGCAATGATCTCTCGGGTGGTTACCATTACATATGTCACATCTCCCCCATTGTGTTCTGTTGAGCAAATGTGGTATTGCTTGGTTTTGGCATCCAGTGATAGTTGTTGGGTTGGACAACAAGCCTCAGAAAATCGGACTGTTCCTCCCAGATTTGGGGTGTATCATCTTTAGTAAAGCTCGTAATCTTTTATTTCCCAATAATGTTCCATTTTTCAATCACCTGAAAACAAAAAGAAAGAAATAAAAATTACAAAATAAAATAAAGAAAATTAGATACAAGTAAATTAGATAGCTTCAAAATTAATAACTCAAGAAAAATAAGTCTCCGGCAACGGCGCCAAAAACTTGACTGGCGTAAACACACACGTATAACGCAAGCGCACGTATCATTCAAGTAGTATAAAAATATCGATCCCACGAGGACTTAATTCCTACTGTTGTTATTAATTGTTGAATCTATTTATTTACAAATATCTAATTAAATAAAGAAGAGAATGATTGTTTGATAGGTTGAATGTGGTTTTCCTTAATTAAAATAAATAAAATAAACAAAAGAAAATACTAAGGAAAATAACAAAAGACTCAAAGATCTAGGGTTTTGAATCTTTCTAATATCTTTAAAAATATAAAGTGATTATTTTATGTTTGTGTAATAAATTGGTTTACTAACCTGGAACACGAAATTATGTGAAAGCCTCTGTCGATGGTCAGACGCAAATACCCAGTTTAACCCAATTGAACCATATGTCTATATCAACCAAATTACCTGGATTCATTAAGTTTAAGTTCCAATTATGGCTACCCCCGTCCGACAGGTATATGTCTATCCTGTAAGGAAATCTATTAAAGGGTTATCTATCCTCAAGGAAGATCGTTGGCTATTAAGTCTAAGGCTGAAACCTAAAATTCTTTTGTCAAGTTTATTTTAAGATTTACCACATCAATCTTATTGGTGATCAAACAACAAGAAGCATTAAGCTTAAGACTAAATAAGTAAACCTTTAAATTACCCAAACTATAAAATAACCCCTTATAAACCGGTGATATTGGATTTCATCACACCCCAGATAACTGGCTTAGTTACGACACATATTTACGGGTAGTAAAAACTTAAATAAAATAAAAGACATAAAGAAAAATGCTGAAAAGTAAATTGCTGAAAAGTAAATGACGGAAAGTAAATGCTGAAATTAAATACTGAAAATTAAATGCTGAAAAGTAAATTGCTGAAAAGTAAATAAAGTAAAATTACAATAAAAGAAAATGCTGAGGTAAAAGGATCAACTTTTATTACTTTTATTTTAGATATATCCCTTAATAAAATATATTAACTTTGCATGATAATTACCAACCAGCCATATGACCGGCGTAAACACACACATATAACGCAAGCGCACGTATCGTTCAAGTAGTATAAAATATCGATCCCACGAGGACTTATTTCCTACTGTTGTTATTAATTGTTGAATCTATTTAATTACAAATATCTAATTAAATGGATAAGAGAGAGATTGTTTGTTTGATTGAAAGTGGTTTTACAAAATAAATAAATAAATAAAAAGACAAAAGAAAATACTAAGGAAAATAACAAAAGACACAAAGATCTAGGGTTGTGATTTATTCCAATATCATTATAAAGATGAAGTGATTATTTTATAGTTAGGAAATACAATGATTTATTAACCTGGGACACGAATTATGCGAAAGCATCTGTCGATGGTCAGACACAAATACCCAGTATAACCCAATTGAACCATATTCCTATGTCAACCACATTATCTGGATTCATTAAGATTAAGTTCCAATTATGGCTACCCCCCGCCCGACAGGTATATTCCTATCCTGTAAGGAAATCTATTAAAGGGTTATCTATCCTCAAGGAAGATCGTGGGCTATTAATTCTAAGGCTGAAACCTAAAATCCCTATGTCTAGTTCATTTTAGATTTACCTAATCAATTTTATTGGTGATCAGACAACAAAAGCATTAAGCTTAAGACTTAATAAATAAACCTTTAAATTACCCAAACTATAATCTAACCCTTATAAACTGGTGATATTGAAATTCATCACAACCTTAGAAAAACTAACACATAATTATGACTAGTAAAAACATAAAATTAAAAGACATAAAGTAAAATGCTAAAAAGTAAATTACAATAAAATAAAATGCTAAGGTAAAAGGAATTACTTTTACTACTACTAATTTAGATATCTCCCATAAAATAATATATAAACTTGTGATATTATTTAACCAACCGACCAATCTGGCGGTATCCTGATTAAGTCCAATTAAGTCCAACCAGCCATATAGGCGGTAATATTTGTCATAATCCAGCCATAAAGGCGGTAACCAAAATAAATTTATCAACCGACCAATCTGGCGGTATCCTTGATTAATCAGGTTCAAACCAACAGAAAATAAATATACCAACCGACCAATATAGCGGTATCCTTTATTAATCAGTATTTTAAAGTGTAAATATATTATTTTTAGGGAGATTAATCTAAATAGTAACAGTAAAAGAATTACCTTTCACCCTAGCTGGGAATTACTTTCTCATGAATAGTAAAAACTGTAAAAAGTAAAAAGTAAAAATTAAATTACTATTATTACAAAAGTAATTAAAATAAATTACAAACTAAAAAAAAAATAAAAATAAAATATTTTTTAGAGAGAGAAACTCTCTCTTCATCAAAGAGATGAGAGAGAGAAAGGCCCTAAAAACTGAAATTTCGCCATCTATTTATAGCAAAATTTTCACTGTTCGGGCACTGTTCGCGCGTCGCGACGCCAAGCCCTCAGCGTCGCGACGCTGGATTTTTCACTATTTGGTTGACGTGGCACGCTGAGAAGGCGACACGTGGCATGGCGGCTGACTGTTCACGCGACACGTGGCAAGGCGGCTAACACTCAATTATTGTGATGACGTCATTGATGACGTGGCACTATTCATGACGTCATTGGTGACGTCACTCTGATGATGTGGAAGACAACGTGGCGACACGTGGGGCGGCGGCCGTCAGACGAATGAGAGGTTGACACGTGTCGCGCTGTGATTGGCTGATGATGACGTGGCATATTGACTCGGTTGACTTGCTGATGTGGCTGCTGATGTGGACGATGATGTGGCGACACGTAGGATGACACGTGGGGCGGTGGCCGTCCAAGCAATAGGATTTCGACACGTGGCAACGGCGCATTTTAGCATCTCTGTTGTGATGGTGACACGTATCACGGCGCATGTTAGCAAAGTCAACTTTTCTCAGATTCTGATTTTGTTGACCAGGCGCACGTTAGCAGATTCGGCGTATGCTGGGCGTCGCGACGCGGAAGGTCTGGGCGGCGCGACGCGGAAAAGACTAAATAAAATATCCCTGTCGACGCATTTTTGTCCGGTTTTGCCCCAAATTGCCTCCAGTACTATCCAAACTTTATTTATCTGCAAAATAACAATAAAACACATCAAAACATTCACAAAACTCGAGAATCTATACAAAATATTAAGTTTAATGAGTGGGAAATAGTGATATAAATACCACTCATCACACCCCCAAACCTAACATTTTGCTAGTCCTCGAGCAAAATACAGAATAAAATAACAGAATAAAATTAACTAAGCCATTTTCGTAGGGATCACGGTTGCATTTAGCATATGCAACAAGCCTTTAAACCCCTAGGTGTCCCTAGTGGACGAGTGTAGTCTCGTGAGGGTTTACAGCAATGATACCCCACAACACATTTACAAAAGTAAAAAGGTATTAAAACTAATGCACACAAAAGCAAAAAAAGACAAGAGAAAAGAGAATAAAGAAGTTAGTAACTAACCAGGTGAAACTTCTACTACAAGTTACTAGTTGTTTTGTTTCATTCTAAATTACTAAATAAGTAAATTCTCCTATTATTTTTACCATTCTTCATATACACAGCCAACAAAATATTAAACAACTCATTTTTGCCCACAACAGTCATAAGTGCAGTTGATAAGAGAGTAATATTTTTGTCCTAAAGTTCTATCAGATTTCACACCTTTTTGTAGCAATGGAATAATTTTTCTGATTTTTCTGATTTTTTCTTGTTTCTGAATTTTGACTTTTTATTTATATACAATACCTTCCGTCTATGTAGCGAGCTTTGGGTTGGTGACTCCCAAACCAGTTGGCTTTAGGGCACCAGTGTGTTAAGACACCCCTACGAACTTAATTACTCAGACTTCAGATAGAATATTTTTTGCAGTATCTTTGATCCATGTAACGAGCTTTGGGCCAATGACTCCCAAACCAGTTGGTTTTAGGGCACTAGGTGTTAAAATACCCTTACAGACTTAATAACCCGGATCTTAAATACTTTATTTTACATCAGAAATCTTTTTTTTTTTTTTTTTATTATTCCATTACTATTTATAGATGCTTCCTCCAATTAAACTAGAGCACGGAATATTACAAACTTTTCAATTACAACTCATGTCTGTATGTTTCTATGTATGTTGATAATACCTGTCAAATGAGCATATGAAGATCCATTTTAGTCAGTTTTATGGAGAATTCACAAATTAAATAATTCAAAAGGAAATAAACAAAAATTAACTTAATTCGAAATAAATGGTTTGAAATACGTCTCAAGAGTGGAAACTCCTTACTCGGCTATCTCTTACCAATTTCACCTTTTTAGTTAAAATAAAAACACAAAAATGCAAAATATTTTTGTAATTTTTGAAAATTTTTCAATTTTTTTTTTGTATTTTTCGAAAAATTTTGGACTAAAAATAAAAATAACACACAAACTAAAAACAAGGTATTAAACAACTAAAGAACTGAATTTTGTTGCATAAATGAAAAATTTTAACGGAAAGTTTTAACACAAAAGTTATGCACCCCCAAACCTAAATTAAGCATTGTCCCTAATGCGTTCAAAATATAAACAAAAAGTAGGAACAATGGTACCGAGTTTATGCGTCAGTTTCGTCCTCGTCGCTATCTGAAAGTGGATCTGGAAATGTGGAACAGTGATGTGCAAGTCTCTCGCCATATGCTGCAATGCCTGTCCCATGGCAATGTTGTAATCAGTGAGAAAATCAACACGCCTCTCCAAACGATCAAATCTATCTGAAACTGAACGAGACTGTGCTGCTCTATGTGGCTGAGCTGGTGGCTGCTGTGTGGAAGAAGATGCTCCAGCTTGAGCTTGTCTCTCTGTTCGGAGTTGCTGGATCAGTCGGGGAGTCAGGGCTGTCATGGGGTGCATAGGTTCTTCTTGTGGGTCAACTGGAACCATACTTAAAGTGCACAATGAAGTGATCAGGTAAGGGTAATATAGTCCAGCTTGCGATTGGGTAGCAGCCCAAGCAATATTTGTAGAAATAAGCACTCCCACGTCAATGGCTAGTCCCGTCATCAAACAGTACAACAGAACCATCCTCTCTCGGGTGACAAATGTGATGTGGGTACCCGGAATGAGTGATCTCGTGAGGAAGTGAAACCAAACTCTCGCATCTGGTTTAAGAAACTTGGAACTCATCTTCATGTATTCCCCACTGCTGCTCATTTCCCAGGTGGCATTGGGGATACATAACTCATCTGTCATCTGCGAAATCTCAATCTCATCCCTCATTATCGTATAATCATCCACCTCCATCTCCGGGATCCCATAAAATTTATTGATCGTCACCGAGTCAAAGGACACTTGTCTCCCTCTCACCATAGCCTGATAAGCGACATGCTGAGCAGCATTCGCGTAAAATTCTCGGACAACTGTAATGTATGCCGGTTTGGGTTGATGGCACAGTTTCTGCCAGTGTCTGTCGGCAATCACCCTGTCTATATCTGGAAATAATCCAGAGGGAATTTCAAAGCCTCTCTCAATGATTCCGACCTTCTTAGTCAGTCCCCTCTCATAGCGCTGTTCTGCAGCTGCTGAGACAAATTTTGTAGTGTCAAAACTGGGTTCAGCAGATGTTGACGCTCTGGATCTCTTTGGTGGCATTTTTCAGAAATTTCGGCAGAATCTCCTCTGTATTCTCCAAATCCTCAACAACACAAAACAACAAAATCACCGCAAACACTCCAAATCAATCAATCACCGTACTTCGCCCCCAATTACTACGAATCAAATTAATCCACAATCCAACACTTCGCAATTCAAAATTCCCAAATCAAACTCACCACAATTCAAACCTAATTACCAAATTAATTTACCAATTACCAAATCAATTTATCAAATTATTACCATTATTTCAAATTCTGATTTTGGCAGTGGTGATACTCTCGGCTCTGTTGTTTTCGCTTGGGTTTCTGGTCGGCCGGCTCGGTGACAGAGAGACACGGCAGTGGCTTGGTGGATTCGGTGACTGTGACAGTGAGGAAGGTGTCGGCAAAGATGAAAATGACTCGGTTTTGACTCGGCAAAAGAATGGCTCGGTCACGGCAAGGGTCTCGGTTGTAGGTGGGCTCGGCGATTGGGTTGCTGGGGCAGGTTTGCTTCTCGGTTTTGGTTTGTGGTTGAAGTGGCTGTGATGGATCTTGGTGGGTTCGGCGAAGCTTGGTTCTCGGTGATGAGATGGTTTCAGTTTCGACGGTGGTGGTTCTCACGGTGGTGGATCTCGGCTTGCGAAGGCTTGGTTTGGTTGGCTTTCGGCTAGGGTGAGTCTCGGTTGGTGGATCTTTCGGTGAGTGGTGGGGCTATGGTGGATCTCGGTTTTGAGGTGATGTCAGTTTCGGTCTCGGTGAGGTGGCTGAACGGCAGTGATGGCTGGTTCGGTTGATGCTGGTGCGGTTGTGGTTGGCTGGATCGTGCGTGGTGGGTTGCGGTGATGGTCTGATTTCGGTTGGATTTGGCATCTGGGTTGAGAGAAAATGGTGAGATCTGTGAAGAGGATGAGTGATCTGTGCGTGGTGGCTGCTGGTTTTAGGCTTGTAAACAAACCAGTGTCGCGACGCTGAAATTGGTCGTGCGTCGCGACGCTCGGTAATTTTTAGGGTTTTTTTTTTTTTTTTTTTTTTTTTGGCAAAACCATGTCTTGCGACAGATGAATCCATAGGGACGCGTCCCAAAAGTAGACTTCTTACTCGGCCGTCTTTTCTGGATTGACTTTGTATCTTCGTGATTTTGTCAAATTTTTATTTTGTGAAAATCCCGCTTGTACTGGCTTGCTTTGTCCTGATAAATTCCATTTTATTTTTCCTGCAAAACTACACACAATTAAAAAGTTCACACACAAAAATAAATAAATTAATAAATTACAACAAATTGCATGGGTTGCCTCCCTGCTAGCGCTAAATTTTTCGTCTTCAGCCAGACGTGACTGAAATTCATCTGTTATGGAGGTTTCAATGTCGTTTTGGATGTCCGATTAAAGACAATCCCGTGAGCGTTGCTTTTGAAGGGTCTTTTCCAACAGTAAAGTGGCAAAAAGAATTTTGTCTCATTCAGTGCTCGTGTCACCTTTTTGATCTTTGTTGTTCCAGTGGTTCCTGCAAAGAAAGAAATAAAATCAGGAGGTCTCGTATGGTGCTTGACTTGGAATGGAAATTCCATTTTGTCAAGCTTCTGGGTGATATCTTTGGTTAGTACTCCCCAAAACAGCGATGTTTTTCCTGAATGCTCTGGATCTTTAATAAAGTCAGACGTTTGCTCCTCCATTTGCTCTGTTTCTTGCTCCACATTTTCTTCACAGATGTATTTGAAAATTTCTGCATTAAGCTCTTCATCTGTCATCTGTGAAATACATGTTTCAAAATTGTCAACCTGAAAAGAAATGTTAGATTTTAGGTCTTCATCCTCTGATCTGGTTGAAATGATTGGCTCAGGTAGATCTTCATCAAACATTTGTGCTATGGACTCTCCAAGATCTTCATTTTGAGGATACAGAATTCCATCCTCAATTTTTGATGCAGTTGGTACAAACAGCTCAGTTTCATCTTCGTCAGAATCTGAATAATAGAAATCAAATCGAGACTTTGCCGGTTCGGGTCCTGAACTGATACCTCTGGTTCTTGATTTTCCTCAGCCTCCTCCTCTGTTAAGGTGTCATTGTGAAATGTTGGTACTTTGAGGTTTCATCAGTGTCATCTGAAACTGGTTCTTGATGTATGATGTTCTGGTTTTCTATTAATTGTCTGATTTGATCTGTCATTCTCTGTATGGATCCTGCGTTATTCTGAATTTGTGGCATCAAATCGAGCTTCTTGTTCTTTGAACATGTGAATTAATTGATCTTCCTCGGATGGTTCTGGTTCTTGATAAGGATCGAAGGAATATGGTGGATAAGATGAAAATGTGATGGTTCTGTGAAATATGTTGGCTCATCATACCATGTAGGATCTTGATAGTTCTGCCACCCTGAATTGTAGTTGTACTTGCAATAATCGCTTGGGTGGTTACCATTACATATGTCACATCTCCACATTGAATCCTGTTGAGCTAAAGTAGTATTACTTGGTTCTGGCATCCAGTGATAGTCATTGGGCTGAACAACAGGCCTCAGAAAACTGGACTGTTGCTCCCAGATGTGGGGTGTATCTTTTTGTAAAGCTCGTGATTTTTCAATCTCCCAGTAGTGTTCCATTCTTTTAATCACCTGAAAAACAAGAAATAAAAATTACAAAATAAAAGAGAAAATTAGATATAAGTAAATTAGATAGTTTCAAAATTAACAACTCAAGAAAAATAAGTCCCCGGCAACGGCGCCAAAAACTTGACCGGCGTAAACACACACGTATAACGCAAGCGCACGTATCGTTCAAGTAGTATAAAAATATCGATCCCACGAGGACTTATTTCCTACTGTTGTTATTAATTGTTGAATCTATTTAATTACAAATATCTAATTAAATGGATAAGAGAGAGATTGTTTGTTTGATTGAAAGTGGTTTTACAAAATAAATAAATAAATAAAAAGACAAAAGAAAATACTAAGGAAAATAACAAAAGACACAAAGATCTAGGGTTGTGATTTATTCCAATATCATTATAAAGATGAAGTGATTATTTTATAGTTAGGAAATACAATGATTTATTAACCTGGGACACGAAATTATGCGAAGCATCTGTCGATGGTCAGACACAAATACCCAGTATAACCCAATTGAACCATATTCCTATGTCAACCACATTATCTGGATTCATTAAGATTAAGTTCCAATTATGGCTACCCCCGCCCGACAGGTATATTCCTATCCTGTAAGGAAATCTATTAAAGGGTTATATCCTCAAGGAAGATCGTGGGCTATTAAGTCTAAGGCTGAAACCTAAAATCCCTATGTCTAGTTCATTTTAGATTTACCTAATCAATTTTTTGGTGATCAGACAACAAAAAGCATTAAGCTTAAGACTTAATAAATAACCTTTAAATTACCCAAACTATAATCTAACCCTTATAAACTGGTGATATTGAAATTCATCACAACCTTAGAAAAACTAACACATAATTATGACTAGTAAAAACATAAAATTAAAAGACATAAAGTAAAAATGCTAAAAAGTAAATTACAATAAAATAAATGCTAAGGTAAAAGGAATTACTTTTACTACTACTAATTTAGATATCTCCCATAAAATAATATATAAACTTGTGATATTATTTAACCAACCGACCAATCTGGCGGTATCCTGATTAAGTCCAATTAAGTCCAACCAGCCATATAGGCGGTAATATTTGTCCATAATCCAGCCATAAAGGCGGTACCAAAATAAATTTATCAACCCACCAATCTGGCGGTATCCTTGATTAATCAGGTTCAAACCAATTGAAAATAAATATACCAACCGACCAATATAGCGGTATCCTTATTAATCAGTATTTTAAAGTGTAAATATATTATTTTTAAGGGAGATTAATCTAAATAGTAACAGTAAAAGAATTACCTTTCACCCTAGCTGGGAAATTACTTTCTCATGAATAGTAAAAACTGTAAAAAGTAAAAAGTAAAAATTAAATTACTATTATTACAAAAGTAATTAAAATAAATTACAAACTAAAAAAAAAATAAAAAAAAAATATTTTTTAGAGAGAGAAACTCTCTCTTCATCAAAGAGATGAGAGAGAGAAAGGCCCTAAAAACTGAAAATTCGCCATCTATTTATAGCAAAATTTTTCACTGTTCGGGCACTGTTCGCGCGTCGCGACGCCAAGCCCTCAGCGTCGCGACGCTGGATTTTTCACTATTTGGTTGACGTGGCACGCTGAGAAGGCGACACGTGGCATGGCGGCTGACTGTTCACGCGACACGTGGCAAGGCGGCTAACACTCAATTATTGTGATGACGTCATTGATGACGTGGCACTATTCATGACGTCATTGGTGACGTCACTCTGATGATGTGGAAGACAACGTGGCGACACGTGGGGCGGCGGCCGTCAGACGAATGAGAGGTTGACACGTGTCGCGCTGTGATTGGCTGATGATGACGTGGCATATTGACTCGGTTGACTTGCTGATGTGGCTGCTGATGTGGACGATGATGTGGCGACACGTAGGATGACACGTGGGGCGGTGGCCGTCCAAGCAATAGGATTTCGACACGTGGCACGGCGCATTTTAGCATCTCTGTTGTGATGGTGACACGTATCACGGCGCATGTTAGCAAAGTCAACTTTTCTCAGATTCTGATTTTGTTGACCAGGCGCACGTTAGCAGATTCGGCGTATGCTGGGCGTCGCGACGCGGAAGGTCTGGGCGGCGCGAGACGCGAAAAAGACTAAAATATCCCTGTCGACGCATTTTTGTCCGGTTTTGCCCCAAATTGCCTCCAGTACTATCCAAACTTTATTTATCTGCAAAATAACAATAAAACACATCAAAACATTCACAAAACTCGAGAATCTATACAAAATATTAAGTTTAATGAGTGGGAAATAGTGATATAAATACCACTCATCACAATATAGGCGGTATCGAGATTAAGTCAAATTAATATTTAATTACTAACCGACCAATCAGGCGGTATCCAGTTTAGTCAGGTTAAAACCAATTTAAATAATTACCAACCGACCAATATGGTGGTATCCTCGTTTAGTCATGTTTTAACTAATTTATATATTATAATTAATGGAGATTAATCTAAATATTAGTAATAAAAGTTTTACCTTTTACCCTAGCAAAGGGGAGTTACCTCCTCATTACTGAAAAGTAAAAACTGAAAATTAAAGAAAGAAAAGTATTGTCGTAAAAGTAAATTGCGGAAAGTAAAAACTGAAAAGTAAAGAAAATAAGTGCGAAAGTTGAAACTAATTACTGAAAGCTGTAAATAAACAAACAAGATACAATCTTCTTAGTATTCTTAAGGAATTCCTTAGAAGAAAGTATGAATTTACAAATGAAATGGCTTGGTATTTATAGGCAAAATTTTGCCTCCATCAAATCATCCACCAAATCCATTATTAATTGCTCCACTAATTGCTACACTAATTGCTCCACTAAATCCATTATTAATTGCTCCACTAATTGCTTATCATGTTTGGTGGTGATTTGATAATTTTTATTATTTATTTATTAATTTATTTTTTGCTTTGAAAATGACTTTAATAATTACACACAAAATACTTCTGGATGGTTCATCAATTTCGGGCATGAAATATTCAGAATTCAAAATTATTTTGTCTTTAAAAATTGTAGATCTTCGAGTCTTCTTTAATCTAGAACTTGAATCAGCTCAATCCGATATCGGAGTAAAAAGGTTATGCCCAAAATACGCCAGATGCGCAAAACAGGAATTTCCAATCTCCAAAATTAATATGTCAAGTCCAATTTTTACTCTTATTATAGATTTACCACATCAATCTTATTGGTGATCAGACAACAAGTAGCATTAAGCTTAAGACTAAATAAGTAAACCTTTAAATTACCCCAAACTATAAAATAACCCTTTATAAACCGGTGATATTGGATTTCATCACAACCCCAGATAACTGGCTTAGTTACGACACATATTTACGGGTAGTAAGAACTTAAATAAAATAAAAGACATAAAGTAAATGCTGAAAAGTAAATTGCTGAAAAGTAAATGACGGAAAGTAAATGCTGAAATTAAATACTGAAAATTAAATGCTGAAAAGTAAATGCTGAAAGTAAATTGCTGAAAAGTAAATAAAGTAAAAGTACAATAAAAGAAAATGCTGAGGTAAAAAGATCTACTTTTATTACTTCTATTTTAGATATCTCCCTTACTATAATATATTAACTTTGCATGATAATTACCAACCAGCCATATAGGCGGTATCCAGATTAAGTCAAATTAATAATTAATTACCAACCGACCAATCAGGCGGTATCCAGTCTAGTCAGGTTAAAACCAATTTAAATAATTACCAACCGACCAATATGGTGGTATCCTCGTTAAGTCAGGTTTTAACTAGTTTATATATTATAATTAATTGAGATTAATCTAAATAGTAGTAATAAAAGTTTTACCTTTTACCCGAGCAAAGAGGAGTTACCTCCTCATTACTGAAAAGTAAAAACTAAAAATAAAAAAAGAAAAGTATTGTGCGTAAAAGTAAATTGCGGAAAGTAAAAACTGAAAAGTAAAGAAAATAAAGTGCGAAAGCGGAAATTAATTACTGAAAGCTGTAAATAAACAAACAAGATACAATCTTCTTAGTATTCTTAAGGAATTCCTTAGAATAAAGTATGAATTTACAAATGAAATGGCTTGGTATTTATAGGCAAAATTTTTCCTCCATCAAATCATCCACCAAATCCATTATTAATTGCTCCACTAATTCTCCACTAATTGTTCCACCAAATCCATTATTAATTGCTCCACTAATTGCTTATCATGTTTGTGGTGATTTGATAATTTTTATTATTTATTATTTATTATTTATTGCTTTGAAAATGACTTTAATAATTACACACAACACACTTCTGGATGGTTCATCAATTTCGGGCATGAAATCTTCAGAATTAGAAATTATTTGGTCTTTCAAAATTGTAGATCTTTGAGTCTTCTTTAATCTGGAACTTGAATCAGCTCAATCCGTTATCGGAGTAAAACGTTATGCCCAAAATACGCCAGATGCGCCAAATTGGAATTTCCAAAACTGCACTTCGTTAAAACGCCCTTTCAAGTTTCCAATCTCCAAAATTAATATGTCAAGTCCTATTTTTGCTCTTATTTGACCCAAATTTCGTCCTAAATGATTTCATTGTGTCCCAATATTATTTTATCTGCAAAATAAACTAAAACACATCAAAAGGTTCATCAAACCCGAGAAACTAAACAAAATATTAAGTAAAATGGGCGGTAAATATTGATATATTTTCCGCTCATCAGAAAGCTAACACCCTGAAATTAATTTTAGGCACATGTTTTGCATGATTTAGTTAAGATTTGAATTGTGAAATTACATTTAAAGTTCACGCATCTGTTAAAAAAACGTGAATAGAAAATTTATTTGAATAAAATAAAATTCAATATCATAATTAAATATTAATCAAAGTTATTTAATGCCTAAAATAATTCCAACATATTAAAAATCATATGCTTGATGATTCTATGTATGATTAGAATTGGCATGATTATTTTAGGGTGCAAACATCTAGAGACTTTCTAAGGAAATACAGAGTGTATTGCTTATCCCTTAGCTAAGTAATTATTCCGTGTTGAACTTAGAGATTTATTACCTTTAAGGCTAATAAATATAAATCACTTGTTTATAATAAAAGACATTATAAAAGATACAAGTGGGGTGGGACCAAGGCGTTAATAAAACTTTTCAAACTAAAGTTAATTTAACCAAAGGTATTACTAGAGTTAGATAATGATTTGGTGTCTTCCTTCACTCACTACCTTTTTATAGCCAAAAGGAAAAGCTGTGAAGTCATCTAGATAATCATTTACTCAAAGCTTACCTTAAAGCATATTTAAATTATTGGACTAATTTGGAGGATCTATTGTTTATTCCTGTCACCAAGGCAATAAGAGCCTAAGAGGTAAGGGTATTTAAGAGAGTTCGCTCCACCCTCCCTCTGGGGAAATTTCAATGGAGGAATCCATTTGACAGTTATTCACTTAAACTTGCTAAAATCCTCAATAATAATTTAAGTCTAAAATTTGACTCCCATTGTAAAGTATAGACCCAAAGGGCTTAAACCGTATTGGCAGGACTACGCTTTACCAGACTGACCAATACCAATTTGTCCCTAAATCGTACTATTGATAATGGTTTGACTTTTCTGAGTCATAAGACGCATCGACCCTTAGGCGTGGTCTTATAACTTAGTGGCAAAGATTGGGTGTCCACAAGGACTAGCATAAGCTATGGCATGTTTGATTGCTCAACCCAATGATCAAGGAATTGTGATATATATCATAAATTGGTTGGGAACCTACCTAATTATCGTATTTTATAACGACCGGCCCTAGTCGGAGTTATGAAATGATGATAATAGGATCCTTGCCCACAAGAAATCCATCATATTGGGGTTGATGCGATTTGCTTAAAATTTTAAAATAATTGAGTGGGAGCAACTTCATAATATTAAAAGCCCATGTTATTATGAAACATTAATGAAAACATATTCCTAATTTTAACATTCTCTCTTAACAGGTGGGTTAAAATATTTAACAAACATTCAAATGGAAAACAGAGTATCACTTCGTTCCATCCTTGATGAGCATAAGCTCAAAGGGGACAACTACAATGACTGGTTTAGAAACCTTAAAATTATCTTACGATAAGAAAAGATTTTATATGTTCTTGAAAGACCATTTCCCCCTGAACCCGCAAAAGATGCTGACCAAAATATATTTGATGCTTGGAAGAAACACGTCGATGATGATGAGCAAGCAGTTTTCATAATGCTTGGCTCTATGTCGGACGAACTTCAGAAAGCTCACGAAGATAGAGATGCTCAAACCATCATCTTTCACTTAAAGGAGTTGTATGCAACTTCCGTTCATACCGTGAGATTCCAAGTGTCATTTGCCTTATTCCAAACAAGGTATAAAGAAGGATCTGTTAGTGGACATGTGCTTAAGATGATTAGCCACATTGAAAAATTGGCCAACCTCGGGTTCATCATGGATCATG
Organism: Zanthoxylum bungeanum; assembly: GCA_019454045.1. Lineage (NCBI taxonomy): Eukaryota > Viridiplantae > Streptophyta > Magnoliopsida > Sapindales > Rutaceae > Zanthoxylum > Zanthoxylum bungeanum. The sequence goes on from SKCR01042820.1 coordinate 90,547, forward strand.
AGATAGGTCAAGATCTAATTCTTCAGTCCTTACCAAAAGACTTCTATAACTTTATTATGCAGTTTCATCTGTCTGATAAAGAAGCTACTTTAGCACAATTGCATAATCTGATAAAACAAGCAGAGAATGACTTGAAACTAGAGCTTAAAACCTCCGTCATGCTTACGGGTACGGACCTGAAGCCTCGAGGCCCAAAGAAAAATAAGGGCAATGCCAAGGCTCCAGATCACCTAAAGCCCAATGGTAAGGTGGAGAAGAAAAAGGAAAAGAGGAAATGTTTCTTTTGTGGAAAGAAGGGTCATTGGAAGACAGACTGCATATCCTTGAAAGCCAAGGAAGCTAGGAAAGCCCAAGAGGCCAAGAAGCCCAATGCTTCAGGTATTTGTATGTGATTGAACTATATTCTCAAAACTCTGAACCTTTTACTTGGGTGCTTGACACCAAATGTGGGACTCACTTGTGTAACAATGTGCAGGGCCTGAGAAACAGTAGGAGACTCCGTCATGGGGAGGTTGACTTACGCATGGGTAATGGAGCAAAACTGGCTGCATTGTGCGTGGGGACTTACTCATTAGTTTTGTCGAATGTTTAGTTTTAGACTTAGAAGATTGTGTTTATGTACCTTCTCTAGTAAAGAACATCATTTCAATTTCTTCTTTATGTAATAAAGGCTTTTCATGCCTAATAAGTTGTAATGAACGTTCTATTTATTTCAATGAAATAAAATATGAAGATGGTATTTTGAATAATGGTATCTATGTCTTACAAACTAACAAAGAATGTTCAACCTCTAATATATACAACGTTAACTCGAATAATCTCAATGAATCACTTCTATGGCACAGTCGCTTAGGTCATATCAATGAAACAAGATTAACTAAGCTACATAAGGATGGGTATTTTAGACCCTTCAAATATGAACCTTATGGAACTTGTGAGTCTTGTTTACTTGGTAAAATGACCAAATTACCCTTCAAAGGTAAAGGACAGCGTGCAGCGGAGACATTAGAACTCATACACTCTGATGTATGTGGACCAATGTCAGTCACCGCCAGAGGTGGATTCTCCTACTTCATTACCTTTATCGATGATCACTCGAGATATGGGTATGTGTACCTTATGCGGTACAAATCTGAAGCCTTTGAGAAATTTGAAGACTTCAAAGCTGAAGTAGAAAACCAGCTTAATAAAAGTATTAAGTCACTAAGGTATGACCGAGGTGGTGAATACTTAAGCAAAAAATTTCAAGATTAGTTAAGAGAAAATGGCATTGTTTCCCAGTGGACTCCTCCGGGAACTCCACAGCATAATGGGGTCTCCGAAATGAGAAATCAGTCATTATTAGATATGGTCCGATCAATGATTCTAGGTATAGATCTACCTCTTTCATTTTGGGGTCTTGCTTTAGAAACTGCAACACTACTACTAAACCAAGTTCCTTCCAAGACTGTTAGTCAAACACCAAATGAGTTATGGTCTGCGAAACATCCTAGTCTTAGTTATCTAAGAGTTTGGGGATGTGACGCATATGTTAAGCTCACAGAAACTAACAAATTGGATGATAAGGAAGTTAAATGTAAGTTTGTAGGATATACCTTGAACTCAAGAGCATAAGTGTTCTACGTCTCAAATGAACAAAGAACATTTGTCTCACGAAATGTTACATTTCTAGAGAATAAATTCCTTCTCAAGAAATATAGTGGGAGTAGACTTGACCTCGATGAGTTACGAGAAGAACAAACTAACATAGAACTAAACCCCAGGCCCCTCAAAATGGCAGCGATGGAACAACCATAAGGTTATGAACTTAAAAGGTGTGGTAGGGAAAAATATGAGCCTGAAAGATATGGTTTCTGTATTGATGAGGAACATGATCAGGTCATTGATAATGACTATCCCACCAGTTATGACGAAGTAATGCGTGACATTGATTCAGTCAAATGGCTTGAGGCCATGAAATCTGAAATAGACTCTATGTATCAGAATCAAGTCTGAGACATGGTGGATGCACCTGAAGGGATAAAACCCATAGGCTGCAAGTGGATTTGCAAGCGTAAAACTGATGCAGAAGGCAACATCCAAACCTATAAGGCTAGGTTGGTGGCGAAAGGTTATAGACAAATCCAAGGAATTGACTATGACGAAACCTTCTCGCATGTTGCAATGATAAAGTCCATTCGAATTTTACTGGCACTAGCTGCACACTTTGATTATGAGATTTGGCAGATGGATGTCAAAACAGCTTTCTTTCATGGGAACCTCGTAGAGGAAGTCTATATGACACAACCTGAGGGGTTTGCATCTAATGATGATTATAATAAAGTATGCAAGCTTAAATGATCCATTTATGGACTCAAGCAAGCCTCCAGAAGTTGGAATATATGATTTGATGAGACAATCAAAGAATTTGACTTCATCGAAAATATAGACGAGCCTTGTGCTTACATGAAAAGTAGTGGGAGTGTTGTTGTATTTCTTGTATTATATGTCGATGACATATTAATCATCGGGAATGATATTCCCATGATGCAAGCCACCAAGCAATGGTTTTCTAATAATTTCTCCATGAAAGATTTGGGAGAAGCAGCCTACATCATCGGCATTAAGATCTACCGTAATAGATCTAAAAGGTTGTTAGGACTTTCTCAATCTACGTACATAGATAAAGTTTTGAAAAGATTCAAAATGGAAGATTCTAAAAGAGGTAATTTACCTACTTGTCATGGAATCAAATTATCTTAGGAGCAATGTCCACATACTCCTTCAGATAGAGAGCGTATGAGTAGGATCCATTATGCTTAAGTAATATGATCGATCATGTACGACATGCTATGTACAAGACCTGATGTCTCTTATTCTCTTAGCATAATGAGCAGATATCAGGTAAATCCTGGTGAGCAACACTGGGTAGCTGTCAAAACAATCCTCAAGTATCTGAGAAAAACTAAGGATGTGTTTTTGATATACGGAGATTGTTCTGAGATGAAAGTCATTGGTTACTGTGATGCGAGCTTTCAGACCGATAGGGATGACAGCAGATCGCAAACATGATATCTGTTTATTTTGAATGGCGGAGCTGTCAGTTGGAAAAGCTCAAAGCAATCAACTATAGTGGACTCCACCACTCAAGCGGAGTATATTGCAGCATCTGAGGCAATTAAGAAGAAATCTGGATAAAGAAGTTCATCATGGAGCTGGAAGTGCTTCCCGTGATAAAGAATGGCGTCACGATGTACTGTGACAACACGCGCGCCATTATTTAATAAAAGGAACCAAGGTCCCACCAGAAATCCAAGCATGTACTCATGTGATTTCATCTCATCAGGGAGATTGTTGAGAGAAAAGAAGTTATTACAGAGAAAATACCCACATAAGATAATCTTGCAGATTCTCTGACTAAAGAGCTGACTCAAGAAAGCATGATAGGCACACCAGAGAGTATGGTGTCCAGATTCATACTAGTTGGCTATAGCGCAAGTGGGAGAGTGTTAGGGATATGCCATATACCCAACTTGTGGATGGGCTATAAGTACATATATTTGTAATATTTTCATTAATTAATAAAATGACAATCTTTATTATACGTGTCTTACAGAACTTATATGAATCATCAAACACTGTAATAAAGCCATTGGAGTAATAAGATGATGGCTTCCACGCCTTATGAGAATCATTACTCTTAAATGTTCCTAGTCATAGTTTTGTGAATAAACTGGGCGTTCACAAAGCGGAGAGACTAGTATGATGATATGATCCGCCCTTAAGTGGGGTAGCCTATCTCATAGGCTACTAGAGGAGATCCTTCCGCTTGGTGTATCACGTGGATGCAGGAGTTGCTCGTGTCTATCGAACTGACCGCCGAAAGTTTTCACATGGAGTGTTTATCCCATGTGTCTGTGGGAACTTTCATTTATCGATTGTATGACTAGTCCTTAGACTTGAGGTCTTTACAATCTTATGTGTGGATCAAATAACTTTGAAATTCTCCTTCCCCGGTTCAAAAGATCCGGTCATAAGGGTATGATTGGGTCATTTGTTGAAACACGTGAAGTTTGTAAAGATACAACAGAGAATTGCCACTCTCTCGGATAATATTTTCTTATAAGAGTAGTATTCCAGTTCGTGGGTTGATATGTGTGATCAGTGCTTGAGACTGTGGCCGCAGCGGAAGAATCATGTGAGATTCTTGGGTTAGCACGATTCGTGACACTATCAACATCATACCTTTGACTATATGGGTTGACATTTTCCATACCCTAGGTCAAACGGTGGGGATACAGTGAGGCGAGGGACCGTATCATATGTAAATCGCATACAGAATGATATATATATATATATATATATATATATATATATATATCTTTCCTTCTCATTTGGGGGCTTTGGCATGTTGCTAGATGTCAACCTTGGTCATTGAAATCGAACGACCATCTGATCGGAGGATAATTTATGTTCGATTAAATTATCACAATTCATTTCATGTCTAACTTGAGGGGAACCCAAAAGGTCACACACAACAAAGTCGAAATCAATGGTTAACAATGCACAGTATAAATTTAACAGCATATATGATTGCTGTAGGAATTGTTCATAAATGGTTCAATGTGTTTAATTTTTGAACAGATCATTTATGAGGTTCCATAGTGGCTTAGGGATTGGTGAAGGACGATAGGGGCACTTTGGGAATTGGAATAAATAAAAAAAACGTGAATAGTAAATTTTTTTTGTTATTTATTTTAATACCAATTCGGCCCAAACTCTTATTAGGGTTTTATAATCTCATTAAACCACTAAATTCAGATCCAATGGCTAAGATTAAATTAGCATTTATCCCACATCGGATTCTTAATTAATTTTGTTGTCTTTGGAGCACCTATATAAACCCAAAGAATTCTTTACAAATTTTTGCACCAAACCTTTCATATATTGGGTTTATATAAGTGAGCAACTCTAAAGTTTAAGAGTAAGCCACTGATTTTGAGGATCCTTAAGTCTAATTGACTAGAGGAACCTCGAGTTAAAAGTTTTGAGGTATTTGCCTAGGCTAGCACCAATGGAAAAATACATGTGCACTCAAGGCGTAGTCTTGCCGTTGAGTTTTGGCTTTGGTGTGTGCACCTTTGGAGGCCACACACTTGGGTGGCTCTTTGGAACGTGGAAGAGCTTGCTGAGTTCGAGAAAAGCTTGTAGATTGGAGGGAGGACTGGAGGAGTCTTCGGTTCAAGTAAGTCTTTTTCTTTCTTTATTTTAATTAGAGTTCTTATGATAGTTAGCATGTTTAGGTTTATTTTCTTTGCATGTTTTATGATTTTTTTATGCTTAGAATATATAGTAACATGCCTAGGCTTGTAGAATAATCAAAACAAATGGGTCTTGGGCAAAGGGATAGCGGCATCATAATTTGATTTATTAAATTTTCCATTGCGCACTCGCGCCCGCTTCCCAACAGTTTGTGCTTGGAGCGCCAATCCGAAAAATATTTTCTACATTATATTTTATTATTTATTAATAAAATACCTATATTTTCATTTCAACCTTGTTAATAGTAATGTCATTATGCATATTAGTATGATATATAAATGTGTTGATAATGACATGACCTTAAAATAGTCAAGTAGTAATATTGGACACTTGGTGGTCCGACATTGGGATAGTATTACTGTTATAAACTATTCTTAAAGTAAATATTTCTAGTCGTTGGTTTTAAAATATGTTCGAATTCCTATAACCTTGAAGACTATAAGATGTCGTATATTGGAATTGGAGTTCCAATGGTCTAATCCAATACACCATGAGCAAGGGAAGCTCGTATAGACATGTGGGTATTCGTTGGAGCGAATACTCAGTGACTTATAAGAGATTCCTAATAGTTGGAAGTACACACTGTTGGGATATATGCCTTAGAGCTTCATATACTGTAAATGGATTTGATTATTGTAATAATAATAAATGCATTATTTATTTATCAAAATTAGTTGATTTATATCGCATATTGTCCAATTGTCTTGTTTACTTTGATTACTCTTGTATTTTCAGACTTAGTGTATGTTTGAGGCACGAGAGGATTTAAGTCTGAAGTTAGTAATCTAAATAGTCAATCGAGAGCAAACAAAGAGGGTACTTTGTTTGTGGTTTATCTATAGATGCGGTCCATTCTATACTTGTATGACGACCTTGATCCGGGATCATTCATGTAGTGACATAAGAATGAAAGCACCTTGTATGATGAGATCATATAGGACTGGAATCGGATAAACATGAATTTCTTATAACATCCGTTAACTGAAGAAATTAATTTTATCTACTAGATGGTCATATATGGATTCGATCTTAATCCTGAGTGTATTTCGAACTCCTGCATAACAGGCTATGTCCTTTGATTTACTATGGTGAGGTTGGTGTTGCATTCCCGGCCAATAACTACGTATTTTGGGGATATGGTTTGGTGTGTAGCTGGGAACGTTTTACATAGACATGGAATTCACTCATTCTTACGAAGAAGCAAAAGAATATCTCTTTTAAGAGTTGATTCGGGACTTGAATAATTTGAGCGCTTAAATTTTCTATTACGAATAGAAAGTTTAATATTCATAATTGTTATGAATTAATTGTTTATTATAGAATCAATGGTACTTAAGAGACAAAATATTTAGAGGGGTATAACATACTTATGACCCGGCTCTATTTATGAGATATTTATGAAGGGCTATATCCATATGTAATGACTATATCGATGGACACCGAAGTTGTTCGGCTTATTTTCCATCTACGGTAACGAGAGTTCAACTTCGAGTTTTTAATGGAATAACACGAAGTTGATAATTCATAATATTTGATTAAAAGAGTTTAATTAATATTTTGGGATTATTGGAGCTCGGAACCATATGTCTATTTGGTCCCCGTACTAGCTCAATTAACAGTAGCAAACCTAATATAATTAGATTGTCTAATAATATGCTCACATTATATTATATATTATTAATGAGATTAATAATATTTTTTGTCACAAATGAAAACTATGTTAAATTAGTTGAACTTAATGTTTTCTAGAATTCTTTGATTATGAGATAATCATGTTAGTAATAATTATGAGATAATTACTATAACATAATTGAAGGTAATTAAATCATTATTAAGATAATGATTTTTTATTTACCTTGGAGACAAAGCCATACGGCTTACCATGCTCTTCAACTTATTATGTCTATTAGGTGGCATGTATATACCTAATGGCTTTCTCATTAGCTAAATAATTCTTATGCTTTGGTATGACCTTCATATTAATGTGTTTGCCATTACAAGAAAGCATTAGATGATTAAATGACAAAGTCTTTGTCTTTAGCTTAATATTTCTTATGCTTTGGTATGACATTCACATTAATATGTTTGCCATTGCAAGAAAACATTAGATGCTTAATGACAAAGTTAGTTAGCATATGTAAGAGAATACATTCTCTACCATCTCTCCTCATTTGCAAGAGTTATCATATTCATTCATTCACACAAGTGCAAAGTAGAGAAAAGAGAGAGAGTTCAAACATTCACAATTGTTGTGAGAGTGTTTGAAATAAAAATTAAAAAATCCAAAGACATTTGTGATATCTTCATTCTCTAAATTGTTTAGAGTTTGATTTTATACTTCTCTAAAAAGTTTAGAGTTCATCTTTGTGAGTGAAGCCCACACTTCGGTTTGTTGGTTTCGAGTCATAGTTTGGAAGATCGGGTGTTTGAACCAAGTGTTGGACCTCAAAGGAAACTCATCTACATCAAATGAGTAAAATCCATTCTCAAAGAGTTGGAGGAATTTGACAACAACAAAGGGAGAAGACAAATAAATTTTAAAGGTCCATACCGGAGTTAGTGCCCACATTAGCAACTTCCAATGCGCTAAGGAAAGTCGTTTCCTACAATTGGCATCAAGAGCTTAAGGTTGAAAAGTGTTCTTAACCATTCACCTTTAAATTTTTAAGTTTTAATAATTTATATGAGATATAGATTATTAGAATGCATGTTGTGATGAGTAGGCACAATTAGATTCATGAGATGAATGGTTTTAATGTTCATATGATGAATGTGTTGCGTTGATCGTTAATTTTTCTGGCTCTTATTTTTTAGTTTTTGGAATGTAAGACCATAAGGTCATATTCTTTCAAGTGTTGTAAGTTCATTACCTTTATAATAAGTTAATTATGTAGCCTTATTTGTGACTTGGAGGAGCGAATGCCGCGAAGGACTTATGTTGAAGAGATTCCGCGAAGAACTCATCAACACACCATGGAGCAATATTTGAATACCAATGGATGCCTTGGATTTATTGTACTAATTAGATTAGTATAGAAAAATAAAAGCCCAATCAACCCAATTTGTTATGTGTATGTTTTTGACATTTCCAGCCCTGGAAATCGGCTTGCGCTGCGATGCGAACCTTTTCGCATCGCGACGCTGAACATATGCGAAACCACTGGATGCTACTGCGTCACTTCGCGTCTCGACGTAGACCTAATGCAATTCTAGTTACTAGAATTATGGGCATCACAAAGCCCATAAGTGGGAGTCACGACGCCCGTAGCTGGGTGATGAATGTTTTTAAAATGTTTATTAACATGTCATATAACCTATGGTGCCTACTCTTGCATTTTCATATGCCATAACATGATAACATGCATGATATTATAGTCATAAAATATGATTGTATGTAATTTAAAAGTTAAATTAGAGTATGAGATGCATACAAATGGAGTAATAAGATTAATTGGTTTAAAGTTTTAAAAATTACGAATTCAAGTTTTAATACAAATGGACATTATGAGTACATTATTTTCCTTGGTATATCGGATGGAAACCCGGACGTAAATTCCATAGCCGATTCTTAATGGAAAGTAATATGGTATGCACTCGGGATATAATACCACGTATCTTTGGAATAAATAATGTTTTTTTATCAATAAATGGTTTAATGATATTTGGTTCGTTCGTTGAATTCTAATTTTAAAACCTATCAGTGGACTAATATTTTAAAAGTTAAAATTGATTAGATCATTAATGCAACTTGATTAAAGTAGTTTATTAAGGTAAATGGTTAGTAGAGACTAATCGGGATTAAATAATAAAATTTTAAGAGTTAAAATTGGTTAGATCACTAATAATCCACTAGTATTAATAAGGTTATGTCTTTAGCCGAGCATAATCTAAGATACATTAGAAACTAGTGAGATAAAAACCTTACACTTCAAAATAGTGAGGTGGAGAGGAGTATACCACAATATATCCCGTGATCTCCATTATTATCCAGAAACATAAGATTCAAAAGGCACCTCGAGACGGATTTGTTCCCGTCCCATACGGATGGTGTCCATTATGGGTCAATATCAGGTTTCGATTCCGAGAGGATATGGACTCTAGATGTATCTGGTGATTTGACCTACCCTACGGCGGCACTTCACTAGTTAAGTCTAAGGGTTCCGAAATAATGGGTCACACTGATAAAAGAATGATTAAGTTGTTAATCAAAGCTTCCTTGATCAAAATGACGGTAGTTGATTGATATAGGAATAAGGGTAAATTCAGATATATTAATCAATTGAGAATGTCTCAATCTATCATGTGAATACTTGACCTACCCTACGGCGACACTTATTTATGGGATGATAGATAATTGTGGCATAATAATTCTTTTAGGTTTCTAATTCATTATACATTGATCATGCATCATATTTAATTTTATGCTTAAATGTTTGACAATTTTAATATGCGATGAATGAATGTTGAATGTGCATTTATTATTTTTTTCAGCTATGGCATCTGCAATTATCTCAATTCTCAAACAACAAGAAAAATTAACTTGGGAAAATTATGTTAAATGGAAAAGTGACATGAATGCAATTTTGCTCTGCAAAGACCTTAAGTTTATCCTAATGGAGGAATTTCCTCTTGATCCAGCACCAAATACTGGCAGAGCTGCACACAATACCTATAATAATTGAATTAAGACCGATGAGAAAGCCCATAGCTATTTGATAGCATCAATGTCTGAGGTTCTTATTGCACAGCATCAGCCTATGGCGACAACATCATTGATTATGCAGTCTTTACAGAACATGTTTGGGCAGCCATCGGAGCAGGCACAACATGAGGCTATTGCCTCTATATTGACCGTTAGGATAAACGAAGGTACATCAGTCCGAGACCATGTGTTAATGATGATCTCTCATCTTAATATGGTCGAAACCCATTGTGCATGTATTAATGTGGAAAGCTAGGTGACAATGATCATGGAAACACTTCCAAAGAGTTTCATGCAGTTTAAAAGCAACTGTTATATGATAAGTTGACTTTTACGTTGACTGAACTGCTAAATGAGCTCACCAATTACGAGTCTATGATGATTGGTCCTCATAGGTCCAATGCTGAGGCAAATGTTGCCGAATCTTCTAAATCTGTAAAGAATAAGAAGAAAGGCAATTAGAAGGCAAAGGCAAAGCCAATGAAGAAGAAAAACAAAAAAGGCTCTAAAGATGCCAATGTCAAAGGAAAATGTTTCCAATGTGAACAACAAGGGCATTGGAAAATGAATTGTCTGAAATAACTAGCTGAGCTTAAGGAGAAAAAGAATACAGGTAAATATGATTTACTTATTATTGAGTCTCTTTTAGTGGAGGATGATAAATCCGCTTGGATTATTGATTCTAGTGCCACTAACCATGTTTGTTGTTCTTTGCAGCTACTTGATTCATGGAAGGACCTTGCAAAATGTAGCTTTACCATAAGAGTTGAGACAGAAGATGCTGTTTCAGCTAGAGCAGTGGGAGTTTCCAATTTTAATTTTAGTGAAAATTATTTATGTTTGAATGATGTGTTTTATATTCCTGGTTTTCCCATGAATTTGATTTCTGTAACAAAACTCATGGAATGTGGTTTTTCTATTTCATTGGATAATAAATCAGTTATTATTAGTAGAAATTGATTAACAATTTGTATAAGAAACTCTGAGAATAATATATATGTATTAAGGCCGTTAATGCATGAATCACTGTTTAATACTGAAATATTTAAGATTTAAAGATCGGTAAAAGATTTCTAATGATGACATATATCTATGGCATCTTAGACTTAGTCATATTAACCTTGACAAGATAGATAGACTAATTAAGAACGGAGTTTTAAACCAGTTAAAACTTGATATTTTACATGTATGTGAATCCTGTCTAGAAGGTAAAATAACCAAAAGACCTTTTACTAGAAAAGGATAAGAGCCAAAGAAACACTTGAGCTAATACATTCAAAAATTTATGGACCGATAAATGTAAATGCCCGAGGTGGTTATGAATACTTCGTCACTTTTATTGATGATTATTCTAGATATGGGTATGTTTACCTACTGCAGCATAAAATTAGATATATTTAAAAAAGTTCAAAGAATATCGTGCTGAGGTTGAGAAACAATTAGGTAAAAGCATCAAAATTCTACGATCAGATCGTGGAGAAGAATACCTTGATAGAGATTTGGAGGAATTCTTAGTTGAGCATGGAACTATTTCACAGCTCACAGCACCTGGAACACCATAAAAAATGGTATTGCAGAAAGGAGAAATCGGACCCTACTAGACATGATGAGATCAATGTTTAGTTATATCACTCTACCTAGTTCATTCTGGGGGTATGCATTGGAAACATCAATGTATATCTTGAATGTAGTTCCTTCTAACCATGTTCCTAAGACTCCCTTAGAGTTGTGGAATGGTTGTAAATCTATTTTGTTACATTTTCGCATATGTGGGTGTCCAGCACATGTGCTAAACAAGAAGACTAAAAAGTTGGAATCACGTTCACAGGTGTGCCTTTTGTAGGCTATCCTAAGGAAATTAGGGGTGGATTCTTTTATAGTCCAGAAGATAATAAAGTATCTGTGTCGACAAATGCTATATTGATTGAGGAGGATTATATGAGAGAGTTCAAACCTCGAAGTAAAGTGTTACTTCAGGAGTAACTTACTGGTACGACCAGTACACCATTGTCAAATGTTGACAAATATATAATACTTTGACATCTGAGAGTCAGATGCAAGTTTATCAGGATACAATACCACCTAGACGTAGTGGGAGGGTTGTAAGACAACCTGAACGCTATCTAGGAAATGGAGAGGTGCAAGATGTTGTATCTTGTGATGGTATAGATGATCCATTGACCTATCGTAGTGCAATGAGATTATTGGAGCTCGGAACCGTAGGTCCATTTGGTCCCCGTACTAGCTTAATTAACAGTAGCAAACATAATATAATTAGATTGTCTAATAATATGCTCACATTATATTTATATATTATTAATGAGATTAATAAAAAAAATTGTCACAAATGAAAAACTATATTAAATTAGTTTAACTTAATGTTTTCTAGAATTCTTTGATTATGAGAGAATCATGTTAGTAATAATTACTAGATAATTACTACAATATAATTGAAGGTAATTAAATCATTATTAAGATAATGATTTTTTATTTACCTTGGAGACAAAGCCATATGGCTTATCTCTCTTCAACTTATTATGTCTATTAGGTGGCATGTATACACCTAATGGCTATGTCATTAGCTAAAAATTTCTTATGCTATGGTATGGCCTTCACATTAATGTGTTGCCATTGCAAGAAAGCATTAGATACTTAAATGACAAAGTTTTTGTCTTTAGATTAATATTTCTTATGCTTTGGTAGGGCATTCACATTAATGTGTTTGCCATTGCAAGAAAGCATTAGATGCTTAATGACAAAGTTAGTTGGCTTGTGTAAGAGAATATAATCTCTGTCATCTCTCTTCAATTGCAAAAGTTACCATATTCATTCATTCACACAAGTGCAAAGTAGAGAAAAGAGAGAGTTCAAACATTCACAATTATTGTGAGAGTGTTTGAAAAAAATTTCAAAAAGCCAAGCACATTTGTGTTATCTTTATTCTCTAAATTGTTTAGAGTTTGATTTTATTCTTCTCTAAAAAGTTTAGAGTTCATCTTTGTGAGTGAAGCCCATACTTCGTTTTGTTGTTTTCGATTCATAGTTTGAAAGATCCGGTGGTTGATCCAAGTGTTGGACGTTAAACGAAACTCATCTATATCAAAGGAGTAAAATCCATTCTCCAAGAGTAAGAGGAATTTGGCAACAACAAATGGAGAAGGCAAAGAAATTTTAAAGGTCCATATTGGAGCCGGTGCCCATATTAGCAACTTCCAATGTGCTAAGAAAGTCGTTTCCTACACACACCACCATCAATAGGAATGTCCTCGAGTCGAGTAATATATATGATCCTTTGATTAGATGATATCATTGATTTTGTGTGAGATCCTCCACACTTTGATATCATATATATCAGAGTCATTTCATGGTCTGACCGTTAGATGTTCGTTGGGTGTGGACCGATGCACTCGTTAATCAAGTGCGTATCAGGATAGGATCCGTCGGCCCATATGTGTACCATAAGCAGAGTTAAGGTATCCAGATGATTAGTCACGATTCATAAGACTTTGACCAAAGCCGATCACCTAGGGTTGATCACATATATTAGAAATTGTGTTTTGATTAGTTGAAAAGAATCGTAGACAAGTCGACAATATGAGATGTGCGTCTCGGAAACTTGATGGTGTAATCTATGTTTCCAAAGTACAACTCGGATAGCCTATGATGGAGGGATTTTAAAACATATATGATGCCCTCGACTTGTATAGTTCATAAAGGTCGTTGGTGTTCTTCGCAAATTCGGAGGTGTCTGAATTGCATACATATGAGTTAGGCTTATATGATGAACGTGTCTGGACTTAGAGAGTCCCCCAATATGAAGTGTATTCGTTGAGCACTTAGATAGCCGATAATGTTTGATGATTAATAATATTGATATTATAATTATCAATTAAAGTAATCAAATTTAATTGGATAACATCAATTATTAACTTTGATCCAATCGGATTAATTGGATTAATCCTAAATCACACAATCGCTTTGTTGTAATTTCATAAATATCTCTACCATTGGAGGATATTTTTATAATTACAAAATATATAACAATAGGTGTATTTGGCTTGATTTAAATGGATTAAATCCAAGTGGTAGACAATGAACTAATCAATTGGTTAGACTTTTGTCTTGATTTAAATAGATTAAATCAAAGTGGTGGACAAAGATGTCACACATAATTATACGTATTTGGATAAATGGGATTAAGCCCACATAAAAGTTAATTAGAAATTTTATTAATTAAAAATTGCTTAAACTTTAATATAAAAGGCAAGCTTGAGCAAGTTTTTAAATATGGTAAAATAAGCTAAAACAAGCATTAAGCAAAATAAATGAATATTAGCCTAAGTAAAGTTTTTTGTGGGAGAAACTTTGGAAGTTCTCTACAACAACAAAGAGAAGAAGATTGGATCTTCGAATCAAGCTTACTAGCTTTGGAAGTTCTCTACAACAACAAGGAGAAAAAGATTGGATCTTCGAATCAAGCTTGTTAGCTTTGGAAGTTCTCTACAACATTTCAATATGAAGAAAAAGATTGGATCTTGGAATCAAGCTTGCTATGTAAGTTTAATCTTCTCTAAAGCTATGTTTTCATTAGTAAGTTGTTATCATTAATGAAATATATAGTGATGTATTATGTATTGGATGTTGAAATTAGACTAATGAATTCTGTATGGATGTTTTGGAAGTATAAACACAATATGCTTGTAATTAGGCCAAAATGTTCATATTGGACATGGAACATAAAATTAGAATTTGGAACACTAGATAAAAGCTTAGAGCTATGGCTACCATTATAGAATCACTTGACCACTTTTTAGTGACCTAGGATTATTCATGAGTCACTTCATTGTGGGATTCAATTTTGGTTTGTGTTTTGATTCAAAGAAATACATGAATGTTTGTTGTATGACATATGTTGAAGTTTGTTTTGAAATTAAAATTAATTTGGGTGTTTCCAAAGTGTTTAAGGATTTTTCAAAAAAACTGTGCAGCATGCTGCGTATACGCATGCTCGGTCCGAGGGATGCGCGCTCTCTTCGTTTTTTTCCCGATTTTTTTTTACGGACTCTCGTTTATTCCCGATTTCCATATACACTTGTAATGGAATATAGTATTCAGTAAAATATTTAAAAATACACTCATACTCAATTACTAGGGGTTAGACCCATTTTCACTGCGTGAGGCACCGATCTTACCCTATGGGTCCCACAACCACCCTAACAGGGTTGGCACATTAGACATGGTGTTCTCATATGAACTTGTAATTTTTGTTAATATTGAAGAATTACAAAATTAAATCAATAGGAGAAATTGAAGATGAGAGAATTGAGAATGAGAGAATTAAAGAAAATGAAAAAATTGAGAATTGGTGTGTTGAAACAATAAAGTATATGACCCATATTTATATTTTTTTATTTTGTGATAACTAAATTTCCCATAAACTAGCTGTTTTATTAATATTATTAAGGGTAATTTAGTGATTTTATTTTACAAAAAATTAACAAATTTAAAAAAAAAAAAATTATGGCAGCAATGAGCAACTGCTCCCTGGTGCCATGGGCATGTGGCCCTGACCAGTGTGATCACACACGTATAACGCAAGCGCACGTATCGTTCAAGTAGTATAAATGTATCGATCCCACGAGGACTTAATACCTAAGCTATTAATTTATGAAGCCAAATATTTACGAGTATCTAATAGATTGGTTGTTTGATTGGATGGTGACTTTTGCTAAAGACAAATAAATAAAATAGTGTGAAAGTAAATTAAAGGAAATTCAATATTAAGAAAATATCCAGGGTTGTGAATTATTCCAATATCTTTTAAAGATGAAGTGGTTATCTCACGTTTGTGCAATAAATTGGTTTATTAACCTGGAACACAAATTTATGCAAAAGCCTCTTCCAATGGTCAGATGCAAATACCCAGAATAACCCAATTAATCATATTCATATGTCAACCAAGTTACCTGAATTCATTAAGATTAAGTTCCAATTATGGCTACCCCCCCCCCCCCCGCCCAACAGGTATATTCCTATCATGTAAGGAAATCTATTAAGGGTTATCTATCCTTAAGGGAGATCATGGGCTATTGAGTCTAAAGCTGAAACCTAAAATCTCTTTTCCAAGTTCATTTTAAGTTTACCAAATCAATCTTATTAATAGCCAGTTAATAAGAAGCATTAAGCTTAAGGCTCAATAAATAAACCTTTATATTACCCAAACCATAAAGTAACCCCTTATAAACCGGTGATATTGGAATTCATCACAACCCCAGATAACGGGTTTAGTTACAACACATATTTAGAACTATTAAAAACGTAAATAAAGTAAAAGCTTGAAAGTAAAAAGGTAAATAAAGCAATAAAGAAAATGCTAGGGTTAGAGGATCCACTTTTATTACTTCTATTTTAGATATCTCCCTTATTATAATATATTGACTTTGCGTGATAATTACCAACCGACCATATAAGCGGTATCCTGATTAAGTCAAATTTATAATTAATTCCAACCGACCATAAAGGCGGTATCCAATTTAGTCAGGTTAAAATCAATTTATTTAAGTCCAACCGACCATAAAGGCGGTATCCCATTAAGTCAGGTTTTAAATAGTTTATATATTATATTTAAGGGAGATTAATCCAAATAATAGTAATAAAAGCTTGACCTTTAACCCCAGCAGAGGGGAGTTACCTCCTCATACTGAACAGTAAAATAAATACTGAAAAGTATAGAAAAGAAAGAACTATTGCGTAAATTAAATAAAATTAAATACAGAAAACTGTAAATAAACAAACAATATACAATCTTCTTAGTATTCTTAAGGAATTCCTTAGAAGAAAATATGAATTTGCAAATGAAATTTACCTGAATTTATAGGCGTCACCAGGTCCCTCGAGTCGCGACGCACGAAACCTTGCGCATCGCGATGCGTCGTAGATTTCTGCCACATGTCACGCGAGTTCCGGAGATGATGACACGTGTACGCGGCTTTTTCGGCAGCTAAATTATTGACTCGGCGTCGCGATGCCAAAAGCTTGGCGCGTCGCGACGCTGACATCATCAATGATGTGGATTGTCAGCAGCATGAGATGATGACACGTGTCCGGTGCACGTAGGCATTCGGCTCATTTTAGCAGACGGTGCATTTTAGCATAAAATTTACATTTTGGCCCTTTTTATCCGTTTTTCGCTGTTTTGGCCCTGAATTACTTCCAGAGAGTCCTGTTATTTTATTTATCTACAAAATACCGCAAAAAACATCAAAATATTCACAAAACTCAAGAAACTATACAAAATATTAAGTCAATGGAGTGGAAAATAGTGATCTATTTACCACTCATCACACCTTCAAACCTAATATTTTGCTAATCCTCGAGCAAAACAACAAAATAAAATAACATAAACATCTTTAAAATAAAAATTAAAGTAAGCCACTTTCGTAGGGATCACGGTTTCATTTAGCATATGCAACAAGCCTTAAAACCCCTAGGTGTCCCTAGTGGACGAGTTGTAGGCTCGTGAGGGCTTACAGTGACGATACCCACAAACGTCAATCTAATGCACACAAAAGTAAAAAAGACAAGATAAAAGAGAATAAACAAGTTAGTGACTAAACAAGTGAAACTCCTTATCCAAGTTAATAGTTGTTTTTCTTTCTTTCTAAATTACCAAATACGTAAATTCTCCGATTATTTTTACCATTCTCCATATACACAACCAACAAGGTATTAATCAAATCATTGTGCCCACAATATTCATAAGTGTAGTTGAAAAGTGGGTAATATTTTTGTCCTAAAGTTATATCAGACTTCACACCTTTTTAGCAATGGAACTTTTTCTGATTTTTTTTATTTATATACAATATCTTTCATCCATGTAGTGAGCTTTGGGCCAGTGACTCCCAAACCAGTTGGCTTTAGGGCACTAGGTGTTAAGACACCCTTAAAGACTTAATTACTCGGATTTCAGATATATATATATATATATATATATTATATAACATCTTCAATCCATATAGCGAGCTTTGGGTTAGTGACTCCAAAACGAGTTGGCTTTAGGGCACTAGGTGTTAAAACACCCATACGGACTTGATTACTCGGATCTCAAATGTTTTTTTTTCACATTATTTCGACTTACAGCTTTGGCACGATCTCGCCTACGTATATTCATTAGGTAGACAACTCATTGTCAATCACTCACCAGTGACTCCAGATTTTGGTCCTGACCGTTTCTCATTATGACAGCTTTAGCATGTTCACAATGAGGCGTATCAAGACTTCACTTGCCAATGACAAACTCAAGCTACCGATGAAGTCCTGACAGCTTTGGCACGTTCAGGATTTCCACTTTCAATTGAATTTGTCTAGTATCAATATAAAACTGGCATGGATAAAATCCCATAACCTACACCCTCACAGCTTTGGCACGATCTCGGATGCAGTTATAGAAAGATACCCATAAATCGTACTAACAAGACGGACCAAGAAACATGTATCTAATACACGTCACTTTACAGCCTTATTTCTAAGCGGGGATTTTCCTCAGGAAGCTATACTCTACATCTAATGCTGAATTTTAATCTAAATCATTTTCTAAACAATTCAATTCTACCTTTAGAAAACATAACTTAATTTAACGATTAAATTTCCATTACGATTCCCGTTAGCGTGGAATCGAAAAAGTCAAGAAACATATAGATTAGCGTGCATGTACAAACATCAAAAATTGGATTACATATCATATATCAAGCATGAATAATACAATGGATGAACCATCAGACCTGCTCTGATACCATTTTTGTTGGGCTTTTAGGCAAAAGACGTGGCGGAAGTGCTGTTCGGGCGCGAAATAGTAATTTTAAAATTTTTTTTTCAAATTACCGAATAATTTATTCGATATCCAATATGAATAATTTATTCATATTTCACCTAAACATATTTATTCGATATCAAATAACGACATAAATAAGGTAGAAACTTCGCGAAACTTTTACAAAAAAACATTTTTCCGCAAAACGACGCAAAACACATTTTTGACCGAACCGACCACCCAACATTTATGGGGACTGTCCAGGTCAGCCCCAATAGTTTTAGGACAGTTCATGGGCTGCCTGAACAGTGACATATTCACTGTTTGGATAGTTGTCACCTGGTTGGCTCAAAAGTCACCTGGTAACGCCGTTTTTTGTCATTTTCGCTTATTTCAACTCCGATATAATTTTTGGCAATTGTTCCAACTCCCCAAACACATCCAATACATTCATAAGACATCAAATTCATCAAAATAAACACTGATTTTTCCAGATCTGATCCAGAACATAAAATTGCTAATTTTCATGCTTTAAATCCAATTTTTCAAGATTAAATCAATTAATCAAGACACCAATCAAAGTCACCACACATGAACCACCCTAGAACAATTATAGGTGTTACAAGAGTGTTCATAACACTCTAGAATGGAAACATATCATCAAATGATTAACTTGGACAATAATTACACTAATTTCATCCAAAATACTTCACACATGCATCAACACTTCCAATTCATCATCCACAACCAAAAGCCCCAATTTTTCAGAATTAAAGGAACCCTAGAACCTTTCTAGATCATCAAGAAATAAGAAACTAAATTTCTAAGCTTAGGGTTAAAGTAGATTACCTTTAATATCTTGTTTCCTAAACCTTTTTCTTGATTTTTTTTCATTTCTTCATGGATTCTTCAAACCAAATTTGAGATCCATTTTTTCTTATTAGGTTTCGGCTATGGTGGAGAGTAAAAGAAGAAGATAAAAAAAATTTCAATTAAAAAATCCCATTTGCTGACTTTTAGGGGTAGTTTTTGTTGGGGTTTTGGGCGATGGGCGCGGCGGAAGCGCGGTTCGGGAGAAATTGTATTTTAAAATTTTTTTCATATTACCGAATAAATTATTCAATATCTTATATGAATAATTTATTCATATTTCACCTAAACGTATTTATTCAATAATGACATAAATAAGGTTTTCCTTGGTTTTCTTCATGGTTTCATCAAACCATTTTAGGGCTTATTTTCTTAGGGTTGATCGGCCATGGAGGAGTTCATTAGGAGGAAGAAAAAAAAAACTTTTAAAATAAACCCTCATGACCGACTTTAGCAATAAGAAGGGCAATTTTATCTTTTGACAATTTAATCAATATTAAATAAATACTAAGCTTTTGGTAACCAATCAAATTGATACACATTTAGTTTAATAAATACATGCCATGTGTACAAATAATAATTGGACAAAAAATCATAACATTTATGAAAACGTTTAATTAATTAATTATTTAAATATTTAACAATTAAATATCCAAATAATTAATTAATGTAATTAATATTATATATGTATTTTTATTTACAATAAATAACAAATACATATATTTATGGCATGTATTAAAATCTCATTTGACGAATAATTAATGTGTATCTAATCGTATTATGTATCAAATATAAATACACAATAATTATTTTTGAACAAAATCCTCTCAAACATGTGTTATCGTTTAACCGATTAAACGATCCGAATTAACTCATTTAATCTGGTGAAGTATTATTAATAATCTGTATTATTCATATCGTGTTGCCCAAGTGCTCAACGAGTACACTTCATATTGTGGGACTCTCTGAGTTTAAGTTTATCCGTCACGAAATCCAATTTCATGTCTATAATCCACCCACTAATGGATTATGACGACCACAGATAATCTCGCTAAACTATACAAGTCGAGGTCATTACATACGTATAATCCCTTCATCACGGGTTATCTATATTATACCTGGGATATATATGAGAACACCAAACCCATTCGATATAATATAGTCGACTTTCAATTTACTATCTCTAAATAACACTCGAAACTGATTTTCGAAGTTATATCACGACCATAGATTTACTAAATCGTAAACACGTGAGGATGTTTATGCCTTGTACACATGACTGACGGATCCTATCTTGATAAGCAGTGGATATCATGAGCATCAGTCCACACCCAACGAACATGCGGAGGTCTGATCTAAATAGATCGGTGACGTGACTGTCATCAAAGTGTGGAGGATAACTCATATATCCCACTGTGGTATCTCAAGTCGAAGGACCACTATGCTCGCTCAACTCGAGAAGGTTCCTATTGACATTGGTGTACCATCTATTAGGAAACCTTCAGTGAGTCGTTCAGGTCTTATCAAATAAACACCTACATGTTTATACGAGTCTCCTGAGACTCATGGTTCACTGGGATAAACCATCAGACCAAGTCACAATATACGACATGTACTGGTCTCAGCGAATTTTACTAACCGACCGGTGTTAGTAAATCTTGACCAGAAACTTTATTTAAGGATATACAACTAATAGTGCACTTCCCAATGTCAATTACAAACTACGTTGTAACTGCGCACTATACTGTAAATCCTAGGGTCTTTATCTAATATACACGTATCACTAAACCAAATTTAGTTTTGATCTAATCGTAATTGAATATCCAATCGTAATTACATCGAATATGTGTATAAAAAATAAGGGTGCTACCATTAAATTAATAATATTATGGAAAATAGAATTGCTCGTATTTATGAATCAGACATAAATAAGATCCGGATTGGCACTCCGAACACCAACCCTAACAATTTCTCCCACTTGCTCTAGTGCCAATCCATGGTATCCTATACATATCTTAATATGTATCGCATACTCATGGCCCTCAAGAGCTCACCAGCACTCAAGAGGTAGGTAACAACAAGAAAGCCTACTTTAACAAATTCAGTTTGTCCAACAAACCCAACCGTTTTCCTTGTAAGTGTTCCTAGAACATGCCAAGGATCTCTAAGATGATTTGTGTGTGAATAAATCAAAGAGAGTTGCGGAAATACTCACATTGATTGGATGAGTTTCAAGACTTTTTCTTTGTATTTCAGAAGCTCCAAGCTTTCTTTGTTGTTCCAAACTCAAGGATGAGTTTCCCTATCACCTTCTTTTGACTCCTTAATGTGCTAGCAAGTAGAAATTTTGCAACAAAATTCCATGGGGAGAAGATGAAGCTCACGGTTTTGGAGGCTTGGAGGAGAGAATGAATAATGATTTTTTATTCCAAAATATATCACTAAAGTTGACTTGTGTAATAAAATGCCACATTTATAATAGCCAACAACTTCCATCACACTTATGACTACTTGATGTAAGTCAAGTGTCAAGTTGATGTAAGTTGGTGGGCCTCACTTTAAATTCAAAATTCAAGTGGGCTTGCTCAACACACTTCAGGCTCGGGTTCGTTTAATCCGATTAAATGAATTTTCCATTGGGACGTAATTAAATCCAATTTAATTAAATAATATTGCCTCGCAAAATTATTACGAAAGTCGCTCGTAAATTAATTCCAAATTAATTCGTTCGCAAGAATTAAAATCCAATTTTAATTCCGCATTGAAATCCAATTTTAATTCCTCATTGAAATCCAATTTCAATTAATATATCTAATATATTATTTTACCCCAATTAAATAAATTAAATAGTAAAATCCAATTTTACTATCAAATTTATTTTTCCGATTAATTCCAAATTAATCGCGTTCTCTCTTCTAGTCGAATTAATCCCAGATTAATTCTTGACGCAATTAATCCCAGATTAATTTTCTCTTTGATAATTAATCCAAGATTAATTTATTACCGTAATTAATCCAAGATTAATTTTTCTCTCTCATATTTAATCCCAGATTAATTATGTTCGAGTCAAATCTCAACGGTGAATCTTTGGGAAGCGACCCAAGAGATCCCTAGATATGTTGGCAGTAAATACGGTCATCAGACTATCCGAACACATGCGTACCCAGTACCACATTCTTATCGATTTACAAGACATGGTTGGCTTCTAGCAAAGCACCGTGCCTACCCAATTCTACAAAAATATTTTTTAAAGGAATATACAATCTTTATCAGGCATAGTATACTAAGTATTGCGTATAACAATCCAGTATCGGATGTCACATGCAAGGCCTGGGGCTGGAATTGTGTCTGCCCCGTACGAAGCATATATCGGATCACTAGTAACTAGTCTCTACAATCGGATAATCATGACCTAGTCATATTATCCCGATGACTACAGTACTTAAGAGTACCAGTTTTGTATCCCTGCGTGATCATCATCTCCATATGACTGAAGTGATACTTCCATCTTGACATCACACCCAATACACTACGATTCTCAGTATACCCAGAAGAGGCGTACACAGAACCTGTCAAAGACCCGGACAACCAAAACCAAAGTACACTTATTGTCACAAGTATTAGCGATGCATGGCTCAAGTTAAGACCAAATACACCTACCCTGATTCAGATTCACATAGACACATAGTCATACTACCATTGGGATTCCTATGGGTCTATCCAGAGCGAAGTTATTCCCGTACCATCGGGTAACAGAATCATCTATCACACTTGCATAAGTATCCAATACTTAAATACATGAGAACTATATCGTTAAGCTTCCATAACGCGCACAAGTGTGATACTAGCCTATTCCGCATTATCGATGTCCAGTCTCAATAATTCTACGATTAGAGATATTTAATGATTAAACCTTTCGTGGATTAATACTGTCTCATATCTTATTAATCTGGTATTAATCATATGGACTTTTATCCTTTATATATCCAGGTAATCAATTACAATTGATAAAAGAGCAATTTCCTTTGTCACATAGTTAATTTTGTACAAGAACACCATGTCATTTACAAAATAGTGATGCTATGGGTAATAATTGTCCAACAATCTCCCACTTGGCCTATAGCCAATCACTCAAGTGTCCGACACTTGAACTATGTACGGGTCACTCATGCTTATGCTGAGATATCACTTTCGCCAGCGGATTTACAAGGTTATCATCTGAAACGATTTATTCGATCATCACATCGCCACGATGTATGATCTCACGAATCAGATAAAACCGTCGAAGTACATACTTGGATCATTGATGAGACCATAATTCTTTAGCCTGTGTTGTAGCCTAGCTCAGCTGCTAACATAACTACTTCTAATATAATTAGGAATTTTATAGATCTAAAATGCTTCTTTTGCTGCCTCAGCTGCAGCAATGTATTCCGCTTTTATTGTTGAATCGGCAACTGCATCTTGCTAGGAAGATTTCTAGCTCATTGTTCCGTTGTTAAAATAAAATATGTACCCTTATTTTGACTTATAGTCGTTTTTATCGGTTTGGAAACTTGCAACGGTGAACCCAATTACCTCAAGTTCTCTTTCTCCATAAATTAAGAAAACATCATTAGTTCGTCTAAGATACTCAAGGATGTTCTTCACATCAATCCTGTGACCATCAGCTGGATCGGTCTGATTGTGACTCCATATGCTCAAAGCATATGAGACACCAGGTTATGTACATATATTTCAATGTACGGGTTCTCGGAGAGTGCCAACACTTTTAGATCTATCCGAGTAGATTCTTATTCCTAGAATAAAGGTTGCCTCTCCCAAGTATTTCATGGAAAATTTTAACGAAAGCCAAGCTTTCACCGATTTTAATATGGGAATGTCATTACTAAGAAGCAATAAATCATCAACGAATAGGACAATTATTGTCAGTGCGCTCCCACTAACCTTCTTATAAACACAAGAATCACATTCGTTTTGAATGAAACCATATTGTAATATGATCTCATCAAAACATTGGTTCCAAGAACACAATGATTGCTTCAATCCATAAATGGATCGAATTAACTTGCAAACCTTGTTTGCATGTTTTGGTATGACAAAACCGTCAGGTTGTTGTATAAAACATCCTCCAAAATGTTTCCGTTAAGGAAAGCGATTTTGACGACCATCTGCCATATTTCATTATGAAGTATGCAGCAATAGCAATCATTATCCAAATGGATTTAATCATGGAAACAAGTAAAAGGTTTCATCGTAATCGACAACATGTTGATGACGATACCCTTTCGCTACAAGCCTAGCTTTGTACGTTTGTATGTTGCCATCCATGTTTATCTTCATCATGAATATTCATTTGCTACCAATAGGCACAATGCCTTCTGGTATATCAACCAGTGTCCAAACTTGGTTGGTATACATGGAATCCATTTCGGACTTCATGGCACTTTGCCATAAATGGAGTCGATACCTTGTATCACTTCCTCATACGTAGCCGGCTCATTATCCTCAATAAGATTAATATCTTCATGAGGTGAGATCAAAAACCCATATCTCTCAGGTTGTTTTTCTGACTCTCTCCGACCTACGCGGTTCTTGTGTATTAGAAGATTATGGAACATTCTCATCCCTGATGAACTGTTCGTGTTCCGTGAGGGGATCGGTGCCAGGAATAGTATTACTCTGATTTTCATCGAGTTCTACTTTCCTCCCACTTACCATTGTATTTACGAATTCCTCTTTCAAGGAAAATCGCATGGAGAGCAACAAATTTCTTTGTTCTCTTGTGAGTTATGGAATTAGTTTCGTTAGGATAACCAATTATAAATGGGCACTTATCTTATTTGGGTTTTAGTTTAGTACCATCCAAACGTTCAATTATATGCCCAGCATACCCAAATCTTCAGGAATGAGAAACCCCGGTTTCTTTCATGTCCATATTTTATATGGAGTCTGTCCAACAAACTTTGACAGAACCTTATTCAATAAAAAGTATTACATTGTTCAATGTGTATCCCTATAAGGAAATTGGTAGCTCAAAGCGTCTCGTCCTTGACCTTACCATGTCCAACAAAGTTTGGTTTCTCCATTCGGACACACCACTCATTTGAGGTGTTCCGAGAGGAGTTCACTATGAAAGAATACCATACTCTTTCAAGTAATCGAGAAACTTATTGCTCAAGTATTTTCCATTACGGTCCAACCGTAATATTTTAATACTTTTGCTGGTCTGTTTTTCTCTACTTCGTGTCGAAACTCTTTGAATTTATCAAATGTTTCTAACTTGTGTTTCATAAGACACAGTAACCATAATGCGATGCAACATCCGTACAGGTTACGAAGTATTGATATCCACCTCTAGCCTGGCTAGACATGGGCCCACTTACGTCATCATGAACGAGGGCTAATAGCTCGTTGGCATGTACATATTTACCGTTAAAAGGCATTTTAAGCATTTTGCCTAATAAACTAGATTCGCAGACGTCATTTGAATTAGGATCAAATCTGTCCAAGTATCCACTCTTCGAAAGTGTGGATATACGAGTCTTGTTTAATGTGTCCCAGACAACAATGCCACAAATAAGTCTTGTCTGATTAATTCAGTTTGAGCCATTTGTTTGTCATGTTATATGTTTGAGATTTGTTTATATTCAAAATATAAATATTGTTATTCACATCTAATGTGTATATCTCAATATCTTCTTTATAAGCAAAACACCCAGTGTTCTGGAACATAAAGGTATACCCGCAACGGGTTAAACTAGATATAGAGATAATGTTTCTAGTCAAACTAGGTACATTATAACAGTTTCCTAATTTAAGTACATGCCCAAAGGGCAGTTCCAAAACTTAGGTTCCCACGGCCAAAACAGCGACTCTCGTCCCATTTCTGACTTGTAGGTCGATCTCATCTGAAGCCAGTATCCTGCTAGTCAGCAGATCCTGCACATCAGTACATATGTGAGTACCACATCCAGAATCAAAAATCTAATTTTTAAAACTAGTAGTGGACATGTTTATAACAAACATACTTGAAGCCGGAACCTTGCCCGTCTTCTCTTCCTCCAACTCCACCTTGTACTCATGGCAGTCACGCTTCTAGTGACTCTGTTTGCCACAATGTAGGCAGACGTCTTGGGATATGTCCTTAGTCTTCCTATAAGACTGTGATGATTTAGCCTTGCCCTTTTTCTTCCTTTTCTTCACACCCTCAGAAGCCTTCGGCCAAGCCTTGGCCATCTGGGATGTCGAAGTAAGGTGCGCCTCGTGCTTCTCACCCTTTAGAAGCTCTGGGTCTGCTTCTTTCAGCATCGCCAATAACTCTCCAAGAGTTTTCTCTTGGTTCATCATATTATAGTTTATGATGAAATCACCCCAGCAGTCGGGCAAAGACTGTAAGATCAAATCTATAGAGGTCTCGGCCTCGAAGGTTATGCCCAACTGACCTAACTGTTCGATGTCAGCAATCATCTGCGACACATAGTGCTCGACAGATGTACCCTCTGACATACGCGAGCGAAAGAGCTTCTTTTGCAATTCATACTTCTAAAATCTAAGAATAGATCTATGAAGATCCTTTAATTTCAACATCATGGTATAATGATCTAATCCTTAGTTTTGACGAAGAAATTAAGGAGTCATTGCAGCAAGCATGACGGATTGAGCACTAAAGTTATCATCATAATGAGTCTTCCAAAGCTCATGCTCCACTATTTGTTCAACTTCGGGCTCTGGCCCGAGAGGTTTCTCTATCCAATAGAGTAACTTCTCAGCTCCTAGGACTATCTTGAGATTCATTTCCAATCTGGAAAATTGTGTCGTTAAAGATATTTTTCACCTAGGATTATGTCCTTTGACGCTAATCTTTCCAGTTATATTGATTGTTATAGTCCAACCATCCAATTAATGATTTCGGGTACACTCAAAATATAATGGTTACTATAGTCCAACTATATGACCAACTACAAGTGGAGTAGTGTCTTGTACAGTCTAACTGTTCAAAGAAAGCAATACTAAATATTAGTTCAACTAATATATTTATAACAACGATAAATTAAAATAAAGAGCGTGTATTGGCAAGTATTTAAATGAAATTGCAAATTTAATACTTGCCTCCCACTATTTTTCAGCGAGCCTCTAACTCTCTGTGGAGTACTCAGGAAACCTAGTTTCCTAGTGGGCTAAGATCCCGTTAAATAACACACAAACCTTGACTTTGGCCAACAAGTTGTATGAAACTTAACTAGGTAGATCTCTAAGATCAATTGGATCCCATCCAATTCCTAGATCCAGTAGGTGGACCTCCAAGTCCGAAACATATATCCAATATATGTAAATATATCCAATATATTTCCTAACCTTTTTTCCTCAAAATCAACTAAGTCTTGGCTATGGCTCAACAAGCTTAATGATTCCAGTTAAGCGGGACCCATTGACAGTGGGAAAGCTTCGTAATCCACGTCGATGAACTATAAGTGACCTTGACTTTGGCCAACAAGTCACAACCGCCCAAGACATATGATATAGAACAAACCTTACGTGGTTCAAACACATCCGTGATGGACAAAGGTCTTGACTTTGGCCAACAAACCAATGCCAATCTTGGATCTTGAGAGAGAACCACTCAATGGAAGGAAAAACGCTTAATATTTGATGAGGGTTTTTGGCGTAAATTTGCAACCAATTTATTATCTTTGATTAGGTCTCATCATACACCCTTAAGCATGCATTCTAAAAGCATAATAAGGCGCGAAATAAAATAATAATGATATGCGGATGGATATATAACAAATTGTTCCTAGAAAAAAATCTCTCAATTTCCTCTCTCCCGCTAGCACTATTCTTACTTCTACCCAATTACATAATACTTCTAAAGAAACCTCATTTACATTGAGGGGAATTGGTGAGAAGAGAAATACAATGAGAAAAGAGATATTAGGCTGGACACGCAGGTCCAATTTAATAAATTCTAAATTTATTACAACAATTTCCAAAATTGCCCTCACCCTTCTAATATCCATCTGATATACATTATTCATACAATACATCTAAGTATTCACACAAAGCATGTTATTCAATCAATCTAATCCAATTAATTAATCTTTGAATAAATGACCATCCAATGTTCAAACAACGATTTGATTTGCGCGAGTCCAACTCGTTTAAGAATAAATACTCAAAGTACGTATTCTTGAATTATATCGAATTACAATTTTAAATCCAATTTAATTTGTATTCAATACTAATTCAAATTTAATTCCAAATTAAATAATTACACTTATTTATGTACCTTAAAGACTTGGATTCCAAATACAATCCAATTGGGTCTCAAAGGCCCAATTAGTATCCAATACTATTCAATTAAAGTCCAATGGACTTTCAATTAATTCTTTAGGCATGAGCTTTGGCCATTATGGATCAAACCCAAGATGCCAAGGCCCAATTAGGAATCACCCTATGCCAAAAATCAATTTAGGCCCATTAGGCCCAATTAAATTATTTAAAAGCCCAATTGTCATATTTGGACTTTATGGAAATGGTTTTAGGCCCAATTGGTTCTAACCCAATTGTCCAAAACCAAACTTGGCCCAACCAAGCCCATTAAGCCCAATTACAACAATTAAATTAATACATTATTCCAAATTACATATTAATTCAATTTA
Source organism: Zanthoxylum bungeanum (assembly GCA_019454045.1). NCBI lineage: Eukaryota > Viridiplantae > Streptophyta > Magnoliopsida > Sapindales > Rutaceae > Zanthoxylum > Zanthoxylum bungeanum. The sequence continues at coordinate 119,891 of SKCR01042820.1, forward strand.
AGTGTCATTAACATAATTAATCAACTAATCTAATGTTTCCAAAACACTAATTAAATCAATTAATCATGCTTAACATTTCCAATTCATGTCCAACACAAATTGACGCAAAACAATTCATCACAACATGCTTCATACTCACTGTTTTGGCAAGGAAAATATCATACAATTTGATTTCAATCCAATTAAATCAACATCTAACATACATTTCATGCCAATTAACATATCCAATTGCTAATTTTCAAAAAATCACCATGAGTCCTCCTAGGGTAGTAATCGGCCATGTCTAAGGAATTAGGGATTTTTGATCTAATCAATTTATCTCAATTCTTAAGATGTACAAATCCAATTCAACATCATCCAACCATAACCAAAAAACCAATTTAGGCAAATCATGCTCCAAACATAAAAAAAAAAAAAAAAAAACCCAAATTAAAGTCATGAACCCTAGATTTTCAAATCAAACTTAGGATGCTCTGATACCATTGTAAGTGTTCCTAGAACATGCCAAGGATCTCTAAGATGATTTGTGTGTGAATAAATCAAAGAGAGTTGCGGAAATACTCACATTGATCGGATGAGTTTCAAGACTTTTTCTTTGTATTTCGGAAGCTCCAAGCTTTCTTTGTTGTTCCAAACTCAAGGATGAGTTTCCCTATCACCTTCTTTTGACTCCTTAATGTGCTAGCAAGTAGAAATTTTGCAACAAAATTCCATGGTGAGAGGATGAAGCTCACGGTTTTGGAGGCTCGGAGGAGAGAATGAATAGTGATTTTTGATTCCAAAACATATCACTAAAGTTGACTTGTGTTTGTGTAATAAAATGCCACATTTATAATAGCCAACAACTTCCATCACACTTATGACTACTTGATGTAAGTCAAGTGTCAAGTTGATGTAAGTTGGTGGGCCCCACTTTAAATTCAAAATTCAAGTGGGTTTGCTCAACACACTTCAGGCTCGAGTTCGTTTAATCCGATTAAACGAATTTTCCATTGCGACGTAATTAAATCCTATTTAATTAAATAATAATACCTCGTAAAATTATTATGAAAGTTGCTCGCAAATTAATTCCAAATTAATTCGTTCGCACGAATTAAAATCCAATTTTAATTCTGCATTGAAATCCAATTTCAATTAATATATCTAATATATTATTTTACCCCAATTAAATAAATTAAATAGTAAAATCCAATTTTACTATCAATTTATTTTGCCGATTAATTCCAAATTAATCACGTTCTCTATTCTAGTCGAATTAATTCCAGATTAATTTTCTCTTTAATAATTAATCTCAGATTAATTTTTCTCTCTCATAATTAATCACAGATTAATTCTGTTTTAGTCAAATCTCAACGGTGAATCTTTGGGAAGCGACCCAAACGATCCATAGATATGTTGGCAGTAAATACGGTCATCGGACTATCCTAACATGTGCGTATCATGTACCACGTTCTTACCGATTTACAAGACATGGTTGGCTTCTAGCAAAGCACCGTGCCTACCAAATTCTCCAGAAATATTCTTTAAATGAATATATAATCTTTATCATGCATATTATACTAAGTATTGCGTATAACGATCCAGTATCGGATGTCACATGCTAGGCCTGGGGCTGGAATTGTGTATGCCCCGTACGAAGCATATATCAGATCACTGGCAACTAGTCTCTATAATCGGATAATCATGACATAGTCATATTATCCTGATGACTGCAGTACTTAAGAGTACAAGTTTCGTATCCCTGCGTGATCATCATCTCCATATGACTGAAGTGATACTTCCATCTTGACATCACACCCAATACACTATGATTCTCAGTATACCCAGAAGAGGCGTACATAGAATCTGTTAAAGCATCGGACGACCAAAACCAAAGTATACTGATTGTCGTAAGTATTAGCGATGCAAGTCTCAGGTTAAAACCAAATACACCTAACCTGATTCGGATTCCCATAGACACATAGTCATACTACCAATGGGATTCTGAGGGGTCTATCCAGAGCGAAGCTATTCCCATACCATCGGGTAACAGAACCTCCTATCACACTTGCATAAGTATCCAATACTTAAATACACAAGAACTATGTCGTTAAGCTTCCATAACGCGCACAAGTGCGATACTAGCCTATTCCGCATTATCGATGTCCAGTCTCGATAATACTACGACTAGGGATATTTAATGATTAAACCTTTCGTGGATTAATACTATCTCATATCTTATTAATCGGGTACTAATCATATGGACTTTTATCATTTATATATCCAGATAATCCAATTGTAAATGATAAAAGAGCAATTTCTTTTGTCACATAGTTAATTTTGTATAAGAACACCATGTCATTTACAAAATGGTGATGCTATGGGTCATAATTGTCCAACATTCCTAAGCCATCATCATTCATATTTTGTAGAATCCAAATTCCATGTCAATATGACTCAGATGTTATATTAGTAATGTGTTATAGCTACTAAGTTGTCTATGTATTTAGAGATCAAATCCAAATACATTAAGACAACCGAAAGAACTAGACTAATATGAAAACTTCTAATCTATATGGTCACTCTGCAACTTCATAAGTCAATACTTCAAAAGTTGCAACTGATTCCACTAGTTCAGTAGAATCAACAGTGACACTCTCACTGCATCTTTTCTGACTTTATATAACATGACCATCTAATGTCATAATTAGGATCAAAACTAATCTGACCTTATGGTTGTAGACTAAATTCTCCATGAATAAGAAACTTGTTCTTAATATCTCAAAGATCACAAAGAACATGTTTCAAGACCCATCATATGGTCTTCTGCATATCAAAACAACTCGTAACAATTACTATTAAATTAATATCTTTAATCGCATAAAATCTAGTATTTATTACGTCATCATCTTATGATGCATAACATTGACTAGACATTCTAATCAATCTTTCTTTCAACAAAGGAATCATCTTTTACGAAAGATGAATACTATATATATAAAAGATATGTTAACTGTCAAACAGTAATACTAACAATCATACAGATAGTCTTACTGTGTCCTTTATTAGATCATATCTAATATGCGACTAATGGGAGTATCTCACAAGTCTCTCAGTTTTATATCTTATATAAAACTTTTATATCAAATATAACAGAGACTCATCACATTGCTTTCACGGAGAAAGAAAAACTTAGGATATATAATACTAGAAAGAAATATGTACGCTCCCACTGACCCTACTGACAAATATGTATTCTCTATACTTCGATAAAACCATACAATCTGACTGATATCAAAATCTGAGAACACGGATTTTCGGAAAGCTTATCCGAGTCTACAATAGGCTCCATAAGCTAGTATATCAAATTGTGATCTTAGCAGAATACAAACTCTATGGCCATTATAGAATGAACTTCTTCAAACAAAGAAATCACGACGGATCTCTCATTCGAAGAAATCACTCAAGAACGCCACTTTGCATTCTTTAGCCAAAAACAGTTTAATATCAACATTAACCAACAGATCCTTAATTGTTAGATCAGTGCGACAAGAGACAAGCTTCCTCAGAATCTACAAACGACTACTGAGTATAACTTTTCTCACTGTCATACTATAAAGGTCAAACCTTTATCAAGCTCAATGTGCTTTTGCTGCGCAAATAATTTGCACACTTTATGAACTATTCATAACAAAAGCCTAATCAAGTTCAAAACTCGATCGTAGTAAGCTAAGAACAATCTTAGATCTATGGTTCAATGGTAATTTCCGAAATCGATATCAAATATCGCTCCCACTATAAGTTATATGATAATTTTCTTCAATAAGAAAATAACAGAATCATTAAGTATCAAATACTTTGCAAATGATTCTGATATCCTATTGAACTTATACGGAAGTTGTCTAAGAGTCTTTTCATCTTATTAATTATGTAGTTCAATTATAGTTTATCACTCTCACATTTGACTTCACTAAGTCAAATCTTTTCTGTAATCGTCAACATCCAATGTTAACCACCAAGTAACAAAACAATTTTATTACTCGGGATCGTAGAAAAGATATTCTATCAAATAGAATACAATATTCCATTAAGTAGAATAAATGATAAACCTTTCACTCGTACCTCCGAGACACAAGTATTTTTCAATTATATAACCATTATACAAAAGAAAGTCTCAAATCTCAAAATTCGGTAACACTAAATATCAACGAATCAAATCATATAAGATTTGATAACTCCCACTGACCAATTCCATCAATATGAAATCGTGGAAGTTTAATACTGAGTAAGAATCACATTCATTAAATAAATTTATAACCAATTGCCTTAAATTCATGTGTTTGATCATATCAAACATCTTCGAACAATTCAAAGACTCGCGATGAATTTTATAGTTTTCAACACTACAAATAGAATATCGTTGAACCATTCAAAATATTCTATCTGCGTTTCATCAGAAACATATTGAAAATTCTTGAACAATTCAAGATGTTCAATATGTTCTCTATTAGAAACATGTAACTAAGTCATGACAATTCATTAACTAAATTACGGAGTAAAGAAAACTATAGCAATTTATAATTCATTAAACTACATACATCTAATGTATTAGTTTAATAAATCTATGGTCCAATGACAATCATCGGTTAAATGAGATTTAATCACAACCTGAATATAATATTCATTAAATGGATAAGGATATGTGGTATGATCTCATATCAGACCATCATTTACCATAAGGAATAAGCATCTGATGCTTTTATGACAAAACCTCATAAATCACAGTTCTCAGTTATTTACTCTACCGAATTTTTTTTTTTAATGTTCATCTTTCATCAATGACACTACTAGTCATATTAAAAAATGTAACAATTGTTTATACAGAACAAGTAACTATCCAATAGTTACAAGTTCTGATATCAAATATCAAAATAGTTATTCAACATTATTTCAAATAACCAGATGGGAGATCTGGTATCTAATACATATAGTTATCGTATTGTGAGAATCAATATTCTCTATACACAATTATACGCATCTCATTTCTTAAGCTTTATAATTTACGTTCAATTATTCACAACGATTGCAAATAATTGATTAGCAAACTGTGTCAAACACGTGACTTCTAAAAGTTGCTAAAGCCAAGAAACGTCATTAAAAGATAAACAAATACTAAAGGGGTTTTCTTAATGCCAGTCAAGAATCTGGAGACATGAACTATTCAAGTCAATTCTTACTGCATAAGAAACAGTTCTATCTAGACTAATATATCCTTAAAAGATATCTATTTAGATTACCTAATCGTGACTTAAAAAAAACTAAGTCACAAACCATCTTGATTTTCAAGAAAATCGGAACAAAAGTTCCCGATTGTTTCAACTAATCTAACAATATCTAAGTCTACTGTCTTTCTAGAACTACACAACCATAAGTAAAGTCAGAAAATATATATACAAGAAATATAAATGCAGTTGATTAGAAGTATAAATCTATATAAACAATATAGAATGAAAAGAAAACAAAGCAGAATTTTCCAAAATATTACACACTGCTTAAGTTATGGATTTTAAACCCGGCAGTGTCTCCCACTACTTTACGTAATACCGTAATCCCCAACGTACAACGGGAATTCAATAATTAAATTGAATCCCATAGTGAGCGTAGGATCCCATGAATATAATTCGACTCACAGCTTTGGCACGATCTCGCCTACGTATATTCATTAGGTAGACAACTCTTTGTCAATCACTCACCAGTGACTCCTGATTTTGGTCCTGACCGTTTCTCGCTGTGACAGCTTTGGCACGTTCACAGAGAGGCGTATCAAGGCTATACTTGTCAATGACAAACTCAAGCTACCGATGTAGTCCTGACAGCTTTCACTTGAATTTGTCCAGTATCAATATACAACTGGCATGGATAATAATCATATAACCTACACCCTCACATCTTTGGCATGATCTCGGATGCAGTTATAGAAAGAATCCCAATAAAACCATACTGACAAGACGGACCAAGAAACATGTATCCAATACACGCTACTTTACAGCCATGTTTAAAAGCGGGGATTTTCCTCTGGAAGCTATAATCTACATCAAATGCAGAATTTTAATCTAAATCATTTTCTAAATATTTCAATTCTACCTTTATAAAACATAACACAATTTAACTATTAAATTTCAGTTACTTTTCCGTTAGTGTAGAACCGAAAAGTAAAGAAACATATATAGATTCCAAGCATGTGCGAACATTAAAATTGGATTACATATCAAATATCAAACATGAGTAATGTAAAGGATGAAGCATCAGACCCGCTCTGATACCATTTTTGTTGGGGTTTTGGGCGATGGGCGCAGCGGAAGCGCGGTTCGGGAGAAATCGTATTTTAAAAGTTTTTCAAATTATCGAATAAATTATTCAATATCTAATTTGAATAATTTATTCAAATTTCACCTAAACCATTTAATTCAATATCAAATATTGACATAAATAAGGTTGAAACTTCGCGAAACTTTTACAAAAACTATTTTTCCGTAAAATGACGGAAAACACATTCTCGACTGAACCGACCACCCGACACTTATGGGGACTGCCCAGGTCAGTTCCAATAGTGTCAGGGAAATTCATGAGTTGCCCGAATAGTGACGGATTCACTGTTTGGGCAGCCGTCACCTGGTTCACTCAAAAGTCAACCGGTAATGCCGTTTTTGGCCGTTTTCACTTATTTCAACTCGGAAATAATTTCCGGTAATTGTTCCAACACCCAAAATACATCCAATACAGTCACAAGACATATTTTTCATCAACAAAACGTCAGATATTCCAGATCTGATCTGGATGTAAAACCAGTCCATTTAACATGCTTTAAATCCAATTTTTAACAAGATTAATCTAATTAATCCAACACCAATTTAAAACCACCACACATGAAGAACTCTAGAACAATTATAGGCATAATAAGAGTGGTTATCACACTTTAGAATGGCAACAAGGTTTTCCAACAACAAATTGAACTCAAATTACTATAATCTAGTTCAATATACATTCACACATGCTTCAAACTTCAAAATCCATCCACCAACATCAAAAGCCCCAAAATTTAAGAAACATAGGAACCCTAGAACCATTCTAAGAATTCAAGAAATCATGAAACTAAATTTCAAGCTTAGGGTTAAGTAGATTACCTTTAATCCCTTGAAATCCCGAGCTTTTCTTGAATTTTAGGGCTTATTTTCTTAGTGTTGATCGGCCATGGAGGAGTTCATCAGGAGGAAGAAAAAAAAAACATTTAAAATAAACCCTCATGACCGACTTTAGCAATAAGAAGGGCAATTTTGTCCTTTGATAATTTAATCAATATTAAATAAATACTCAACTTTTGGTAACCAATCAAATTGATACACATTTAGCTTAATAAATACATGCCATGTGTACAAATAATAATTGGACAAAAAATCATAACATTTATGAAAAGGTTTAATTAATTAATTATTTAAGTATTTAATAATTAAATATCCAAATAATCAATTATTGTAATTATTATTATATATGTATTTTTATTTACAATAAGTAACAAATACATATATTTATGGCATGTATCAAAATCTCATTTGATAAATAATTAATGTGTATCTAATCGTATTATGTATCAAATACAAATACACAATAATTATTATCATACAAAATCCCCTAAAGTATGTGTTATCGTTTAACCGATTAAACGATCTGAATTAACATATTTAATCTGGTGAAGTATTATGAATAATCTGTATTATTCATATCGCGTTGCTCAAGTGCTCAACTGTTAGTGTCCTAGACATGCCCAATGATACTAAATAAGATTTATGTGTGAATAAAATCACATTTAATTACAACAAAACATTTTTCTTTGTTCAACAAAAAATCACATTTAAATAAGAACTTACAATGATCGGATGAAGTTCAAGACTTTTTTTTAGTTGTAGAAGCTCCAAGCATTGTGAATGAGTTCCAAACTCTTGGGTGAGTTTCCCTATCACCTTCAAAGACTCCCAAAATGTTAGCTTTCTCAAATTTTTGCAACAAAAAATTTTCTCCAAGGGAGAGAGGCTAACGGTTTTGAGCAAGGAAGAAGAAAGAGAGAAGTGAATAGTGTATTTTGGTTTTCCAAAAACTTAAATACAAAAGTTAACTTTCAAAAAGGTGTGTGTGTTGTGTGTAAAATGAATCACATTTAATTAGCCAACTACACCCAACACAAATAGTGACAAGTGATGCAAGTGAGTGGGTCCCACCACTTTGAATTCAAAATTCAAGTTGGCTTATAGAACACACTTTGGGCCCGATTTGTTTAATCCGACTAAACGAATTTTCCGTCGCTAAATAATTAAATCCAATTTAATTAAATAATAATGTCTCACAAAATTATTACGAAAGTCGCTTACGAATTAATTCCAAATTAATTCGTTCGCTTAAATTAAAATCCAATTTTAATTCCGTATTGAAATCCAATTTCAATTAATATATCTGATATATTATTTAGCCCAATTAAATAAATTAAATAGAAAAATCCAATTTAACTATTATATTTATTTTGCCGATTAATTCCAAATTAATCGCATTCTCTCTTCTAGACGAATTTAATCCAAATAAAATTCTTGTCGTAATTAATCCCAGATTAATTTTCTCTCTTATAATTAATCCCAGATCAATTATGTTCGAGTCAAATGTCATTGGTAAATCTTTAGGAAGCGACCCAAGAGATCACTGGATATGTTGACAGTAAATATGGTCATCAAACTATCCGAACACGTGCGTACCTCGTACCACGTTATTACCGATTTACAAGACATGGTTGGCTTCTAGCAAAGCACCGTTCCTACCCAATTCTCCAGAAATATTCAACGAGGATTATATAATCTGTATCAGGCATAGTATACAATGTATTGTGTATTACGATCCAGTATCAGATGTCACATGCTAGGCTTGGGGTTAGAATTATGTATGCCCCGTATGAAGCATATATCGGATCACTATCCCGATAGTTACAGCATTTGAGAGTACTAGTTATATATCCATGCGTGATCATCATCTCCATATGACTGAAGTGATACTTCCATCTTGACATCACCCCAATACACTACGATTCTCAGTAAACCCAGAAGAGGCGTACACAGAACCTGTTAAAGCCCCGGACGACCAAAACCAAAGCGTACTGATTGTCGCAAGTATTAGTGATGCAAGTCTCAGGTTAAGACCAAATACACCTACCCTGATTCAGATTCTCATAGACACATAGTCATACTACCAATGGGATTCCGATGGGTCTATCCAGAGCGAAGCTGTTCCCGATCAAACGGCTAACAGAACCTCCTATCACACTTGCATAAGTATCATACACTTAAATATATGATAACTATGTCGTTAAGCTTCCATAACGCGCACAAGTGTAATACTAGCCTATTCCGCATTATCGATGTCCAGTCTCGATAATACTACGACTAGGGATATTTAATGATTAAACCTTTCATGGGTTAATATTGTCTTATATCGTATTAATCCGGTACTAATCATATGGACTTTTATCATTTATATATCCAAGTAATCCAATTATAAAATGATAAAAGAGTAATTTCCTTTTTCACATAGTTAATTTGTACAAAAACACCATGTTTTTTACAAATAGTGATGCTATGGGTCATAATTATCCAACAATCTCCCACTTGGCCTATAGCCAATCACTCAAGTGTCCAACACCTGAACTATACACGGGTCACTCATACTTATGCTGAGATATCCCTTTCGCCAGCGGGTATGTATGCAAGGTTATCATCTGAAACGATCTTTTCGATCTTAATATCCCCACGATGTGTGATCTCATGAATCAGATGAAACCGTCGAAGTACATACTTGGATCATTGATGAGACCGTAATTCCTTAGCATGTGATGTAGCCTAGCTCAGCTGCTAATAGAACTACTCTTAATCCAATTAGGAATTTTATAGATCCAAAATGCTTCTTTTGCTGCCTAAGCCGCAGTAATGTATTCCCCTTTTATTGTTGAATCGGCAACAGTATCTTGCTTGGAAGATTTGTAGCACACTGTTCCCTTTTTCAAACAAAATATGTACCCTTATTACGACTTACAGTCGTCTTTATCGGTTTGGAAACTTGCAACGGTGAACCCAGTCACCTCAAGTTCTACATCTCCATAAATTAAGAAAGCATCTTTAGTTCCTCTAAGATACTCAAGGATGTTCTTAAAAAAACTCCAGTGACTATCACCTGGATCGGTCTGATTGTGACTCAATATGCTCAAAATATATGAGACACCAGGTCGCATACATGTCATGGCATACATGATCGATCCGACTGCAGAAGCGAACGGGATCCGACTCATTGAATCTCTCTCATCTTGAGTTTTAGGACACATGTCCTTAGAAAGAGAGACGACATGTGTTAATGTACGAGTTCTTGGAGAGTGCTAACAAATTTTAGATCTATCCCAGTATATCCTTATTCCTAGAATAAAGGTTGCCTCTCCCAAGTTTTTATGGAGAATTTTAATGAAAGCCAAGCTTTCACCGATTGTTGTATGGGAATGTCATTGCTAACAAGCAATACATCATCATTGTATAGGACAATCATTGTCATTGCGCTCCCACTAACTTTCTTATATACACAAGAATCATCTTTGTTTTGAATGAAACCATATTGTAATATAATCTCATCAAAATGTTGGTTCCAAGAACGTGATGCTTGCTTCAATCCAAAAATGGATCGATTTAACTTGCAAACCTTGTTTGCATGTTTTGGTACGACAAAACCGTCAGGGTGTTGCATATAAACATCATCCAAAAGGTTTCCGTTAAGGAAAGCTGTTTTGACGTCTATCTGCCATATTTCATCATCGAAATATGAAGTAATAGTAAGCATTATCCGAATGGATTTAATCATGGCAACAGGTGAAAAAGTTTTGTCATAATCGACACCATGTTTATGACAATATAATCCTAGCTTTGTACATTTGTATGTTGCCATCCATGTCTGTCTTCACCATGAAGACTCATTTGCTACCAATAGGCACAATGCCTTCTGGTACATCAACCAGTATCCAAACTTGGTTGGTATACATGGAATCCATTTCGGATTTCATGACATATTGCCATATAGCGGAGTTGATACCTTATATCATTTCCTCATACGTAGCCGGTTCATCTTCCTCAATAAGATTGATATCTACATGAGGTGAGATCAGAAACCCATACCTCTAAGGTTGTTTTCTGACTCTCTTTAACCTACGCGGTTCTTGTGTATTAGAAGATTATGGAACAGTCTCATCCCTGATGAACTGTTCGTGTTCCGTGAGGGGATCAGTGCCAGGAACAGTATCACTCTGATTTTCATCGAGTTCTACTTTCCTCCCACTTACCACTAAACAATTAATAGGGCTGTAGAGGCAAGCATAAGTTCGTATAGTGTGGTGCGGGCAAAGATGATGGTGAATATAAAGAAAGTTGAGGGTGTTGAGGAGTTAAAGTTGAGACCACTACCTGGAGGCTGATTTAAAGGCAATTTAGATGCGAATTTCAAGAACGAGATGAGCTGAACTTATCTCCATAAGCCTCAGATTTACAAGAAAACGAACATAATGCTCCCTAAATTTATGCAACCTGGAACACAGTCCAACACAATAATGTAACATGTAATGAATATGAAATACACATTAGGATCTCAGGTCCACTATTAAAGACACAATCAAACGCTCATCATCCATATTTAAGGGTTTTGTGCCCATAATTATACGTACAAATTAAAACTTTTACTTATATATATACAATAGCATGCTCAACATAACTCAAGATATAAACATAATCAGCTTAGTTTCTATACTTCTATAACACTTACCAGGACTGTAAGGTGACTGACTGAACTTGGGTGATTCGTCGTCTCGAGCATGACTTTCCAAAAGTTAGAATGGCTGATCGACCTGATCGCCAACCTGCAAAACTAGCAAACTATTTTGATGTGAGCTATAAAACTCAGTAAGTATTTATACTCATACCATAAACAAAAAATATCAATCTTAATGTATAATCATATATATCTAAGATTTTCAGAAAACTTTTAAAATATTGTGTTGTTATGCGAGTAAGCATAAATTTAGGAATTCCTTCTCCAGGAAAACTAGATAGCAACAAATACCTTGTTCTCTTTTGGGTTGTAGAAGTAATATCATTTGGTTTCCCTAGGATAACCTACAAATAGGCACTTATCCGATTTGGGTTCTAGTTTGGCACCATCCAAACGTTTAACATATGCCCAGCATCCCCAAATCTTCAGGAATGAGAAACCCAGTTTCTTTCCTGTCCATATTTCATATGGAGTTTGTCCAACAGACTTTGACGGAACCTTATTCAAAATACGTATTGCACTGTTTAATGCGTATCCCCAAAAGGAAATTGGTAGCTCAGTGCGACTCATCATTAACCTTACCATGTTCAACAAAGTTTGGTTTCTCCGTTCGGACACACCACTCAATTGAGGTGTTTCAGGAGGAGTCCACTGTGAAAGAATACTATATTCTTTCAAGTAATCGAGAAACTCATTGCTTAAGTATTCTCCACCACGGTCTGACCGTGATGTTTTTAATACTTTTGCCAGTCTGTTTTTCTACTTCGTGTCGAAACTCTTTGAATTTCTCAAAAGTTTCCGACTTGTGTGTCATAAGATACACATAACCATAACGCGATGTAATATCCGTAAAGGTTACGAAGTATTCATATCCACCTCTAGCCTGGCTAGACATGGGCCCACATACGTCACCATGAACGAGGGCTAACAGCTCGGTGGCACGTACATCTTTACCACTAAAAGGCGTTTTAGGCAATTTGCCTAATAAATAATATTCACAGACGTCATATAAACTAGGATCAAATCCGTCCAAGTATCCACTCTTTGAAATGGTGGATATACGAGTTTTGTTAATGTGTCCCCGACAATAATGCCACAGATAAGTTTCATCTGATTTATTCAGTTTGAGCCTTTTGTTTGTCATATTATATGTTTGAGATTCACTTATATTAAAAATATAAAGACTATTATTAACATATGATGTACATATCAAAATGTTATCTTTATATACAAAACACCCAGTGTTCCGGAATACAAAGGTATACCCGCATCGGGTTATATTAGATACAGAGATGATGTTCCTAGTCAAACTAGGTACAAAATAACAATCACATAATGTTATTACATGCCCCAAGAGCAGATACAAAACATAGGTCCCAACGGCCAAAACAGCGACTCTCGTCCCGTTTCCGACTCGTAGGTCGATCTGGCCTGAAGCCAGTATCCTGCTAATCAGCAGATCTTGCACATCAGTACATATGTTAGTACCATATCCAGAATTAAAAATCCAATTTTTAAAACCAATAATGGACATGTTTATAACAAACATACCTGAAGCCGGAGCCTTGCCCGTCTTCACTTCCTTCAACTCTGCCTTGTACTCACGGCAGTCACGCTTCCAGTGACCCTGTTTGCCACAATGTAGGCAAACGTCTTGGGATATATCCTTAGTCTTCCCAGAAAACTGTGATGATTTAGCCTTGCCCTTCTTCTTCATTTTCTTAACACCCCCAAAAGCCTTCGACCAAGCCTTGGCCATCTGGGATGTCGAAGTAAGGTGCACCTCGCGCTTCTTTCCCTTTAGAAATATGGCTCTCCCTCCTTGAGCATAGTCATCAACTCTCCAAGAGTCTTCTCTTGGTTCATCATGTTGTAGTTCATGACAAACCCGCCTCAGCACTCGGGCAGAGACTGTAAGATCAAATCTATTGAAGTCTCGGCCTCGAAGGTTATGCCCAGCTGACCTAGTTGTTCGATGTCAGCAATCATCTGTGACACATAGTGCTCGACAAATGTAACCTCTGACATACGCGAGCGAAAGAGTTTCTTTTACTATTCCTACTTCTAAGATCTAAGGTTAGATCTATGAAGATCATTTAATTTCAACATCATGGTATAAAGATCTAATTTTTAGTTTTGAAGACGAAATTAAGGAGTCATTGCTGCAAGCATAACGGATTGAGTACAAAAGTTATCATCACGATGAGTCTTCCAAAGCTCATGCTCTACTATTTGCTCAACTTCGGGCTCAGGCCCAAGAGGTTTCTCTATGACATATAGTAACTTCTCGGTTCCCAGGACTATCCTGAGATTCATTTCCCAATCTGGAAAATTGGAGCTGTTAAAGACATTATCACCCATGATGATGTCCTTAACGCTAATCTTTCCAGCCATCTCGATTGCAATAGTCCAACTATCCAATCAACGATTTCGGGTACATTCAAAATGCAATGGTTACTATAGTCTAACTATATGACCAACTACAAGTGGAGTAGTGTCTTGTACAGTCTAACTGTTCAAATAAAGCAATATTTAATATTAGTCCAACTAATATATTTATAACAACGATAAATAAAATAAAAGAGCGCGTGTAAGCAAGTAATAAACATGCATTCTAAAAGCATAATAAGGCGCGAATAAAATAATAATGATATGCGGATGGATATATAACAATTTATTCCTAGAACAAATCTCTCACTTTCCTCTCTCCCGCTAGCACTTTACATACTTCTACCCAATTACATAATACGTTAAAGAAACCTTATTTACATTTAGGGGAATGGTGAGAAGAGAAATACAAAGAGTAAAGAGATAATAGGCTGGACACGCAGGTCTAATTTAATAAATTCCGAATTTATTACAACAATTTCCAAAATTGCCCCCACCCTTCTAATATCTATCTGATATACATTATTCATACAAATACATCCAAGTATTCACACATAGCATGTTATCAATCAATCTAATCCAATTAATTAATCTTTGATTAATGACCATCCAATGTTCAAACAACGATTTGATTTGCGCGAGTCAAACTCGTTTAAGAATAAATACTCAAAGTACGTATTCTTGAATTATATCGAACTATAATTTTAAATCCAATTTTAAATTGTATCCAATACTAATTCATATTTAATTCCAAATTAAATAATTACAATTATTTTAGTGCCTTTTAGATTTGGATTCTAAATCCAATCTAAATGGGTCTCAAAGGCCCAATTAGCATCCAATACTATTTAATTAAAGTCCAATGGGCTTTCAATTAATTCTTTAGGCATGGGCTTTGGCCATTATGGATCTAACCCAAGATGCCAAGGCCCAAGTTAGGAATCACCCTATGCCAAAAATCAATTTAAGCCCATTAGGCCCAATTAATTTTTTTTTTAAAGGCCCAATAGTAATATTTGGACTTTATGGAAATGGTTTTAGGCCCAATTGGATCCAACCTAATTGTCCAAAACCAAACTTGACCCAACCAATCCCATTAGCCCAAATATAACAAATTAGCCCAATCCAATTTAAAGACTAATTTATTATTAACATAATATTCCAAATATCACATTAATTTAATTAAAGTGTAATTACCATAATTAATTGATTAATTTATTATTTCCAAAACATCAATTAATCAAATTAATCATGCTTTAATCATCCAATTCATGTCCCACACAAATTGAAGCAAAATCAATCCATCCCAACATGCTATAGCTCACGGCAAAGGGCATAAATAATATCCAATTTTGATTTTAATCCAATTAAATCAACAATCAATATTGATTTCATGCTTAAAACACATCCAATTGTCTAATTTTCAAAAATCACCATGAGCATACTATGGTCACATTCGGCCATGCATAAGGAATTGGGGATTTTTGATCTAATCAATTTTTCTCAAATCCATTGATGCACAAATCCAATCAATTTTTGACTTTCAAAAAGGTGTGTGTGTTGTGTGTAAAATGAATCACATTAATTAGCCAACTACACCCATCACAAATAGTGACAAGTGATGTAAGTGAGTGGGTCCCACCACTTTGAATTCAAAATTCAAGTTGGCTTATACAACACATTTTGGGCCGTGTTCGTTTAATCCGACTAAACGAATTTTCCGTCGCTAAATAATTAAATCCAATTTAATTAAATAATAATGTCTCGCAAAATTATTACGAAAGTCGCTTACGAATTAATTCTAAATTAATCAGTTCGCTTGAATTAAAATCCAATTTTAATTCCGTATTGAAATCCAATTTCAATTAATATATCCGATATATTATTTAGCCCAATTAAATTAATTAAATAGAAAAATCCAATTTAACTATTAAATTTATTTTGCCGATTAATTCCAAATTAATCACGTTCTCTCTTCTAGAATAATTTAATCCCAGATAAAATTTTTACCGTAATTAATCCCAGATTAATTTTCTCTCTTATAATTAATCTCATATTAATTTTGTTCGAGTCAAATGTCATCGGTGAATCTTTGGGAAGTGACCCAAGAGATCCTTGGATATGTTGGCAGTAAATACAGTCATCGGACTATCCGAACACGTGCGTACCCCGTAACACGTTCTTACCGATTTATAAGACATGGTTGGCTTCTAGCAAAGTATCGTGCCTACCCAATTCTCCAAAAATATTCAACGAGGAATATATAATATATATCAGACGTAGTATACAATGTATTGCGTATTACGATCCAGTATCGGATGTCACATACTAGGCCTGGGGCTGGAATTGTGTCTGCCCCATACGAAGCATATATCGGATCACTAGCAACTAGTCTCTTTAATCGGATAATCATGACCTAGTCATATTATCCCGATAGCTGCAGCATTTGAGAGTACTAGTTGTGTACCTCTGCGTGATCATCATCTCCATATGACTGAAGTGATACTTCCATCTTGACATCACACCCAATACACAACGATTCTCAGTAAACCCAGAAGAGGCGTACACAGAACCTGTTAAAGCCCCGGACGACTAAAACCAAAGCGTACTGATTGTCGCAAGTATTAGCGATGAATGTCTTAGGTTAAGACCAAATACATCTACCCTGATTCGGATTCTCATACACACATAGTCATACTACCAATGAGATTCTGAGAGGTCTATCCAGAGCGAAGCTGTTCCTGATCCAATGGCTAACAGAATCTCCTATCACTCTTGCATAAGTATCTCATACTTAAATATATGAGAACTATGACGTTAAGCTTCCATAACCCGCACAAGTGTAATACTAGCCTATTCTGCATTATCGATGTCCAGTCTCGATAATACTACGACTAAGGATATTTAATGATTAAACCTTTCATGGATTAATACTATCTCATATCTTATTAATCCGGTACAAATCATATGGACTTTTATCATTTATATATCCAAGTAATCCAATTACAAAATGATAAAAGGGCAATTTATTTTATCACATAGTTAATTTGTATAAAA
Organism: Zanthoxylum bungeanum; assembly: GCA_019454045.1. Classification (NCBI taxonomy): domain Eukaryota; kingdom Viridiplantae; phylum Streptophyta; class Magnoliopsida; order Sapindales; family Rutaceae; genus Zanthoxylum; species Zanthoxylum bungeanum. The sequence continues at coordinate 137,207 of SKCR01042820.1, forward strand.
ACATCATGTCTTTTACAAATAGTGATGTTATGGGTCATAATTGTCCAACATCAATGAGTACACTTCATATTGTGGGACTCTCTAAGTTTAGGTTTTTCCGTCACGAAATCCAATTTTGTGTCCATAATCCACTTACTCATGGATTATGACGACCACGGATAATCTCGGTAAACTAGGCAAGCTGAGGTCATTACATACGTATAATCTCTCCGTCACAGGCTATCCATATTATACATGGGATATAGATGGGAACATCAAACCCATTCGGTATAATATAGTCGACTTTCAATTTATGATCTCTAAATAACACTAGGAACTGATTTCTGAAGATATACCACGGTCATGGATTTACTAGATCGTAAACACGTGAGGATGTCTATGACCTGTACACAGGACTGACGGATCATATCTTGATACACACTAGATATCATGAGCATCAGTCAACACCCAACGAACAGGCGGAGGTCTGATCTAAATAGATTGGTGACGTGACTGCCATCAAAGTATGGAGGATAATTCATATAACCCAATGTCGTATCTCAAGTCGAATGACCAATATGCTCGCTCAACTCGAGAAGGTTCCTATTGACGTTGGTGTACCATCTATTAGGAAATCTTCAGTGGGTCGTTCAGTGTTTATCAAATAAACACCTAAATGTCCATACGAGTCTCCTGAGACTCATTGTTCATTGGGATAAACCATCGGACCAAGTCACGATATACGACATGTAATGGTCTCAGCGGATTTTACTAACCGACCCGCGTTAGTAAATCTTGACCAGGAACTTTATTTAAGGATATACAACTAATAGTGAGCTTCCCAATGTCAATTACAAACTATATTATAACTGTGCACTATACTGTAAATCCTAGGGACTTTGTCTAATATACACGTATCACTAATCAGATTTAGTTTCGATCTAATCATAATTAAATATCTAATCGTAATTAGATCAAATATATGTATAAGAGACAAGGGTGCTACCATTAAATTAGTAATATTATGGAAAATAAAATTGCTAGTATTTATGATTCGGACATAAATACGATCCAGATTGGCACTCCGAGCACCAACCCTAACAGTTTTGGCATTTCTAAAAATTAAATCAATTAATTTAATTCAAACTTTATCTTAACAAATCATATTTGGACAAATAAAGTTTAATTAAATCATGCCATGTGTCACCAATAATAATTGGACAAATTTCATAACATTTATGAAAAAGGTTTGTTAATTAATGATTTAAATATTTAACAATTAAATATATATATAATCAATTAATATAATTATTATTACATATGTATTTTTATTTACAATAAATAACAAATACATATATTTATAGCATGTGTCAAAATCTCATTTGACGAATAATTAATGTGTATATAATCGTATTATGTATCAAATACAAATACACAATAATTATGATTGTCCAAAATCCCCTAATGCATGTGTTATCGTTTAACCGATTAAACGATTCGAATTAACTCATTTAATCCGATGAAGTATTATAAATAATTTGTATTATTCATATCGTGTTGCCCAAGTGCTCAACGAGTACACTTCATATTGTGGGACTCTCTAAGTTTAGGTTTATCCTTCATGAAATCCAATTTCGTGTCCATAATTCACCCACTAATGAATTATGACGACCACGGATAATCTCACTAAACTATGCAAGTCGAGGTCATTGCATACGTATAATCCATCTGTCACAGGCATCCATATTATACCTGGGATATAGATGAGAACGTCAAATCTGTTTGGTATAATATAGTCGACTTTCAATTTATGATCGATAAATAACACTCGGAACTAATTTCTGAAGTTATACCACAGCCATGGATTTACTAGATCGTAAACACGTGAGGATGTCTATGCCCTGTACACAGGACTGACGGATCATCTCTTGATACGCACTGGATTTCATGAGCATCAGTCCACACCCAACGAATAGGCGGAAGTCTGATCTAAATAGATCGGTGATGTGACTGCCATCAAAGTGTGGAGGATAACTCGTATATCCCACTGTGGTATCTCAAGTCAAATAACCACTATGCTCGCTCAACTCGAGAAGATTCCTATTGACGTTGGTGTACCATCAATTAGGAAATCTTCAGTGAGTCGTTCAGTGTTTATCAAATAAACACCTACATGTCTATACGAGTCTCCCGAGACTCATGGTTTAATGGGATAAACCATCGGATCAAGTCACGATATACGACATGTACTGGTCTCAGCGGATTTTACTAACTGACCCGTGTTAGTAAATCTTGACCAGGAACTTTATTTAAGGATTTACATCTTGTAGTGCGCTTCCCAATGTCAATTACAAACTACGTTGTAACTGCACACTACATTGTAAATCCTAGGGTCTTTGTCTAATATACAAGTATCATTAAACCAGATTTAGTTTCGATCTAATCATAATCAGATATCTAATCGTAATTAGATCGAATATGTGTATAAAAGACAAGGGTGCTACCATTAAATTAGTAATATTATGGAAAATGGAATTGCTCGTATTCCTGAATCATACATAAATACGATCTGGATTGGCACTCCGAACATCAACCCTATCAATTTCGCCCACTTGCTCTAGTGCCAATCCATGGTATCATATACACATCTCAATGTATATCATATACTTATGGCCCTCAAGAGCTCACCTACCACTCAAGAGGTAGGCAACAACAAGTAAGTCCGCTTTAACAAATTGAGTCCGTCCAACAAACTCAATCGTTTTCCTTAGCCGGCATCATTCATATTTTGTAGAATTCAAATTCCACATCAATATCAATCAGATGCTATATCAGTATTGTGCTATAGCTACTGAGTTGTCTATGTATTTAGAGATCAAATCCAAATACTATGAGACAACCGCAAGCACTACACTAATATGAAAACTTATAATCTATAGGGTCATTATGAAACTTCATAATTCAATACTTCATAAGTTGTAACAGATTCCACTAGTTTAGTAGAATCAACGGTGACACTCCCATTGCATCTTTTCTGACTTTATATGACATAGATTATCTAACGTTATAATTAGACTCAAAACAAATCTGACCTTATGGTTGCAGACTAAATTCTCCATGAATAAGAAACTCATTCTTAATATCTCTAAGATAATAAAGAACATGTTTCAGGATCCATCATATGGTCTGCAATATATCAAAATAACTCATAACAATTATGATTAAATTAATATCTTTAATCGCACATAATATAGTATTCATTACGTCATCATCCTATGATGCATAAGATTGACTAGACATTCTAATCAATCTCTTTTTCGACAAAGGTATCATCCTTCATGGAAGATGAATACTATATATGTAAAAGACACGTTAACTATCAAACAGTTATACTAATTGTCATATAGATAGTCTTATTGTGTCCTTCATTAGATCATATCTAATGCGCGACTAGTGGGAGTTTCTCACAGGTCTCTTAGTTTCATATCATATATAAAATTTTATATCAAATATAACAGAGACTACTCTCACTGCTTACACGGAGAAAATAAGACTTGAGTAAACATTTCACTTCACAAACATCTCATAATTACATTAATAATGATAATGTCGTTATGATATATAAAATAGAAAACATTTGTACGCTCCCACTAACCTACTACAAATATATATTCTCTATGCTTTGATAAAATCAGACAATCCGACTGCATCAAAATTAGTGAACACATATTTTCGGAAAGCTTATATGAGTCTACAATAGGCTCTATAAGTTAGTATATCAAACTGTGATCTTAGAAGAATATAAACTCCAGGGCCATTCTAGAATGAATTATTCAAACAAAGAAATCACGACGGATCTCTCATTCGAAGAAATCACTCAAGAACGCCACTTTGCATTCCTTAGCCAAAATACATAGTTTAATATCAACATTAACCAACAGATCTTTAATTGTTCAATTAGTGCGACTAGAGATAAGTTTTCTCAGAATCTACAATAGACTACTGAGCATAACCTTTCTCATTGACATACTATAAAGGTCAAACCTTTAAAATTCTAACTTTGTTTTTGCTGCGCAAACAATTTGCACATTTTATGAACTATTCATAACGAAAGCTTAATCAAGTTCAAAACTTGATCGTAGTAAGCTACGAACAATTTTAGATCTATGGCTCAATGGTAATTTCCGAAATCGATATCAAAATCACTCCCACTATAAGTTATATGATTATTTTCTTCAATAAGAAAACAACAGAACCATTAAGTATCAAATACTTTGTAAATGATTCTGACATCCTATTAACTTATACGGAAGATGTCTAGGGTCTTTTAATCTTATTAATTATGTAGTTCCATTTATAGTTTATCATTCTCACATTTGACTTCAATAAGTCAAGACTTTTCTACAATTATCAACATCTGATGTTAACACACCAAGTAATAAAATAATTTTATTGCTCGGGATCGTAGAAAAAATATTCTATCAAACAGAATACAATATTCTATTAAATAGAATAAATGATAAACCTTACTTGTACCTCCGAGGCGCAAGTATTTTCAATTATATAATAATTATACAAAAGAAAGTTTCAAATCTCAAACTTTTCAAGATTCGAATTTTCTACCTACACATATCATATACGTAACTGTAGGAACGAATGGGACATTAATTAAAATGATGAATTATTGTTACTAGAGCATAACCCCAAGAGTATTGAAACTAATTCGGTAATACTCAATATCAATGAATCAAATCATATAAGATTCAATTGCTCCCACTGACCAATTCCATCAAGATGGAATCGTGGAAGTTTAATATTGAGTAAGAATGACATTCATTAAATAACATTAAAACTAATTGCCATAAATTCATGTGTTTGATCATATCAAACATCTTTAAACAATTCAAAGATTCACGATGAATTTCAAAAATATAGTTTTCAACACTTCAAATAGAATATTTTTGAACCATTCAAAATATTCTATCCGCGTTTCATCAGAAACATATTGAAAGTTCTCGAACCATTCAAGAAATTCAATATATATCATTTTAGAAACACGCAACTAAGTCATGATAATTCATTAACTAAGTTCTGGAGTAAAGAAAACTATCTAAGGCAATTTCTAATTCATTAAACTACATACATCCAATGTATTAGTCTAATAAATCCTGTGGTCCAATGACGATCATTGGTTAAATGAGATTTAATCACGTCCTGAATACAATATTCATTAAATGGATAAAGATATATGGTGTGAACTCATATCAGACCATTCTTTACCATACGGAACAAGCATCTAATGTTTATGTGATAAAAACTCATAAAACACACGGTTCTAAGTTATTTAGTTAACCGAATAATTTTCTTAATGTCTATCTTTTCATTAATGACACTACTAGTCATATTAAAATATGTAACAACAGTTTATATATAGAATGAGTAACTATCCAATAGTCACAAGTTCTGATATCAAATATCAAAATAGTTATTAAATATTATTTTAAATAACTAGACGGGAGATCTGGTATCCAATACATATAGTTGTCGTATTATAAGAATCAATATTCTCTATACACAACTATACATATCTCATTTCTTAAGCTTTATAATTTGCGTTCAATTATTCACAACAATTGCAAATGATTGATTAGCAAACTGTGTCAAAACACGTGACTTCTAAAAAATCACTAAAGCCAAGAAACGTCATTATAAGATAAACAAATACTAAAGGGGTTTTCTTAATGCCAGTCAAGAATCTCGACACATGAACTAATTCAAGTCAATTCTTACTGCATAAGAAACAATTCTTACTAGATTACTATAACCAAAAAAGATATCTATTTAGATTACTAATCGTGACTTCGTAACTAAGTCACTAACCATCTTGATTTTTTTAAGAAAATCGGAACAACAGTTCCCGATGGTTTGAACTAATCTAACAATATATAAGTCTACTGTCTTTCTAGAACCTATTCTAGAATTACGCAACCATAACTAAAGTCAGAAAATATATTCAAGTAATAAGCATGCAATGGATTAAAAGTATAATTCTATAAACAATATAGAATAAAAGGAAAACGAAGCAGAATTTTCCATAAAATTATGCACTGCTTTAGTTATGGATTTTTAACCCAGCAGTGTCTCCCACTACTTTACGTAATACCGTAATCCCCAACGAAAAATGGGAATTCAATAATTAAATCGAATTCCATAGTGAGAGTAGGATCCCATGAATATATTTCGACTCACAGCTTTGGCACGATCTCGCCTACGTATATTCATTAGGTAGACAACTCATTGTCAATCACCCACCAGTGACTTCTGATTTTAGTCCTGACCGTTTCTCGTTATGACAGCTTTAGCATGTTCACAAGGAGGCGTATCAATGCTTCTCTTGCCAATGACAAACTCAAGCTACCGATGTAGTCCTGACAGCTTTGACATGTTCAAGATTTCCACTTTCACTTGAATTTGTCTAATATCAATATACAACTGGCATGGATAAAATCCCATAACCTACACCCTCACAGCTTTGGCACGATCTTGGATGCAGTTATAGAAAGATATCCATAAACCGTACTGACAGGACATACCAAGAAACATGTATCCAATACACGTCACTTTACAGACTTATTTCTAAGCGGAGATTTTCCTTAGGAAGCTATACTCTACAACAAATGCAGAATTTTAATCTAAATCATTTTCTAAACAATTCAATTCTACCTTTAGAAAACATAATTTAATTTAACGATTAAATTTCTATTACGTTTCCGTTAGCGTGGAATCGAAAAGTCAAGAAATATATAGATTATCGTGCATGTGAAAACATCAAAATTGGATTATATATCATAAATTAAGCATGAATAATGTAATGGATGAAGCATCAGACCTACTCTGATACCATTTTTGTTGGGGTTTTGGGCAAAGGGCGCGGCGGAAGCGTTGTTCGGGCGAAATCGTAATTTTAAAACTTTTTCAAATTACCGAATAAATTATTCAATATCCACTATGAATAATTTATTCATATTTTACCTAAACATATTTATTCGATATCAAATAACGACATAAATAAGGTAGAAACTTCGCGAAACTTTTATGAAAAAACGTTTTTCCGTAAAACAACGCAAAACTCATTTTTGACCGAACGGAACACCCAACACTTATGGGGATGGCCCAGGTCAGCCCCAATAGTGTTAGGGCAGTTCATGGGATGCCCGAACAGTGACAAATTCACTATTGGGACAGCCGTCACCCGGTTGGCTCAAAAGTCACCCAGTAACGTCGTTTTTTGCCATTTTCACTTATTTCAACTCCGAAACAATTTCCGGCGATTGTTCCAACTCCCAAAACACATCCAATACATTCATAAGACATCAAATTCATCAACATAAACACTGATTTTTCCAGATCTGATCCAAAACACAAAATTGCCAATTTTCATGCTTTAAATCCAAATTTTCAAGATTAAATCAATTAATCAAGACACCAATCAAAGTCACCACACATGAACCACCCAAGAACAATTCTAGATGTTACAAGAGTGGTCATAACACTCTAGAATGGAAACATATTATCAAATGATTAAATTGGATAAAAATTACACTAATTTCATCCAAAATACTTCACACATGCATCAACACTTCCAATTCATCATCCACAACCAAAAGCCCCAATTTTTAAGAATTAAAGAACCCTGGAACCTTTCTAGATCATCAAGAAACAAGAAAATAAATTTCTAAGCTTAGGGTTAAAGTAGATTACCTTTAATCTCTTGTTTCCTAAACTTTTTCTTGATTTTCCTTCATTTCTTCATGGATTCTTCAAACCAAATTTAAGACCCATTTTCTCTTATTAGGTTTCGGCTATGGTGGAGATTAAAAGAAGAAGATAAAAAAATTTCAATTAAAAAATCCCCTTTACCGACTTTTAGGGGTAGTTTCGAATTTCCAAAAAATAAATCAATTAATTTAATTCAAACTTTATCTTAACAAATCATATTTGGACAAATAAAGTTTAATTAAATCATGCCATGTGTCACCAATAATAATTGGACAAATTTCATAACATTTATGAAAAATGTTTATTAATTAATCATTTAAATATTTAACAATTAAATATCCAAATAATCAATTAATATAATTATTATTATATATGTATTTTTATTTACAATAAATAACAAATACATATATTTATAGCACGTGTCAAAATCTCATTTGACGAATAATTAATGTGTATCTAATCGTATTATGTATCAAATACAAATACGCAATAATTACGATTAGCTAAAATCCTTTAATGCATGTGTTATCGTTTAACCGATTAAACGATTCGAATTAACTCACTTAATCTGATGAAGTATTATGAATAATCTGTATTATTCATATCGTGTTACCCAAGTGCTCAACGCGTACACTTCATATTGTGGGACTCTCTAAGTTTAGATTTATCCGTCATGAAATCCAATTTCGGGTCCACAATTCACCCACTCATGATTTTTGATGACCACGGATATTCTCGCTAAACTATGCAAGTCGAGGTCATTGCATACGTATAATCCCTCTGTCACATGCTATCTATATTATACCTGGGATATAGATGAGAACGTCAAATCTGTTTGGTATAATATAGTCGACTTTCAATTTACGATCTCTAAATAACACTCGGAACAAATTTCCGAAGTTATACCACAGCCATGAATTTACTAGATCGTAAACACGTGAGGATGTCAATGCCCTGTATATAGGACTGACAGATCTTCTCTTGATACGCACTGGATATCATGAGCATCAGCCCACACCCAACGAACAGGCGAAGGTCTGATCTAAATAGATCGGTGACGTGACTGCTGACCGGTGCTTACACACACGCGTATAACACAATCGCACGTATCGTTCAAGTAGTATAAAAAGTATCGATCCCACGAGGACTTAATACCTAATCTATTAATTTTATGAGGTCAAATGATTACTAGTATATAACAGGTTAATTGATTGATTTGAAATGGTGAAGATTTTAAATTTAAAAACTAGTAAATAAAATTGTTCGAAAGTAGGTTTAAGAAAATTCAATATTAAAAACTATCTAGGGTTGTGAATCTTTCTAATATCTTTTAAAAGATGAAGTGGTTATTTCATGTTTGTGTAATAAATCGGTTTACTAACCTGGAACACTAAATTATACGAAAGCATATGTCGATGGTCAGACGCAAATACCCAGTTTAACCCAATTGAACCATATGTCTATGTCAACCAAATTACCTGGATTCATTAACTTTAAGTTCCAATTATGGCTACCCCCGCCCGACATGTATATGTCTATCCTGTAAGGAAGTCTATTAAAGGGTTATCTATCCTCAAGGAAGATCTTGAGCTATTAAGTCTAAGGCTGAAACCTAAAATTCCTTTGTCAAGTTTATTTTAGATTTACCAGATCTATCTTATTAGTGGCCAATTAACAAGACGCATTAAGCTTAAGACTTAATAAGTAAACCTTAAAATTACCCAAACTATAAAATAACCCTCTATAAACCGGTGATATTAGAATTCATCACAACCCCAGATAACTAACTTAGTTACGACACATAACTAGGGCTTTAAAAGACATAAAGTAAAAATACTGAAAAGTAATTGCAGTAAAGTAAAAGATGAAAAGTAAATTACAATAAAATAAAATGCTAAGGTAAAAGGATCAACTTTTACTACTACTAATTTAGATATCTCCCTTAATATAATATATTAACTTGTGATTATTTTACCAACCAGCCATATAGGCGGTAACCTGATTAAGTCAAATTAAGTCCAACCAGCCATAAAGGCGGAACCAAAATAAACCTGACATATAGGCGGTAAGAAAATTTAATTACCAACCGACCAATCTGGCGGTATCCTTGATTAGTCAAGTTTAAACCAGATTAAAATGAATTACCAACCGACCAATATAGCGGTATCCCTTTTAAGTCAAATTTTAAATAGTGAATATATTATATTTAAGGGAGATTAATCTAAATAGTAATAGTAAAAGAATTACCTTTCACCCTAGCATGGGGAAGTTACCTCCTCATGGTGAATAGTAAAAACTGTAAAAAGTAAAGAAAGTAAATTACTATTATTACAGAACGTAATTAAAATTTAATTACAAAACTGAAATTAAAAGAAACTAAATAGAAAACTCTCTATTTACATCAGAGAAATTAGATAGGAAGGTACATCTGAAACTGAAATTTCGAGCTGTATTTATAGGCGTCAGTAGGGGGTCGGTGTCGCGACGCGCAGCTCGCGTCGCGATGCGCGTGATTGTCGACGTGGAAGCTTCTGGTTCGTCACGTGGGATTCTGGATAAGGTGATAAGGTGACACATGGAAAGGCGGTTGGGAGCTGAATGATTGCGACACGTGGCGGCTCGTGATTGGCTGGTTTCAGATTCTTAGCCGCCACGTATCAATTCGGATAAATGAGTCAATAATTGAGCTGACATGGCGACACGTGGCGATGGCGACTGTCGGCACCATAGAATTGCGACACGTGGCACGCTGTGATTAGCTGATGATGACGTGGCACTTTGACTCGGTCAACTGGTGATGTGGATGATGACGTGGTAGACACGTGGCAACATGTGGCGATGGCGACTGTCGGTACCGTAGGATGATGACACGTGGCACGGCGCACGTTATCAAAGTCGGTTGTGATGGTGACACGTGGCACGGTGCACGTTAGCATAGTCAAACATCTCAGATTCTGACTTGTGGACCCGGCACACGTTAGCAAGTCTTGGTGCATGTTAGGCGTCGCGACGCCAAAGGCTTGCGCGACGCGACGCGATAAATTACCAAAATGCCATTTTTTTTCCAATTTTCACTGTTTTGGTCCCAAATCACCTCCAGAATGTCCTGAAACTTTATTTATCTATAAAATAACACAAAACAAATCAAAATATTCACAAAACTCAAGAAACTATACAAAATATTAATTTAAATGAGTGGGAAATAGTGATATAATTACACCTCATCACACCCCCAAAACCTAACATTTTGCTAGTCCTCGAGCAAAACATAAAATAAAATAACATAAACATCTTTAAAATAAAATTTAACTAAGCCACTTTCGTAAGGATCACGGTTGCATTTAGTGTATGCAACAAGCCTTTAAACCCCTAGGTGTCCCTAGTGGACGAGTTGTAGTCTCGTGATGGTTTATAGCAATGATACCCACAAACATTTTACAAAAGTAAAAATGTAGTAAAACTAATGCACACAAAAGCAAAAAGACAAGAGAAATAGAATAAAGAAGTTATTGACTAATCAGGTGAAACTTCTACTCCAAGTTACTAGTTGTTTTCTTTCTTTCTAAATTACCGAATAAGTAAATTCTCCGGTTATATTTATCATTCTCCATATACACAGCCCACAAAATATTAAACAACTCATTTTTGCCCACAACAGTCACAAGTGCAGTTGATAAGAGAGTAATATTTTTGTCCTAAATTTTTATCAGAATTCACACCTTTTTGTAGCAATGGAATAATTTTTCTGAATTTTCTGATTTTTTTTCTTTGATTTTTGTTTTTTTTTTATTTATATACAATATATTCCATCTATGTAGCGATTCGTGGGCTCCCAAACCAGTTGGCTTTAGGCACCAGGTGTTAAGACACCCCTGCGGACTTAATTACTCAGACTTCAGATATATATATTTTTTTGCAACATCCTTGATCCATGTAACGAGCTTGGGGCCAGTGACTCCCAAACCAGTTGGCTTTAGGGCACTAGGTGTTAAAACACCCATACAGACTTAATAACTCGGATCTCAGACTTTTTTTTTACTCCACTTTTTGAGATGATTCCTCTAATTAAACTAGAGCACTGAATATTACAAACTTTTCAATTATAAATCATGTTCGTATGTTACTATGCATATTGATAATATCTGCTAACTGAGCATATGAAGATCCATTTTAGTCAATATTATGGAGAATTCACAAATTAAATAATTCAAAAGGAAATAAACAAAAATTAACTTGTTCCGAATTAGGTTTGAGATACGTCTCAGGAGTGGAAACTCCTTACTTAATTATCTCTTACCAATTTCACTTTTTAAGTCAAAATAAAAACAAAAACACAAAATATTTTTGTAATTTTTGAAAAAATTTCAATTGTTTTTTGTATTTTTCTAAAAATTTTGGACTAAAAATAAAAACAACACAAACTAAAAACAAGGTACTGATCAACTAATTCCCTCCCCCAACCTAAATAAGACATTGTCCCCAATGTCTTAAACAGTAGAAGAAGAGTTTAGAAGATAATACCTGGTTAGTTGACATTCTACACGAAAAGTTAAAGGTTAAGATCTAGATTAATCCGACGCCTCTTACCACGATCGTCCTCGGACCAATTTATCTTTGAAAGGATAGGGTCAATTTGTGGTTCATAGGCTAAGATTTGGTCAATTAGATCCGGAGCAGTTATTAAAGAGGAGTTCTTTTAAAGGTTTTGACACAAACTCATTTCTCCGGGCATCATCAAGAAAATACAAAGAAAATCATAAAATCCTTCAACATTGTACAATCCAAGCGGTTTCTGGTGTATGTTCAGGTTCGCCCAAGATAACACTGTAAAAATTTCCTCCAATGTACCCAAGCCACCTGGCAAGTAATAAAAGCATAGCACGGTTAATCATTTCTACCAATCGTTCAGACATACCTGGCACGATCAGTTCCTCTCCGTTTGATGGTTCAATAAGATTTGCCTCTGCCAAAGGTTTTGGGATGATTCCCAAAACGTGACTGCCTCCTTCCTGTACGGCCTTTGAAATGATCCCCATAAGTCCAAGATTGCCTCCGCCATATACTAAGTGCATATTCCTTGCTGCTAAGACTCGACCCAATTCATGTGCTGCTTCTACGTATTGTGGCTTAACACCAACACTAATACCGCAAAACACACAGATGTTTTCAACTCGTCTTCTTGAAGTGGCTTCCATGTTTTACTCTGGATGTCTTCAACAGTGCAATGATGAGTTGAATTTATAACACCTGAAAAGGCTGAGGAAAATAATAGCACTAGTACCTGTCAAATGACAATTATTAGTTAAACAGTAAAATAAATCGTGATAGTCAAAAAGGTCTGGATCCTGTCGGAGAAAATAAAAGAAAACAACAAAACAAATCACAATTATTAGGAAAAGACAGAGATATAATATTTACAAGAAAAGTAGCGGCTTGATTGACGTCTATGCGTCAGGAACAAGCTTCCCATCCAATTTTCTTATAAATTGGCAAACAGGGTCTTTTTTAGTCAGATTTCCAAGACTTAACTGTCGTCTTTCTTTTTGAAATTGTGTATGTAATTTATGAATGGCTATATGAACATATCCACTGGGATGCGTCTCAAGAGTCGATGATATATCATCTAAAGACTCCTTACTCAAGCCATCCCTAATGAATTTAATTTTGTCTTCGCGATTATCAGATACCATTCCTAAAGAACGACAACGAGTATTGCAATTCCAGCGTGCACATTTGTAACAAACACCCATTTGATTAGCTCTAATTTCTTTGCATATGAGCTTCTTCCAAAACCAGGCAGATGTGAAATAAAAGAGTCAGAAGACTCACCTGCCAATCTGACCCGTACTTCAATAATCCAACGAATGTCAGTAGGAATACCCTTGATCATTAGTAGCCTCATTCGTTCCAATCGAGCTTTGTAAACTTTCATAAGAGATTTTTGATGGAGAGAAGGAAATTACTTGTGAAGATTTGCGAGAGCTTCTTCCATCGTGAAATGACTTTACCTTCAAAAATTAAACACACAAAAATAAAACACACCAGATCACAATATATACACAAATTGCATGGGTTGCCTCCCTGCGAGCGCTAAGTTTAAAGTCGTCAACTAGATGTGACTTCTCGATCGTTAGGCTGGATCTGAAAGTGTGACACTTTCTTTTTGTCGCTCAAACAATTCTCCCCAGTAGTGTTTGACACGTTGACTGTTAACCTTGAATGTTTCATTGGTGTTGGGATCCAGTAACTCAACAGCTCCATATGGTAAAACCTGAGTGATCACAAATGGACCTGACCACCTTGATTTCAACTTTCCAGGGAAAAGTTTCAACCTTGAGTTGTACAACAGCACATGCTGCCTTGTTTCAACTTGAGTTGTACAACAGCACATGCTGCCTTGGTTCCAACTGTATGTGCACTATTTTTTGGTCATGCCATTTCTTGGTCTTTTCTTTGTACAATCTGGCATTCTCATAAGCATGTAGGCGAAATTCCTCCAATTCGTTGAGTTGGTGAAGTCGTTTCTCTCCTGCAGCTTGTGAATCAATATTCAACTTCTTCAGTGCCCAGTACGCCTTGTGTTCAAGCTCAACTGGCAGATGGCACGCTTTCCAAACACCAATCGATATGGGGACATACCAATGGGTGTTTTGTAAGTTGTTCGGTAGGCCCATAATGCATCATCTAGTTTTGTAGACCAATATTTCCTTGTTGATCCAATAATTCTCTCTAAGATTCTTTTGATCTCTCGGTTTGAAACTTCAACATGTCCATTTGACTGTGGATGATAAGCAGTGGCAACCTTGTGGTTAACTCCGTATTTGGATAAGAGTGCATCGAAGTATCTGTTCCATAAATGTATGCCACCATCGCTGATGATTGCACGAGGTGTTCCGAACCGAGTGAAAATGTTCTTTTTCAGGAATTTGATCACCACTTTTGAATCATTGGATGACAATGCAATTGCTTCGACCCATTTGGAGACGTAGTCTACAGCAACCAGGATGTACAGGTTTCTGAATGATGGAACAAAAGGTCACATGAAATCAATACCCCACACATCGAATATTTCTACTTCTAGAATGTTTTGCAATGGTCCTTCATTTCTCCTCGAAATATTCCCCATTCTCTGGCACATGTCACATTGAAGAGCAAAAAGATAAGCATCTTTAAAAAGATTGGGCCAGAACAAACCTGATTGAAGAACTTTTGCTGCAGTTTTATTTCCGCTGAAGTGTCCGCCATATGGTGATGAATGACAGTGCTTCAAAACATTGTTGACTTCCTCATGTGGAACACACCGTCTTAGTAGTTGATCAGCACAGCGTTTGAACAGGTACGGTTCATCCTAGACATAATGCTTGACTTCTTTGAAGAACTTCTTCCTTTGCTGAGTTGTCTATTCCAACGGCCATTTTCCCGATACAATGTAGTTGACATAGTCAGCATACCAAGGGGAATCTTGCTGTTTCATGGCAAACAGCTGTTCATCTGGAAAGGTTTCTTTGATTGTTAGATCTTTGCCAGCTGTTTCTCCATTCTCAAGCCTCGATAAGTGATCTACCACTTGGTTTTCTGTCCATTTTCCTGTCTCGAATCTCCACGTCAAATTCTTGCAGAAGAAGTATCCAACCGATCAATCTGGGTTTGGAATCTTTCTTCGTAATCAAGTATTTGATTGCTGAATGATCTGTGTAGATCACCACTTTGGGACCCAGCAGATAAGAGTGAAATTTTTCAAAAGCGTACACAACTGCGAGCAACTCCTTTTCAGTGGTTGTGTAGTTGAGTTGAGCTTCATTCAAAGTTCTGCTGGAGTAGTAAATGGTGTGGAAAATTTTTACTTTGCGTTGTCCCAAAATTGCACCTACAGCAAAATCACTAGCATCACACATCACTTCAAATGGAAGGGTCCAGTCTGGTGCTACAATGATGGGAGCAGAAATCAGCTTATGTTTTAAGATCTCGAAAGCTTCCTGACATTCTTTGGTGAAGTTGAAAGGCACATCCTTCTCCAGAAGATTGCACAGAGGTTTAGCAATCTTGGAAAAGTCTTTGATAAATCTCCGGTAAAAACCTGAATGTCCGAGAAAGCTCTGAATCCCTTTGACAGATGTCGGCGGAGGTAGTTTTTCAATTGTTTCAATCTTTGCTTTGTCTACCTAGATTCCCTTTTGTGAGATCCGGTGTCCAAGAACAATGCCTTTATGTACCATGAAATGGCATTTCTCCCAATTGAGTACCAGGTTTGTATCTTCGCACCTTTGTAACACATGTTCCAAATTTTGCAAACAGTGGTCAAAAGAATCTCCAAACACAGAAAAGGCATCCATAAAAACCTCCATACTCTGCTCCAGCATGTCTGAGAAGATGGCCATCATGCAACGCTGAAATGTAGCAGGGGCATTACATAATCCAAATGGCATCATGCGGAAAGAAAAAGTACCATAGGGACATGTAAATGTAGTTTTCTCCTGGTCTTCTGGTGCGATGGCAATCTGATTGTACCCTGAATATCCATCCAGAGAGCAATAAAACTCATGTCCCGCCAGTCTGTCTAACATCTGGTCAATGAATGGTAGCGGAAAATGGTCCTTTCTCGTGGCTTTGTTCAGCTTCCTGTAGTCCATGCATACTCTCCATCCAGTCACCGTTCTGATTGGGATTAGCTCGTTCTTTTCATTGGTAACCACAATAATTCCTCATTTCTTTGGTACACACTGCTATCTGAGATGGGGTAAAAGATTCCAGCATCCAACCATATGATGATTTCTTTCTTTACGACCTCCTTCATGATTGGATTGAGTCTCTGTTGATGATCCACTGTGGGTTTGTACTCATCATTCATTAGAATCTTGTGCATACAAAATGATGGACTAATGCCTCGAATGTCTGTTATAGTCCAGCCAATGGCTCTTTTGTGCTCTCGTAATACTCTCAGTAACTTTTCTTCATGCTCCAATGTTAGTGAAGAATAAATAATAACAGGTAATTCAGAAGAGTTTCCAAAAAATGCAAACCTGAGATGGCTCGGAAGTAACTTCAGCTCCAACTGTGGTGGTTCTTCAATCCAAGGCTTGATTCGATCTTTCTTTGGCAGTTCCAAGCTTTAAAGGTAACTTCTTGGTCCTGCACTTTCATGGTCAGTTCTCTTTTTTGCACATCAATCACAGTTTTACCTGTAGCCAAGAATGGTCTCTCAATAATGATAGGTACTTCTTTGTCTTCTTCCATGTCAAGAATGATGAAATCTGCTGGGATAATGAGTTTGTCGACTTTGACCAGCACATCTTCAAAAACACCTCTTGGAAATGCGAATGTTTGATCAGCAATTTGTAATGAGACTGAGGTAGGCATTGCTTCTCCAATTTGCAGTTTCCTGTAAATAGAAAAATGCATCAAATTAACATTGCACCTAAGTCACATAAAGCCTTACTAATATAGTGTTCTCCAATGGTGCATGGGACAGTGAAACTGCCAGGATCTTTCAATTTTGGAGGAAGTTTCCTATAATGATGGCATTGTATTCTTCCGTCAATGCTACTGTCTCGTAATCTCCCAATCTTTGTTTTCGTGAAAGAATGTCTTTCATGAATTTTACATAGCTGGGCATTTCTTCCAAGGCTTCTGCAAATGGAATGTTGATGTGAAGCTTTTTGAAAACCTCAAGGAATCGAGCAAATTACTTGTCCAGTTTTTTTTTTCTGAAGACGCTGAGGAAAAGGTGGAGGTGGAGTGATCTGTTCTTTTTCATTTACTTCTTTTTCCTCCATCTGTTGCTCTGCTTCTTTTGGAACTTCTTCTTTGGATACCTTGATTCCAGCATCTTTGTTGATTTCAGTACCACTTTTCAAAGTAATGGCTTGACATTGCTTCTTCCCTCTGTTCCTTGGATTTGGTTCTGTGTTGCTGGGAAGATTACATGGCGGTCTGTAACTCTGAGCATTAGCAAGTTGTCCGATTTGATTCTCCAGTGCTTTGATGGAAGCAGATTGGTTCTGAAACATAGCATCGTACTTTTTTAACTGAGCCAGGACTTCTGCTATTCCTGGTTCATTTGCTTGCTCCTGGCCTTTGTTCTGTTGCTGGAATCTAGGTGGTGGATTGTTCTTTTGCCCTGAATTGTTACTTCATGAAAAATTGGGATGATTCCTCCACCCTGGGTTGTAGGTGTTGGAATATGGATTGTTCCCCTGTCTTTTGAAACTGTTGACAAAATTCACCGTCTCTTCAAGTTGGTTTGGTTCTGGTGCTCCTCCATATGGTGAACTTGTGGATCCAGTGGTAAGAGTCTCCATGAATTTGCATATCTGATCCAGCTTGGCGTTGACTGATGTATTGGCTCCACTTTCATAAATTCCTGCAATTCTTTAGATCATGCTCCTTTCTGTTGGCCACAAGGAATTGTTGTTGGCCATTTCTTCGATTAGTCTCAGGCTTGATCTTCTCCTTTTTCCATTAAAGATCCTCAAGCAGCAGCATCGATTGTGGTTCTCATTATTCCAGAAAGTCCATTATAGAATGTTTGGACTTGAATCCCTTTTGGAATCTCATGGTGAGGACATTTCCGGAGCAAATCTTTGTACTTTTCCCAAGATTCGTAGAGAGTTTCTGAGTCTTGTTGTACAAAGGATGTGATATCATTCCTCAGCTTTCCAGTTCTAGCTGGTGGAAAGTACTTTGCAAGAAATATGGTGGCTTAAGTGTTCCAAGTTGTGATGGAACCTACTGGTAGTGAATGTAGCCAAGCCTTAGCTCTGTCCTTCAAGGAGTATGGGAAAATACGTAGTCTCATTGCTTCTTCAGCTTCTCGGTTGTAATTGAAAGTACCGCAAACTTCCAGGAAGTTGCTGATGTGGGCATTAGGATCTTCAGTTGCATTCACCCCAAACTGCACTGACTGCTGAATCATCTGAATGCATCTTTTGATGTCACCCGCATTTTCTAGTAAGGGAGGAAGTACAATACATGAAATGAGTCTGTCAACCACCGGAATGGTTCTGTCTCGAATGGGAATTTATGGTGCAACTTCCAAAGGTTCAGGTTACATGTTGACTAAAGCTTCTTGGCCTTCTAGCATTTCCCTTCTCAACTGTCTAATGGTTCTTTCAATCTCTGGTTCAAGCGGTCGGAGTTCAAACCTTCTGGTTCGTCTCATGAAGGATTTGAGAACCTGAAACACAAGAAACAAAAACAATAAGTAAAAAGAAATTTGATACAAGTAAAGGTATCTAACCTCAAAACTAATTGTGAAAGATAAATAAGTCCCCGACAACGGCGCCAAAAACTTGACCGGTGGTTACACACACGCGTATAACGCAAGTGCACGTATCGTTCAAGTAGTATAAAAAGTATCGATCCCACGAGGACTTAATACCTAATCTATTAATTTTATGAGGTCAAATGATTACTAGTATCTAACAGGTTGATTGATTGATTTGAAATGGTGAAGATTTTAAATTTAAAAACTAGTAAATAAAATTGTTCGAAAGTAGGTTTAAGAAAATTCACTATTAAAAACTATATAGGGTTGTGAATCTTTCTAATATCTTTTAAAAGATGAAGTGGTTATTTCATGTTTGCGTAATAAATCGGTTTACTAACCTGGAACACTAAATTATGCGAAAGCCTATGTCGATGGTCAGACGCAAATACCCAGTTTAACCCAATTGAACCATATGTCTTTGTCAACCAAATTACCTGGATTCATTAAGTTTAAGTTCCAATTATGGCTACCCCCGCCCGACAGGTATATGTCTATCCTGTAAGGAAATCTATTAAAGGGTTATCTATCCTCAAGGAATATCGTGAGCTATTAAGTCTAAGGCTGAAACCTAAAATTCTTTTGTCAAGTTTATTTTAAAATTACCAGATCTATCTTATTAGTGGCCAATTAACAAGACGCATTAAGCTTAAGACTTAATAAGTTAAGTAAACCTTTAAATTACCCAAACTATAAAATAACCCCTTATAAACCGGTGATATTAGAAGTCATCACAACCTCAGATAACTAACTTAGTTACGACACATAACTAGGGCTTTAAAAGACATAAAGTAAAAATAACGAAAAGTAATTGCAGTAAAGTAAAAGCTGAGAAGTAAATTACAATAAAATAAAATGTTAAGGTAAAAGGATCAACTTTTACTACTACTAATTTAGATATCTCCCTTAATATAATATATTAACTTGTGATTATTTTACCAACCAGCCATATAGGCGGTAACCTGATTAAGTCAAATTCAGTCCAACCAGCAATAAAGACGGAACCAAAATAAACCTGCCATATAGACGGTAAGAAAATTTAATTACCAACCGACCAATCTGGCGGTATCCTTGATTAGTCAGATTTAAACCATATTAAAATGAATTACCAACCGACCAATATAGCGGTATCCTTTTTAAGTCAAATTTTAAATAGTGAATATATTATATTTAAGGGAGATTAAACTAAATAACAATAGTAAAAGAATTATCTTTCACCCTAGCAGTGGGAAGTTACCTTATCATGGTGAATAGTAAAAACTGTAAAAAGTAAAGAAAGTAAATTACTATTATTTCAGAACGTAATTAAAATTTAATTACAAAACTGAAATTAAAAAAACTAGATAGAAAACTCACTATTTACATCAGAGAAATTAGAGAGGATGGTACATCTGAAACTGAAATTTCGAGCTCTATTTATAGGGGTCAGTAGGGGGTCTGCGTCGCGACGCGCAGTTCGCATCGCGACGCGCTTGATTATCGACGTGGAAGCTTCTGGTTCATCGCGTGGGATTCTGGATAAGGTGATAAGGTGGCTAGTTGCTGAATGATTGCGACACGTGGCGGCTCGTGATTGGCTGGTTTCAAATTCTTAGCTTCCACGTGTCAATTAGGATAAATGAGTCAATAATTGAGCTGACGTGGCGCTGACGTGGCGACACGTGGTGATGGCGACTGTCGGCACAGTATAATTGCGACACGTGGCACGCTGTGATTGGTTGATGATGACGTGGCGATGACATGGCACTTTGACTCGTTCAACCAGTGATGTGGATGATGTTGTGGCAGACACATGAAGTGACACGTGGCAACATGTGGCGATGGCGACTGTCGGCACCGTAGGATGATGACACGTGGCACGGCGCACGTTAGCAAAGTCGGCTGTGATGGTGACACGTGGCACGGCGCACGTTAGCAAAGTCAAACTTCTCAGATTCTGACTTGTGGACCTGGCGCGCGTTAGCAAGTCTTGGTGCATGTTAGGCGTCGCGACCCAAAAGTCTTGCGCGTCGCGACGCGACAAAATTACCAAAATGACATTTGTTTTCCAATTTTCACTGTTTTGGTCCCAAATTACCTCCATAATGTCCTGAAACTTTATTTATCTACAAAATAACACAAAACACATCAACATATTCACAAAACTCAAGAAACTATACAAAATATTAAGTTAAATGAGTGGGAAATAGTGATATAATTACCACTCATAAACTGCCATCAAAGTGTGGAGGATAACTCATATATCCCACTGTGGTATCTCAAGTCAAATGACCATTATGCTCACTCAACTCGAGAAGATTCCTATTGACGTTCGTGTACCATCTATTAGGAAATCTTCAGTGAGTCGTTCAGTGTTTATCAAATAAACATCTATATGTCTATACGAGTCTCCCGAGACTCATGGTTCATTGGGATAAACCATCGGACAAAGTCACGATATACGACACGTACTAGTGTCAGCGGATTTTACTAACTGACCCGTGTTAGTAAATCTTGACCAAGAACTTTATTTAAAGATATACATCTTATAGTGCGCTTCCCAATGTCAATTACAAACTACGTTCTAACTGCACACTACATTGTAAATCCTAGGGTCTTTGTCTAATATACACGTATCACTAAACCAGATTTAGTTTCGATCTAATCATAATTAGATATCTAATCGTAATTAGATCGAATAAGTGTATAAAACACAAGGGTGCTACCATTAAATTAGAAATATTATGGAAAATGGAATTGCTCGTATTCATGAATCGGACATAAATACGATCCGGATTGGCACTCCGAGCACCAACCCTAACAATTCAGACATACCTGGCACGATAAATTCCTCTCTGCTTGATGATCCTATCAGATTCGTGTAGGCATTGCATTTTTGCATGTGAAACCCGATGAGGAGTCTTATTTGGAGACAACTACCTTTTAAGTTACGGAAACCGCGGGAAACGGACATCGGAAGGGAAGAGTCAAGAATTGACTCATTGACGGATTAAGTTCACTAGTTTGGCTTCAAGTAACTCGTTTGTTTTCTGTTTCAAAATTTATACTCGGCCCGAGACACCTAAACCCGGCCCACGCACAACTAGTTCGCATGAACTTAGCCTACACACCCCACCTAGCCCACACAAACTTAGCCCAAACACTTAACTAAATTAACATGCACCTAGCCAAGCCCATTCCCACCCACCAAGGCCCACACGCCCATCACCCTTAAAATACCCCCAAATTAAATAAATAAATATTAATTAAAACATTAACTAAATAAGATATTAATATAATTAATTAAATAATTAAATAAAACATTTACCAAACTTAAACTAAAATCATGCCTAATTTAAATAATTTCAATATATCATATACTAAAATTAAAAAGAAGATATGCCTAATTAAAATCAATCCTAACCAATTAAAACCAATCAAATATTTGACTTCCTAATCTAATAAGACTTCTACCAATTTAAAATAGTTGACTTCCTAATTTAAAATATTTTGTCCCCCATCAATCTTGTGTATACCATTCTTAGGACTCCTAATTTGGAAACTAGATCTCTTCATTGTGAGACAAGGGCAAATCCTAGCTCTCTTCTATATAAACATGCATTAACCTAGCCACCCCATCTCTGCACTCTCTCTAATACACGCCCAAGACATCAACATATTCCCTGATTCACACGCAAATCACAAGACCTTAACCCTAGAAGATATCAACCTCTCGGCCAAAGCAAAATCTTCTCTTCATCTCTCATTCTCTTGGCCGTGAACACAACCCCTAGCCTCCCCTCCATTGCCGAGTTTCAACATCCATCACCGTCACCAAAATAACATCTAAAACATCATCACAACTCACGCAAATCTCAACCAGAACAGAAGCAACATCAACGCATAAAAAACAACCAGAAAAGCGCCCTTACACATCTAAAACTGACTCGTAAAAATAGCAGCCATTTGCCCAAGTCTTATCCATCAAACAGCCCCCAAAATACCCCAAAATAGTGAGCAAAAACTGCATATCTAACCCTTAAAAAATCACAAACAAACCTGCACAAACAGTCTTTAAAAAAAACACGCATAACAGTCCACTAAAACAGAAGAACAAGACCTGAAACAGTGAGCAGAAGACATGTCAAAAACAGCAGCAAAACGAAGCCGAAACAGAAGAACAGGACCTGAAACAGTGAGCAGAAGACACGTCAAAAACAGCAGCAAAACGACAACAAAACAGTGGGAAAAATAGTGGAACAGCGAGCCAAAACGCGAAGCTAGTGAACCGGAAAAGTAAGGAGCTTTCATCCCTTCCGATCTCCGCGAAACGCAAGTCCGAGGACAACTAAAAAGGTTAGACCTGAGGGTATTTTTCACTCTTATTTCTATTTAATTTTTGGTCATTTACTTTGATTATATTTTCTGTATTTGTGGCATTTGTTGTGTATATGATGTTTGTTGTGGATTTTGGATGAATGGAATTGTCGTCTCTTGTGGTATATAGGATGGAAACTCAGACGTAAATTCCGTAGCCGAATCCGAATGGACGGTAGTGCGGTCTGTACTTGGGCAACAATTCCACGTACCACTTGAGCAAACGGCACTTATTGATTTTATGTTATCTTGTTCATTTAATTATTTGCCGTTTAATTTTTCTGTCTTTTAATTTCCGTATATCATTTATTTATGTCATATGGAGATGATGTGCATGAGCTTAGTAAGTGCGATGAAAGGTCCCCTTAAAGGGGTTAAAATCCTTTACCAAGATGCTTCGCCGCGCCGGATGATGTATACTTGATTGGATGAGAGATGTGTTCAGTCGGGTATACGATATCCGATATCTTTTATTTGTTTATTTCATTTTTTATGCATTATGTAATATGTGCGCATGGGCTTAACTAGGGTGGTTTTAAGGTCCTCCATTCGAGGGAAAACGCCATAAGGCTACCTTTGCCATGATGTTTTACCGCGCTATTCATTATGCGATTTATCGCTGTTTTACAAAATCCTTTTTATGCATCTTTATTTATTGCATCTTATTATGTGATATGTGCGCATGGGCTTAACTAGGGTGGTTTTAAGGTCCTCCATTCGAGGGAAAACGCCATGAGGCTACCTTTGCCATGATGTTTTTCCGCGCTATTCATTACGCGATTTATCGTTGTTTTACAAAATCCTTTTTATGCATCTTTATTTATCGCACTTTATTATGTGATGTGTGCGCATGGGCTTAACTAGGGTGGTTTTAAGGTCCTCCATTCGAGGGAAAACGCCATAAGGCTACCTTTGCCATGATGTTTTGCCGCGCTATTCATTACGCGATTTATCGCTGTTTTACAAAATCCTTTTTATGCATCTTTATTTATTGCATCTTATTATGTGATATGTGCGCATAGGCTTAACTAGGGTGGTTTTAAGGTCCTCCATTCGAGGGAAAACGCCATGAGGCTACCTTTGCCATGATGTTTTTCCGCGCTATTCATTACGCGATTTATCGCTGTTTTACAAAATCCTTTTTATGCATCTTTATTTATCACACTTTATTATGTGATGAGTACGCATGGGCTTAACTAGGGTGGTTTTAAGGTCCTCCATTCGAGGGAAAACGCCATAAGGCTACCTTTGCCATGATGTTTTGACGCGCTATTCATTACGCGATTTATCGCTGTTTTACAAAATCCTTTTTATGCATCTTTATTTATCGCACTTTATTATGTGATGTGTGCGCATGGGCTTAACTATGGTGGTTTTAAGGTCTTCCATTCGAGGGAAAACGCCATAAGGCTACCTTTGCCATGATGTTTTGCCGCGCTATTCATTACGCGATTTATCGCTGTTTTACAAAATCCTTTTTATGCATCTTTATTTATTGCATCTTATTCATTGCATAATCTTGTATCACATATAACATGCTTAATGGAAAATTGGTAGTAATTATATGGATATAGACGCATGTTGCATTTCTCTTCTTCTCGGTATCCCTTTCTTTCACTCATGGTAGTTGTATTCTTTGGCATCATTATGGCATGTTCATCTTTAATGTAAAATTGCATCTTTGATTGTTCATCTTTGGCATACTTTCTTTCTTCATCTTCTCAAGTTATGCGTTTTATTGATTTTGTTTATCACGCGGTTATTTTGACCATATTTTATATGCTTCTTTACACAATGCGCCTATAACATTATTTGTCGTCATTTTGATTCCCTTTATATTACATGCAAATATTACCATGACTATTTGTGTTTATGTTTACATAAATGATTGAATTCTTGTGATGTTATGTGCTTGTCGTTGCAAAAGCCTACCTTTAAGCATGTGAACTCAGCAATAGGACTTGATTTCATGCATGTTAGATGTAAACTTTACTTTTAAGCATGTGAACTTAGGATTGTGGTACACTTGGAAATATATATCATAGGCTTGGTTGGATTATTGTATAAATCTCTACATTACAAGTGGCATAAGTAAGGGACTATTCCGAACCCAATGGTTTGAGGTTTTCCCTTGCGAGGGGTGAGTGCGGCCTTAAATCTTTGTCCCGGTTCACACCGGGTGGCGACTCCATTATTCTCCGGTTTAGTGCCCTGTGGCTACTCCGTACTCCCGAACGGGCCGCGAGCCCGGGACAGCATGCGTCACCCAGTTTCCTGTGTTCCCACAATTCGCCTCCGCCAAAAGTTTTGGGAAAATTCCCAAGACTTGACTGCCTCCTTCCTGTATAGCCCTTGAAACGATCCCCATTAGTCCAAGATTGCCACCTCCATATACTAAGTGCATATTTCTTTCAACTATGACTCTACCTAATTCTTGTGCTGCCTCAACAAACTCTGGCTTAGAACCAACACTAGTACCGCAAAACACACAGATATTTACAACTCGTCTTCTGGAAGTTGCTTCTATTTTTTTTATGTATTTCTTTCTCAAATCTGGATGCCTTCAAGAGTGCAATGATGAGTTGAATTTATAGAACCTGCCAAATGGTGAGTAATAATAGCACTAGTACCTGCCAAATGACAGTTATTAGCTAAACAGTAAAATATATCAAGAAAGTCAAAAAGTCTGGATCCTGTCGGAGAAAATAAAAGAAAATAACAAAACAAATCACAATTATTAGATAAATATAAAGTGGAAATAATATTTACATGAAGTAACGGCTTGAATGACGTCTATGGCTCAGGGAAAAGCTTCCCATCTAATTTTCTTATAAATTGGCAAACAGAGTCTTTTAAAGTCAAATTACCGAGACTAGACTGTTGTTGTTCTTTTAAAAACTGTGCATACAACATGTGAATTGCGAGATGCACATATTCACTGGGATGCGCCTCAAGAGTCAATGATATGTCATCCAAAGACTCCTTACTCAAGCCATCTCTAATGAATTTAATTCTATCTTCACGGTTATCAGACATCATTCCTAAAGAACGACAACGAGTATTACATGTCATATGAGCACATTTATAGCAAACACCCATTCTTTTAGCTCTTCTCTTTTTAGCATAGGTGTTTCTTCCTAAATCAGGCAGATACAAAATAAAAGAGTTAGAAGACTCACCTGCCAATCAGACTCGTGCTTCAATCATCCAACGAATGTCAGTAGGAATACCTTTGATCATCAAAGTCTAATTTGTTCTAAGCGAGCTTTGTAGACTTTCATCAGAGAGTTTTGAGGGAGAGAATGCAATTGCTTGTGAAGATTTGCGAGAACGTCTTCCATCATGAAATGACTTTAAGTGTAAAAGTTAAACACACCAAAATAAAACACACCAAATCTGAATATATAAACAAATTGCATGGGTTGTCTCCCTGCTAGCTCTAAGTTTAACGTCATCAGCTAGACATGACTGCCCGAACGTTAGGCTGGATCTGACAGTGTGGTAATTTCTTTTTATCGCTCAAATGATTCTCCCCAGTAGTGCTTGACACCCTGGCTGTTTACCCTGAATGTATTGTTGGATTTGGGGTTGTATATCTCAACAACTCTGCAGGGTAACACCTGAGTAATCACAAATGGACCTGACCACTTTGATTTCAGCTTTCCAGGGAAACGTTTTAACCGTGAATCGTATAACAACACCTTCTGCCCTAGCTCAATTTGTTTGCGTACTATTTTTTTATCATGCCATTTCTTCGTCTTTTCTTTGTACAGTTTGGCATTCTCATAAGCATGTAGGCGAAATTCCTCCAATTCGTTGAGTTGGTGGAGCCATTTTTCTCCTGCTGCTTATGGATCAAAATTTAACTTCTTCAGTACCTAGTACGCATTGTGTTCAAGCTCCACTGGCAGATGGCCCGCTTTCCCAAACACCATTCGATATGGGGATATACCGATGGGTGTCTTGTAAGTTGTCGGGTAGGTCCATAATGCGTCATCTAGTTTTTCAGACCAATCCTTCCTTGTTGATCCAACGGTTCTCTATTGGATTCTTTTGATCACCCTGTTTGAAACTTCAACTTGTCCATTTGACTGTGGATAGTAAGCAATGACAACTTTATCAGTAACTCCATATTTGGATAGGAGTGCATCGAAATATATGTTGCAAAAATGTGTGCCTCCATCACTGATAATCACCCGAGGTGTTCCGTAGCGAGTGAAAATGTTCTTTTTAAGGAATTTTATCACCGCTTTTGAATCATTTGATGGCAGTGCAATTGCTTCAACCCATTTGGAGACGTAGTCTACTGCAACTAGTATGTACAGGTTTCCGAATGATAGAACAATGGGTCCAATAAAATCAATCCCTCATACATCAAATATTTCCACTTCCAGAATATTTTACAGGGGTCCTTCATTTCTCCTCGAATTATTTCCCATTCTCTGGCACATGTCACATTGAAGAGCAAATAGGTAAGCATCTTTAATCAGAGTGAGCCAGAATAAACCTGACTGTAGGACTTTGGCTACAGTTTTATCTCTGCTGAAGTATCTGCCATATGGTGATGAATGACAATGCTGCATGACACTATTGACTTCCTCCTATGGAACACAACGTCTCAGTAATTAATCAGCACAGCATTTGAACAGGTACGACTCATCCCATACATAGTGCTTGACTTCTTTGAAGAACTTCTTTCGTTGCTGATGTGTCCATTCCAACGGCCATTTTCCCGATACTATGTAAATTACATAGTCAGCATACCAAGGGACATCCTATTAATTCATGGCAAACAACTGTTCATCTGGAAAAGTTTCTTTGATTATCAGTTCATTGCTAGCTGTTTCTCCATTCTTGAGCCTTGATAAGTGATATGCCACTTGATTTTATGTCTCTTTCCTGTCTCGGATCTCCATGTCAAATTCTTGCAGCTGAAGCACCTAACGGATCAATCTAGGTTTGGCATCTTTCTTTGTGATCAGATATTTGATTGTTGAATGATCTGTGTAGACCACCACTTTGGGACCCAGCAGATAAGAGCGGAATTTATCAAAAGCAAACACAACTGCAAGCAACTCATTTTCAGTGGTTGTATAGTTGAGTTGAGCTTCATTCAAAGTTCTGCTGGAGTAGTAAATAGTGTGGAAAATTTTTGCTTTGCGTTGTCCCAAAACTGCACCTACAGTAAAATCACTAGCATCACACATCACCTCAAATGGAAGGGTCCAATCTAGTGCTACTATGATGGGGGCAGAGACCAGCTTCTGTTTCAAGATCTCAAAAGCTTCATGGAATTCTTTGGTGAAGTTGAAAGGCACGTCTTTCTCCAGCAGATTGCACAAAGGTTTCGCAATCTTGGAGAAGTCTTTGATAAATCTCCTGTAAAAGCCTGTATGTCCAAGGAAACTATGAATCCCTTAGACAAATGTTGGTGGAGGTAGTTTTTCAATTGTCTCGATCTTTGCTTTGTCTACCTCGATTCCCTTTTGTGAAATCCGATGTCCTAGGACAATACCTATATGCACCATGAAGTGGCATTTCTCCTAGTTGAGTACCAGGTTGGTATCTTCACACCTTTGTTACACCTTTTTCTAGATTTTTCAAGCAGTGGTCGAAAGAGTCTCTAAACACAGAAAAATCATCCATGAAAACCTCCATACTTTGTTCTAGCATGTCTGAGAAGATGGCCTTCATGCAAAATTGAAATGTGGGAGGAGCATTACATAGTCCAAATGGCATTCTGCGGAAAGCAAAAGTATCATACGGACATGGAAAATTGGTTTTCTCCTAATCTTCTGGGGCGATGGCAATCTGATTATACCCCGAGTATCCGTCCAAAAAATAATAGAACTCATGTCCCGCCAATCTATCTAGCATCTGGTCAATGAATGGCAGCAAAAAATGATCTTTCCTTGTTACTTTGTTCAGCTTCCTGTAGTCCATGCATACTCTTCATCCAGTCACCGTTCTTGTTGGAATCAGCTCGTTCTTTTCATTTGTGACTACAATAACTCCTCCTTTCTTTAGCACACATTGCATAAAACTCACCCACGTGCTGTCAGAGATAGGGTAGATGATGCCGGCATCCAACCATTTGATAATTTCTTTCTTCACGACCTCATTAATGATTGGATTTAGCCTTTGTTGATGCTCTACTGTGGGTTTGTACTCGTCATTCATCATAATTCTATGCATGTAAAATGATAGACTAATGCCTCGAATGTCTGCTATAGTCCAGCCAATGGCTTTCTTGTGTTCTCGTAACACTCTCAGCAACTTTTCTTCATGCTCTAATGTTAGCGACGAAGAAATAATCACAGGTAATTCAGAAGATTTTCCTAAGAATGCATACCTGAGATGACTCGGAAGTAGCTTTAGCTTCAGCTACGGTGGTTCTTCAATCAAAGGCTTGATTCGTTCCTTTTTCGGTAATTCAAAACTTTCCACATGTGGTGTCGATTTGAAGCGAAATGGTCTGTCAAAATAGTTGATACATTCCATAATTTCATCATCTAGCTCGTTGTCAGTCATGTTGGTGATGCAAGCTTCAAGTTTATCCGTGAAAAGTGGCATTGCATCAGTATCCTGGATGATATTATCTACAACATCAATTTTGAAGCATTTTTCCTCTTTTTCATCACTCAAGAATTTCATGGCTTTGAAAACATTGAATGTAACTTATTGGTCCTGCACTTTCATGGTTAGTTCTCCTTTTTGTACATCAATAACAGTTCGACATGTAGCCAAGAATGGTCTTCCGATGATGATAGGTACATCTTTGTCTTCTTCCATGTCAAGGATAATGAAATCTGCTGGGAGAATGAGTTTGTAGACTTTGACCAGCACATCTCCAACTACACCTCTTGGAAATGCGAGTGTTCTATCAGCAAGTTGCAGAGAGACTGAGGTGGACATTGCTTCTCGAATCTGTAGTTTCCTGTAAATCGAAAAATGCATCAAATTAACATTAACACCTAAATCACACAAAGCTTTACCAATGTAATGTTCTCCAATGGTGCATGGGACGATGAACTGTCAGGATCTTTCAACTTTGGGGGAAGTTTCCTCTGAATGATGGTGCTGCATTCTTCTGTCAAGGCTACTGTATCGTAATCTCCCAATCTTCATTTTCTTGACAAATGTCTTTCATGAATTTGACATAGCTGGGCATTTGTTCCAACGCTTCTGCAAATGGAATGTTGATATTCAGCTTTTTGAAGACTCCCAATAATCGAGCAAACTGCTTGTCCAGTTTGTTTTTCTGGAGACGCTGTGGAAAATGTGGAGGTGAAGTGAATCTTTCTCGATCTTTTTCCATTGCTTCTTTTTCCTCCATCTGTGGCTCTGTTTCGCTGCTTTCATTTGGAATTTCCTCAGTGGATGTCTTGATTCCAATATCTTTGTTGATTTCAGTACCGCTTTTCAAAGTAATGGCTTGACATTGCTCATTCCCTCTGTTCCTTGGATTTGGTTCTGTGTTGCTAGGAATGTTACCTGGCAGTCTGTAACTCTGAGCATTGGCCAGTTGTCCCATTTGATTCTCCAGTGCCTTAATAGAAGCTGAATGGCTTTGATTCAATGCTACTTGATTTTGAACCATAGCTGTTAAGGCATCGTATTTTGCTTCTTCCTTTTTCAACTGGGCCATCACTTCTGTTATTCATGGTTCTTTTTCATACTCATGGCCTTTGTTTTGCTGTTGGAATCCGGGTGGTGGATTATTCTTTTGCCCTGAATTGTTGTTTCATGAAAAATTGGGATGATTCCTCCACCCTGGGTTGTAAGTGTTGGAATATGGATTGTTTCCCTGTCTGTTGAAATTGTTGACATAATTCACCGTCTCATCATGTTGGTTTGTCTCTGGTGCTCCTCCATATGGTAAACTTACGAATCCAATATTGCTTTGCGTGCCAAGCGTTTCCATGAATTTGCATATCTGATCCAGCTTGGCATTCACTGCTGTGTTGGATCCAACTTCATAAATTTCTGCAATTCGTTGGATCATGCTCTTTTCTGTTGGCCATTTCTTCAATTAGGTCTCAGGCTTGATCTTCTCCTTTTGCCATTAAAGCTCCTCCAGCCGCAGCATCAACTGTGGTTCTCATCAGTCAACAAAGTCCATTATAGAAGGTTTGGACTTGTAGCCACTTTGCAATCTCATGGTGAGGACATTTCCGGAGCAAATCCTTGTATCTTTCCCAAGCTTCGTAGAGGGATTCCGAGTCATGTTGTACAATAGATGTGATGTCATTCCTCAGTTTTGTAGTTCTGGCTGGTGGAAAGTACTTTGCATGGAATTTGGTGGCTAGAGTGTTCCAAGTTGTGATGGAACCTGCTGGTAGTGAGTGTAGCCAAGCCTGAGCTTTTCTTTCAAGGAATATGGAAAAACACGCAGTCTCATTGCTTCTTCAGCTGCTCGGCTGTAATTGAAAGTGCCGCAAACTTCCAGGAAGTTTCTGATGTGGACATTAAGATCTTCAGTTACATTTCCCCCAAGCTGAACTGATTGTTGTATCATCTGGATGCATGTTTTGATGTCACAAGCATTTGATGGTAAATGAGGAAGTATAATACAAGAAATGAAGCCGTCGACTACCGGAATAGTTCTGTCTTGAATGAGAATTGGTGGTGCAACTTCCAAAGGTTCAGGTTCCATGTTGATCAGTGTTTATTGGCCTTCACGCCTTTCCCTTCTAAACTGTCTGATTGTTCTTTCAATTTCGGGGTCAAGCGGACGGATTTCAAAGCTTCTGGTTCTTCTCATGTTGTGTCTGCAAACCTGAAACAAAAGAAAACAAAAATAATAAGTAAAAAGAAATTAGATACAAGTAAAGGTATATAACCTCAAAATTAATAGTGAAAGATAAATAAGTCTCCGACAATGGCGTCAAAAACTTGACCAGCATGATCACACACGTATAACGCAAGCACACGTATCGTTCAAGTAGTATAAATGTATCGATCCCACGAGGACTTAATACCTAAGCTATTAATTTATGAAGCCAAATATTTACGAGTATCTAATAGATTTGTTGTTTGATTGAATGGTGACTTTTGCTAAAGACAAGTAAATAAAATAGTGCGAAAGTAAATCAAAGGGAAATTCAATATTAAGAAACTATCCAGGGTTGTGAATTCTTCCAATATCTTTTAAAGATAAAATGGTTATCTCACGTTTGTGCAATAAATTGGTTTATTAATCTGGAACACGAATTTATGCAAAACCTCTTTCGATGGTCTGATGCAAATACCCAGAATACCCCAATTAATCATATTCATATGTCAACCAAGTTACCTGAACTCATTAAGAATAAGTTCCAATTATGGCTACCCCCGCCCGATAGGTATATTCCTATTCTGTAAGGAAATCTATTAAGGGTTATATATTCTTAAGGGAGATCGTGAGCTATTAAGTCTAAGGTTGAAACCTAAAATATCTTTTCCAAGTTCAATTTAAGTTTACCAAATCAATCTTATAATGGTCAGTTAATAAAAAGCCTTAAGCTTAAGGCTCAAAAAATAAACTTTTATATTACCCAAATCATAAAGTAACCCCTTATAAACCGGTGATATTGGAATTCATCACAACCCCAGATAATGGGTTTAGTTACAACACATATTATAACTATTAAAAACGTAAATAAAGTAAAAGCTTGAAAGTAAAAAGGTAAATAAAGTAATAAAGAAAATATTGGGGGTTAGAGGATCCACTTTTATTACTTCTAATTTAGATATCTCTCTTATTATAATATATTAATTTTGAGTGATAATTACCAACCGACCAAATAGGGGTATCCTGATTAAGTCAAATTTATAATTAATTCCAACCGACCATAAAGGTGGTATCCAATTTAGTCAGGTTAAAATCAATTTAATTAAGTCCAACCGACCATAAAGGCGGTATCTCATTAAGTCAGGTTTTAAATAGTTTATATATTATATTTAAGGGAGATTAATCTAAATATTATTAATAAAAGCTTGACCTTTAACCCCAGCAGATGGGAGTTACCTCCTCATACTGAACAGTAAAATAAATACGGAAAAATAAAGAAAAGAAATAACTATTGCATAAATTAAATAAAATTAAATACAGAAAGCTGTAAATAAACAAACAATATACAATCTTCTTAGTATTCTTAAGGAATTCCTTAGAAGAAAGTATGAATTTGCAAATGAAATCGGCCTGAATTTATAGGCGTCACCAGGTCCCTCAAGTCGCGACGCGCGCAACCTTGCTCGTCGCGACGCGCCGTAGATTCTGCCACGTGTCACGCGAGTTCCGGAGATGATGACATGTGTACGCGGCTTCGTCGGCAGCTGAATTATTAGCTCGGCGTCGCGACGCCGAAAGCTTGGCGCGTCGCAAAGCTGACGTCAGCAATGATGTGGATTGTCGGCAGCATGAGATGATGACACGTTTCCGGCGCACGTTAGCATTCGGCGTATTTTAGCAGACGGTGTATTTTAGCAAACGGCGCATTTTAGCAGGAAATTTACATATTTGCCCTTTTTTGTCCGTTTTCCGCTGTTTTGGCCCTGAATTGCTTCCAGAGAGTCCTGTTATTTTATTTATCTATAAAATACCACAAAACACATCAAAATATTCAAAAAAAAACTCAAGAAATTATACAAAATATTAAGTCAATGGAGTGAGAAATAGTGATCTATTTACCACTCATCAGGCCCACGGCTAGTAGCCGTTGGGACAAACGATTCCAACTAGAACCGTACAGTTCTGATTGGAACCGTGGAACCGGACAATTCCAACAGTTCCGGTTCTAACCGTTGGAACCGTCCGGTTCTTTTCAAATCATCTAGGGTAGAACCCTAACAAAATCAAATAAATCGGTTCCGATTTCGGTTCCAGTTCGATTTTTATTTTTTACTGGAATCATGGTCGGGTCTATTCGTGTCACAAATTTTCGTGTCTTGGTTTGAGTAACAGAAGAAAAGATATTATGGATGACTCTATCAATTCGGTTCGGTTCTGGGCCGGTTCCACATTTGTGAAATTCGGTTCAGTTTTGGTTCCACAAGATTGTGGAATTGGGAATCAGAACCGGATCGGATGGTTCCGATTCTATTTTTTAAATTTATTTATAAAATTGAAAATTCATTTAAAAAGAAAAAAGAAATAGGATATTATTAATATTACCAAATATAAATAATGAAAAAATTATTACATTAAATTAAACATGTAAATTAAAATTAAAAGACCTTAAACTTAAATCTTTAGAAATTTAAACTGTCTATGTATCCTCTTGGGGTGAGAGGAATTAAAGGTCACGTAATACTATTACATTTTTTTAGATAGTTATTATGTGTAGTATGTTGCAATAAATCATTTTTACATGTTTCAATTTGCATCAACCCGATGACATGCCACACCCATGTATGTGTGTATTTGCTAATGGAGAATTGCAAAATTAAATCAATTGTTTTTACTATTATTGAGGGTAATTTTATCATTTTAAAAATATATTAAAAATAATAAGCTTGGCTCCTTGCTAAAAACTAATGGCTACTAGCCGTTGGCAACCATTGGCTTGCAATGGTTCCAATCGAAACCGTAATGGTTCCGATTGGAATCGTGGAACCTGACGGTTTAAGGGAATTGTAAGATTTCGGTCCGGTTCCTTAGAACCGAAACGTTCCAACAGTTCCTGTTGGAACCATTGGAATCGTCATGTTCTTTCCGATTTGGGTATGGCACCCTAGCCGAACCGAAAGGAATCGAAACCAGAAGGAACCTTCCGGTTCGGTTTCAGTTTTGATTTTGAGCCGGAACCGTGGTCGGGTCATCAAAGACAAATTCACGCATTGAAAGGTCCGATATACCCCCACAGCAAAAAATATAAATAAATAAATAATCCTTCCACAGTTTCAATACACTGAGATGCTTCAATACACGCACAAGTTTACTTTTAGTTTATGGGAACTTAATTAAGTTTGTTGGGTTTCATAAGAATTTGAATATCAGTCCAATAACAGAGCCCAAGCTTGGTTAAAATTTACATGAAAGGCCCAATTCTTGAAACTCAATCCAACAATTAAATCCATCATGTGTCCACAATTCTAAAGCCATATATATAATGGTTATATCGATGACAGCTTCAAATTTTTGAGAAAAATATAAGAATTATTTGGGTATAATATTTTACCATTATAATAAAATATAATTTTTTATAACGATATAATATTAAAATATAATTTTTTTGTAATAGTAAAATGTAATTTTCCGTAAACATTTAATAAATTTTTGTTTGCTGCCTGCTTCACCTACTTTTCTTTTGCTTCGTCTATGGGTCAAACATTTTGTTTTACTGCCTTTACCTACCTGCTTGAAGGCAGCTACGTGGCTTCCAGTTACTTCTTCATTTGCTCCTTATCCATTGTTTGCTGCCTATTTCACCTGCTCTTCTTTGGCATGTTGCCTGATTATAATTTGTTTGTAGTTTGTCACCACTTTGAGCCAAATCAAAAGACAAATTGAAGCGGTGTAAAGAAAAAAAACACAAACCAGATAACAACAGAAACAAAACAGAGTTTGATCCATAAAAGAAAAGAGAGGACAAAAGATTGAATCATCTTGAGGTAATCTTGAATCTTAAATCAATTCATTTTCTTAATCAACTGTATGGTTAAAAAAATCTATTTGTGAGAAAATCAATTACTTAGGAAATTGACACGTGACGAGATGTAGAGAACTTCAGCACCTCCTATCAAGATCAGGTTTCAAGATGTCTTGTATCAGAGTGGTAACAAAACCCATCACCGGAGTCTAAAATCAGGACCTCCACCCGAGTCTAAATTCAGGGCTCACAAGTGGGAAGTCCATATCAGGCTTGACTCCCATGAAAGCAAACACATGCCATGCAAGGAATAGGCCCGAAATATAAGCTCTCTCATAACACGAACATTCTAAATAAGGAATCGGACAATTAATTAATTAATTTTCGTTTCTTTAAGCTCGCTAATCACCCAAAATAGAGAAGTTTCGAGATTGTATGGAGTGGACCAATTAGTGGGAAACGTGAATGGAATGAAACCGCTGTCAGTTTATTTTTCTTGTAACAAAGTATTATAAATAATACAAAACCCTTAGAACAAGGGACCGATATGGTGATATTCGAGCAATAACAAATAATTCTTTACCAATTTCTATTTTTTTTTAATTTTATTATTTGTAGGGTTCAACTGTACAAACAATTGACGCCGTCTGTTGGGAAATTGAGACGAAAAGCCGTGTTTATGGTTTTTTGCAATTACTACACAAGAAAATTCGCTCAACCGAACAAGTAAGAATGACTCCAAGGAATCAAGAGTCTAGAATCTCTGCGTCCGTTTCTCACCAGGAGGAAGAAGTATCCAACCACCTGATGCTCATTATGGACATCTCGGCGATGAGGAACGAGCTGATGAAGCAGATGGAGGACCAAATGCATACCATGAAAAAGCAGTTCTAGGAACATATGTGACCGGCGTAAACACACACGTATAACGCAAGCGCACGTATCGTTCAAGTAGTATAAAAATATCGATCCCACGAGGACTTAATTCCTACTGTTGTTATTAATTATTGATACTATTTATTTACAAATATCTAATTAAATGGAGAAGAGAATGATTGTTTGATTGGTTGAATGTGGTTTTACAAAATAAATAAATAAAAAGACAAAATAAAATACTAAGGAAAATAACAAAAGATACA
This sequence comes from Zanthoxylum bungeanum, assembly GCA_019454045.1. Classification (NCBI taxonomy): domain Eukaryota; kingdom Viridiplantae; phylum Streptophyta; class Magnoliopsida; order Sapindales; family Rutaceae; genus Zanthoxylum; species Zanthoxylum bungeanum. Next base: position 174,295 of record SKCR01042820.1, read on the forward strand.
AAGATCTAGGGTCGTGAATCATTCTAATATCATTTAAAAGATGAAGTGGTTATTTTATGTTTGTGTAATAAATCAGTTTACTAACCTGGAACACTAAATTATGCAAAAGCCTCTGTCGATGGTCAGACACAAATACCCAGTTTAACCCAATTGAACCATATGTCTATGTCAACCAAATTATCTGGATTCATTAAGTGTAAGTTCCAATTATGGCTACCCCCGCCCGACAGGTATATTCCTATCCTGTAAGGAAATCTATTAAAGGGTTATCTATCCTCAAGGAAGATCGTGGGCTATTAAGTCTAAGGCTGAAACCTAAAATCCCTATGTCTAGTTCATTTTAGATTTACGACATCAATCTTATTGGTGATCAGACAACAAGAAGCATTAAGCTTAAGACTTAATAAGTAAACCTTTAAATTACCCAAACTATAAAATAACCCCTTATAAACCGGTGATATTAGAATTCATCACAACCCCAGATAACTAACACATAACTAGGGCTAGTAACAACTTAAAAGTAAAAGACATAAAGTAAAAATACTGAAAAGTAAAAGACATAAAGTAAAACTGAAAAGTAAAATAAAATAAAATGCTAAGGTAAAAGGAATTACTTTTACTACTACTAATTTAGATATCTCCCATAAAATAATATATAAACTTGTGATATTATTTTACCAACCGACCAATCTGGCGGTATCCTGATTAAGTCAAATTAAGTCCAACCAGCCATATAGGCGGTAATATTTGTCCATAATCCAGCCATAAAGGCGGTACCAAAATAAATTTACCAACCGACCAATCTGGCGGTATCCTTGATTAGTCAGGTTTAAACCAGATTAAATTGAATTGCCAACCGACCAATATAGCGGTATCCTTTATTAATCAGTATTTTAAATAGTGAATATATTATTTTTAAGGGAGATTAATCTAAATAGTAACAGTAAAAGAATTACCTTTCACCCTAGCTTGGGAAATTACCTCCTCATTACTGAAAAGTAAAAACTGAAAAATTAAAGAAAGAAAAGTATTGTGAGTAAAAGTAAATTGCGGAAAGTAAAAACTGAAAAGTAAATAAAAGAAAGTGTGAAACTGAAAATTAATTACTGAAAACTAAAAATAAACAAACTAGATACAATCTTCTTATTTATTCATTAAGAATTTCAAGGAAGAAAGTATGAATTTTACAAATGAAATGGCTTGGTATTTATAGGCAAAATTTTGCCAACATCAAATCATCCATCAAATTCTCCACCAAATCCATTATTAATTTCTCCACTAATTACTCCACCAAATCCATAATTGCTCCACTAATTGCTTATCTTGTTTGGTGTTGATTTGATAATTTTTATTAATTATTAATTAATTAATATTTTGCTTTGAAAATGATTGATAATGACTTTTAATAATTACACTCCACACACTTCTGGATGGTTCATCAATTTCGGTCATGAAATCATCAGAATTCGAAAATATTTTCTCTTTCAAAGTTGTAGATCTTTGAGTCTTCTTTAATCTGGAACTTGAATCAGCTCAATCCGATATCTGAGTAAAAAGTTATTCCCAAAATACGACAGATGCACAAAACTGGAATTTCCAAAACTGCACTTCGTCAAAACGCCCTTTCAAATTTCCAATCTTCAAAATTAATATATCAAGTCCAATAATTGCCCTTATTTGATCCACATTTCGTCCTAAATGATTTCATTAAGACCCGATATTATTTTATCTGCAAAATAAACTAAAACACATCAAAACGTTCATCAAACCCGAGAAACTAAACAAAATATTAAGTAAAAGGGGCGGTAAATATTGATATATTTTCCGCTCATCACACCCCCAAACCTAACATTTTGCTAGTCCTCGAGCAAAACAACAAAATAAAATTAAAATTAAACTAAGCCACTTTCGTAGGGATCACGGTTGCATTTAGCATATGCAACAAGCCTTTAAACCCCTAGGTGTCCCTAGTGGACGAGTTGTAGTCTCGTGAGGGTTTACAGCAATGATACCCACAAACATTTTACAAAGTAAAAAGGTAGTAAAACTAATGCACACAAAAGCAAAAAGACAAGCGAAAAGAGAATAAAGATGTTAGTGACTAATCAGGTGAAACTTCTACTCCAAGTTACTAGTTGTTTTGTTTTATTCTAAATTACCGAATAAGTAAATTCTCCGATTATTTTTACCATTCTTCATATACACAGCCAACAAAATATTAAACAACTCATTTTTGCCCACAACAGTCATAAGTGCAGTTGATAAGAGAGTAATATTTTTGTCCTAAAGTTCTATCAGATTTCACATCTTTTTGGAGCAATAGAATAATATTTCTGATTTTTCTGATTTTTTTTCTTTGATTTTTCACTATTTTTTATTTATATACAATATCTTCCATCTATGTAGCGAGCTTTGGGTCGGTGGCTCCCAAACCAGTTGGTTTTAGGGCACCAGGTGTTAAGACACCCCTACGGACTTAATTACCCAGACTTCAGATATAATATATTTTTGCAGCATCTTTGATCCATGTAGCGAGTGTTGGGCCAGTGACTCCCAAACCAGTTGGTTTTAGGGCACTAGGTGTTAAAACACCCTTACAGACTTAATAACTCGGATCTCGGACGTTTTTTTTTTTTTTTTTTTTTTTTTTTTTTTTTTTTTACTCCATTGCTTTTTAAGATGCTTCTTCCAATTAAACTAGAGCACTGAATATTACAAACTTTTCAATTTTAGTTCATGTCTATATGTTACCATGTATGTTGATAATATCTGTCAACTGAGCATATGAAGATTCATTTTAGTCAATTTTATGGAGAATTTACAAATTAAATAATTCAAAAGGAAATAAACAAAAATTAACTTGTTTCGAAATAGGTTTGAGATACGTCTCAGGAGTGGATACTCCTTACTCGGCTATCTCTTACTAATTTCACCCTTTTAGTTAAAATGAAAACTTAAAAATGCAAAATATTTTTGTAATTTTTTTTGAAAATTTTTCAATTTTTTTGTATTTTTCGAAAAATTTTGGACTAAAAATAAAAACAACATACAAACTAAAAACAAGGTACTAATCAACTAAATCCCTCCCCCAAACCTAAATGAGACATTGTCCCCAATGTCTTAAACAGTAAAAGGAGAGTTAAGAAGGTCGTACCTGGTTAGCTGAAATCTATAGGAAATTAAAGGTTAAGATCCAGATTAACTCTACGCCTCTTACCACGATCGTCTTCAGACCAATTTATCTTTGATAGGATAGGGTCAACTTGTGGCTCATGAGCTAAGAGTTGATCTATTAGATCCGGAGCAGTTCTGGCAGTAAAGAGGAGTTCTTTCATAGGTTTTGACACGAACCCATTTCTCCGAGCATCATCAAGAAACACACAAAGAAAATCATAAAATCCATCAACGTTAAACAATCCAAGTGGTTTCTGGTGTATGTTCAGGTTTGCCCAAGATAGAACTATAAAAATTTCCTCTAATGTACCCAAACCACCTGGCAAAGCAAAAAGCATCAGCAGCATCCATTAATCATTTCTACCAGGCGTTCAGACAACCTGGCACGATCAGTTCCTCTCCGTTTGATGACCCAATAAGATTTGCCTCTGCCAAGGGTTTTGGGATGATTCCCAAAACATGACTGCCTCCTTCTTGTACGGCCTTTGAAACGATCCCCATTAATCCAAGATTTCCTCCGCCATAATATAAGTGCATATTCCTTGCAGCTAAGACTCGACCCAATTCCTGTGCTGCTTCTATGTATTGTGGCTTAGTACCAACACTACTACCGCAAAACACGCAGATGTTTTCAACTCGTCTTCTTGAAGTGGCTTCCATTTTTTATGTATTTCTTTTTCAATCAGGATGCCTTCAAAAGTGCAATGACGGGCTGAATTTATAGTACCTGAAAAGGGGTGAGTAATAATAGCACTAATATCTTCCAGAGGACGATTGTTAGCTAAACAACAAAAGAGATCGTGAAAGGTCAAAAAGTCTGGATCCTGTCTACGAAAACAAAGATAATTACAACAGAAAAGCGAATCAAAGCAATAATTGAGGCAACGGAATTGTGTACGCAATACGCCACTCGCTTAGTATAAATTCATTAGGATGTGTCTCAAGATTTCATTCCTTATTCAGCCATCGCTAATGAATTGTTTCTCATCTTTGATTGCCAAACACAATTCCTTCTGTCTTAAAATGCTTCGTTTGTGCCTTTCCCTACAAAAATAACACACGAAATTAAAAATTTCACACAAAATATGAAAACAAATTACAACAAATTGCATGGGTTGCCTCCCTGCTAGCGCTAAATTTTTCGTCTTCAGCCAGACGTGACTGAAATTCATCTGTTAAGGAGGTTTCAATGTCGTTTTGGATGTCCGATCAAAAACAATCCCGTGAGCGTTGCTTTTGAAGGGTCTCTTCCAACGGTAAGGTGGCAAAAAGAGTTTTGTCCCATTCAGTGCTCGTGCCACCTTTTTGCTCTTTATTGTTCCAGTGGTTCCTGCAAAGAAAGAAAGAAAATCAGGAGGTCTCGTATGATGCTTGATTTGGAATGGAAGTTCCATTCTTTCAAGCTTCTGGGTGATTTCTTTGATCAGTACTCCCCAAAACAGCGATGTTTTTCCTGAATGCTCTGGATCTTTAATAAAGTCAGACATTTGCTCCTCCATTTGCTCTGCTTCTTGCTCCACCTTTTCTTCACAGATGAATTGTAAAATTTTTGTATTCAGCTCTTCATCTGTCATCTGTGAAATACATGCTTCAAAATTGTCAACCAGAGGATGCAAAGATGTTTCTGACATTAGGTCTTCATCCTCTGATATGACTGGAATGGATAGTTCAGATAGATCTTCTTCAAACATCATGGTAAAGCATGCTCCAAGATCTTCATTTTGAGGATTGAAAGTTTGATCCTCCGTTGTTGGTGCAGTTGGTACAAATAGATCAGCTTCATCCTCGTCAGAATCTGATAATAAAGTCAAATTGAGACTTTACCGGTTCGGATTCCTGAACTGATACCTCTGGTTGTTGATACTGCTCAGCCTCCTCCTCTGTTGAAGTGTCTTTGTGGATTTCTAGGTACTGAAGGCTTCATCAGTGTCATCTGAAACTGGTTCTTGAGGTATGTAGTTCTGGTTTTCTGTTAATTGTCTCATTTGATCTGTCATCTTTTGAATGAATTCTGATTGTCTCTGAATACTTTCAAGTTGCTTCAGGCTTGTTTCAAGCATTGTATCCAACTTTTCGTCTCGTTTCTTGGAAAATATTTTGAGCATATCAATCAATTGTTCTTCCTCTGATGGTTCTGGTTTTTGTTGCGGATAGTAGGTGGATGGTGGATAAGATGGAAAGTATAATGGTTCTGGCATCCAGTGATAATTGTTGGGTTGGACAACAGGCCTCAGAAAACCGGACTGTTGCTCCCAGATGTGGGGTGTATCTTCTTGTAAAGCTCGTAATCTTTCAATCTCCCAGTAGTGTTCCATTTTTAAATTACCTGAAAATACAATAAAGAAATAAAAATTAAGATAAAGATAAAGAAAATTAGATACAAGTAAATTAGATAGTTTCAAAATTAACAACTCAAGAAATATAAGTCCCCGGCAACGGCGCCAAAAACTTGACCGGCGTAAACACACACGTATAACGCAAGCGCACGTATCGTTCAAGTAGTATAAAAATATCGATCCCACGAGGACTTAATTCCTACTGTGTTATTAATTATTGATACTATTTATTTACAAATATCTAATTAAATGGAGAAGAGAATGATTGTTTGATTGGTTGAATGTGGTTTTACAAAATAAATAAATAAAAAGACAAAATAAAATACTAAGGAAAATAACAAAAGATACAAAGATCTAGGGTCGTGAATCATTCTAATATCATTTAAAAGATGAAGTGGTTATTTTATGTTTGTGTAATAAATCAGTTTACTAACCTGGAACACTAAATTATGCAAAAGCCTCTGTCGATGGTCAGACACAAATACCCAGTTTAACCCAATTGAACCATATGTCTATGTCAACCAAATTATCTGGATTCATTAAGTGTAAGTTCCAATTATGGCTACCCCCGCCCGACAGGTATATTCCTATCCTGTAAGGAAATCTATAAAGGGTTATCTATCCTCAAGGAAGATCGTGGGCTATTAAGTCTAAGGCTGAAACCTAAAATCCCTATGTCTAGTTCATTTTAGATTTACGACATCAATCTTATTGGTGATCAGACAACAAGAAGCATTAAGCTTAAGACTTAATAAGTAAACCTTTAAATTACCCAAACTATAAAATAACCCCTTATAAACCGGTGATATTAGAATTCATCACAACCCCAGATAACTAACACATAACTAGGGCTAGTAACAACTTAAAAGTAAAAGACATAAAGTAAAAATACTGAAAAGTAAAAGACATAAAGTAAAACTGAAAAGTAAAATAAAATAAAATGCTAAGGTAAAAGGAATTACTTTTACTACTACTAATTTAGATATCTCCCATAAAATAATATATAAACTTGTGATATTATTTTACCAACCGACCAATCTGGCGGTATCCTGATTAAGTCAAATTAAGTCCAACCAGCCATATAGGCGGTAATATTTGTCCATAATCCAGCCATAAAGGCGGTACCAAAATAAATTTACCAACCGACCAATCTGGCGGTATCCTTGATTAGTCAGGTTTAAACCAGATTAAATTGAATTGCCAACCGACCAATATAGCGGTATCCTTTATTAATCAGTATTTTAAATAGTGAATATATTATTTTTAAGGGAGATTAATCTAAATAGTAACAGTAAAAGAATTACCTTTCACCCTAGCTTGGGAAATTACCTCCTCATTACTGAAAAGTAAAAACTGAAAAATTAAAGAAAGAAAAGTATTGTGAGTAAAAGTAAATTGCGGAAAGTAAAAACTGAAAAGTAAATAAAAGAAAGTGTGAAACTGAAAATTAATTACTGAAAACTAAAAATAAACAAACTAGATACAATCTTCTTATTTATTCATTAAGAATTTCAAGGAAGAAAGTATGAATTTTACAAATGAAATGGCTTGGTATTTATAGGCAAAATTTTGCCAACATCAAATCATCCATCAAATTCTCCACCAAATCCATTATTAATTTCTCCACTAATTACTCCACCAAATCCATAATTGCTCCACTAATTGCTTATCTTGTTTGGTGTTGATTTGATAATTTTTATTAATTATTAATTAATTAATATTTTGCTTTGAAAATGATTGATAATGACTTTTAATAATTACACTCCACACACTTCTGGATGGTTCATCAATTTCGGTCATGAAATCATCAGAATTCGAAAATATTTTCTCTTTCAAAGTTGTAGATCTTTGAGTCTTCTTTAATCTGGAACTTGAATCAGCTCAATCCGATATCTGAGTAAAAAGTTATGCCAAAATACGACAGATGCACAAAACTGGAATTTCCAAAACTGCACTTCGTCAAAACGCCCTTTCAAATTTCCAATCTTCAAAATTAATATATCAAGTCCAATAATTGCCCTTATTTGATCCACATTTCGTCCTAAATGATTTCATTAAGACCCGATATTATTTTATCTGCAAAATAAACTAAAACACATCAAAACGTTCATCAAACCCGAGAAACTAAACAAAATATTAAGTAAAAGGGGCGGTAAATATTGATATATTTTCCGCTCATCAATATGCAGGTCCTGCAACATAAAATTATGGCACTCAAAGCCCAGTTCCAGGGAGCTGACCCTAGGAATGACAGAGGGAAAAGGAAAGAAGCAGCCATGGTGGAGGACCTCTGTGAGGAGGGGCGGCTAGAGGATTACCACAACGAAGGAACCCAGAGAAAGAGCCACATCAAGATCAATAATGCGGATTCCAATGCAGAGGGCTCCAGAAATCAGGGCCATACGTGGAGAGAGTTGGAACATACAGAGAAAGGTAAAGGTCTGAGTCGTAACAAAAATGATGTCCATTGGAGAGAGGAATTTATCGACGAAAGGTTGGTGGCTGCAACAGCGAAGAGAATTAGGAGCATTGGGTACAGATCTCGACGGATCTGACTGACCTGGTAATCAGGGGGATGTCCACCTCACCAGTCCAGGAGTGGATCGAAGAGGAGTTGAAGCCCCAAGATTTCCCCCCACCTGGCTTCGACAAGTACACTGGGAAATCAGACCGAGTTACTCACTTTGTTTGGTTTCGGTAGAGGATCTCACTGTAAACCAGCAACGAGGCTATGATGTGCAATTTGTTCGTCACCACTCGCGCTGGCAATGCCCTATCTTGGTTTCTATAATTGCAAAATAGATCCATAAGAAGTTTTGAATGTCTGGGACGGAAGTTCATTGAGCAGTACCATGGCAATTGTCCCACTAAAGTTATTATGGCAAACCTGCAGCTATAGCAGAGTTATGATAAGCTTCCCAGTAAATACTCACAGAGGTTCGTTGACAAGATGAACATCGTCAACAATCTAGATTTGAATTTTGTAGCAGCCTTCTTCGTCAAAGGGTTGATCAACAGGTCCTACATTTATGAGCAGTTCTTGAAGGCACCTCTGCATGACAAGTCGGAAGTACGGACCAGAGCAGAAGGCCTACAGAAGGCGATGGAGAATAGAACCAGGATGTCTCAAGCCGTTGCGATCACAGTGGTAGGCCATAAGATTCAACGTATGAGAGTGGGTGTTTCGAAAAATCCCAAAGGTCCAGCAATATGGGAAGTTATGAGAGCAATGAGAGGGTCATTTCGAGGCCATTGAGGACAAAGGCAAAAGAACCTATAAACTCTTGAATGCTAGAAATATGAAGGCAGTGCACATGACATGGAATGCATATATCTTTAAAAAAATATTATATGTAAGAATTTTGTGCTTCTTTAATTTAAATGAAATATTCTTACTATTTGATTGTCCAATATGTGTTATGCCATGGGCTTTACCATAAACAAAATAGGTCTGACGCTTGGTCGGAAAATCCTTCTGTACCTAGCCACATCAAGGACGATCCGGAAATTCGGACCCTAAAAATGAAATGTCTATCGAGGTCTGACAAGGAAAAAGAAAGACTCTGATGTATGGTAGAAAAATTCATCAGAGCATAAAGATTTTGAAAGTTGGACTCTAAAAAGGAATTATCTATCAGGGTCTGACGAGGAAAAAAGAAGACTATAATGTATGGTAGAAAAATCCATCAAAACATGATGATCTAGAAAATCAGACCCTAAAGAAAAAATGTCTATCAAGCTCTGATGAGGAAAAAAAAGACTATGATGTATAGTCGAAAAACTCATCAAAGCATGAAGTTTCTGAACGTCAGACCCTAAAAATGAATGTTTATCAGAATCTGACGAGGAAAATGAGACTCTGATACATGGCAATAAATCCAACCAGAGTATAGGAATCCATGGGATCAGACCCAAAGACGAACAATCTACCCGGGTCTGATAGGGAACGAAAAATATGAGAAGACTCTGATGTATGGCAGAAGAAGCCTATCAGAGTATGAAAACCCAGAAAGTCCAACCTGTAATGGCTATCAAGTTCTGACGAGACGAGACAAATGCAAAATTCTTCTCAAGACCAAAAGCATTCATTACCGAAATAAGTATTACACAAACGAAAGAGCCTGACTTCAAAAGCTCATCATCAGAGATTGATTCCAAAAGTCTCTCATCATAGTCCAGGTTCAGGACCTCCCGGTAGAAGGTCAAAGGCGTTGTTAGACAATATAACGATACAAAAAGATAAGTTCAAGATATCAGATGTACTTCTTCAGGGCATGAATAATAGGACCTGAATGTCGCAATCAGGTCGGGGCATGAGTATCAGAGCATGAAAATCCAAATCAAGTCAGACACTGATCAATACAAATACTGATCAACTCAGATGTTGACCAAGTTAATCAAGCTGGGACAGAGCCCATCAGATCAGCATCACGTGAATGTCAGGTCAGATCATGAGCTGAATTATTAAGGATATGATAGGAGATAGACTCACGTCAGAAGATAAATTCAGGACATGAGCTAGTTTCAGTCAGGTGCTGACTCGACAAGTTCAAGACATGAGTTAGTCTCAATTTCAGGTCAAGGCCCATGTACGTCAGGTCAGAGGGTCATAATCAAATCAATACATCATCATAATCAAATCAGAACTCATACATCAGAATCCTATCAAAACTCATACATCGAGGATATTTCAGACATATCTGATCATAATCGAATCAAACCATATCAAATCAAAGCACATCAATTCAAATTACACTAAATCACACGAAACCATTCGATCTGTAGCAAACCAGTTCATATCATATCATATCATATCACATCGAATCAAATAACATCAGATCATACACATCAAATACATCTTAGTCATATCAAATCTAAATCATAACACATCGTATCACATACCATAAAGGTCAAAGAAGATTACAAAAAAAGACCTATATGGTCAATTCATAACAGAAAACTTACTTAGACGATCGAATACTATGTAGCTGCAGTAACTAACATCTAAACCTTTTACTTTGATGTCACTCTGTAACACCCTGCCAGAGGTAGGAGGCTACCGACAAGAGACATGAATAATCTACCTCCCTAAGCCTCAAGCCTAACAGAAAACATACATGACGCATCCTAAAAATCGGACATTCTTGAACACAGTCCAGCACCATAACGACATTTCACAAATATCATATACACTAAAAAGACCATTGATCCAATCCAAAACATATAAATTCTTAATATCAAAACTCAATGGCTCTATGCCCAAAACTATACGTGCAAATCAGAACATTATTTACATACACATAAATACGTACATTGCACGATCCAACAAAAATTAAACAAATAGAATGTTATACACATAGACATTTCCCCATGACTCTATAATAGGTGACTATAGGCTAGGTGGTCCTTCGTCTTGAGCTTGAATATCCAAAACTTGATGGCTGACCGATCTAGTTGCCAAGCTACAAAACTAGCAAACTGAGGTGGTGTGAGTTATAAAACTCAGTAAGTAACCACATACATCAGGAAATACAAAAATAAATTTCAGAAAAGTATGAATAAATACAAACATATATACATATACATATATGAAATTATCTACCAGAAAACCTTTAAACTTTGTACTACTCTTTACCCTTCTTAAACATAACGTCTTTCAAGAATACATGTATATTTATGATCCATAAACTGAGTTCATAAGGCTTCTTAATAGACAACCAAAACTTTAAAACAAAACTTTAATATCTCAAAATATTTGAAATATCGTCAAATCAGAAAGTCTTAAATATCTTCTTTAACATCAAGTTAAGTATTAAATCCTTTATACCAATAACCTTATGAATGATTGTCATCAATGTTACATATACATACTTAGAAACGTACCTGATGCGAATCAGAAACCTTACTCTCAAACTCCTTCGAACGTTAAAACCTCGAGTTGCATACACACATATACACATTCAAAAACATATCTCATACAGATTCCCAAATCTTCTTCCTAACAAATAAACCATAATCTTCAAGCAAACGGATCACGCACACATGTCCCGCACAATTATCAAAAAGTTAGTCTCATCCAACCAACATGAACATGACACACAAAAGAATTCTCTATACAGTCAAATGACATTCATTTTCAGAAACAGAGTCTTTTCACACAAATGCATATGTTATCAGAAACAGAAGTATATTACAAGATCCATACAGTCAACTTCATTCACAATCAAAAACAGAAATCAGAATATGAATTCTTTATAGACAAACGTACACATTATCAAAAACGAAGAACACATTACAAGTTCTTTACAAGCAATTATATCTATTACTATAAACATGAATCATACTACAGAATCCATATAGTCAACTTTTACATCATCAGAAGTCACAATACACAATAATCATCTTTCAAAACCTGAATTATTCAAAAATGTATCTTTCTAAAATTAGAAGCTTCTAAGATCCAGAATCATCAAAACTATTCAGACGTCTATTTTCCGAGTTACACGTAAGAACCAAGCAATATCCGAACAGTACTATATAGACAGACGGTAGTGGGCTGTCATTTTCCGATGGTCAAAACTCCATATCAGAATCAAATGCCACAGAGGGCCAAAAACTAAAGTCATCATGAGGCTCTGTGACGAAAATATTTTATCAAGCATCTCGATGAAAATATAGTATAAAATATGAAATAAGTGTTGAGATGAAAATTTATCATATCATATCAAATCCTAAAATAGGGTTATCCGAAATCTTTTTTCTTCCAAAATTACTTTTAAATATAATATAATTATCGATAAAATATAAAATAAAAGTATCATAAAACTGAAGTACTAACTTACAGATTTGTAATATAACAGAAGTCGAAAACGTCAGGACTCAAGAAAACGTCAATAGGAACTGACATCAGAAAACTTATGTAAATTAGAATCAAAAGAAATTCAGACACTTAAGACACGAGATAGAATCGTATATCATCATTTGAAAACATATATCATATAATCTGAAATCATATTTTGAAAACATGGCTGAAATCTGAAGCATAATAAAATGTATATCATATCATCAAAAACCATACAAGACGTCCATTGCCGATCACGGGTATAGATATGAAAATGTTCGTAACAAGACCATATCAACGGAGGGTAACAGAATGTCTGTAGTCAGATGGGCAGAGCCCCATAAACAGAGGGTGTACAATGTGGTGAAATCGTTTCACATTAAAAGTGGAATCAAAATATTTTTTGTTTGTTTGGGAAAACTTTTCAAAAACCACATGCAGTTCGCTTAATACAAAAGACACACATTCAAAGGCATTCATTCACATATCAAACACATCAAAAAACAAATATTTATCTGTCATCGTATGATAAGAAGCCCACAGGGATGGCACATCACACAACAAATTTTATAGTCATCAGACATTGTAACCAAACCCCTCAAACCCATGGCTTTAACCAACCCAAACCCGTGGTGACTTAGTCAACTTAAACTATATGTATTTCTATACAGATAAATTTACTTATACATACATATACACACACACACATACACATATATTTACACACATTGTTCCTACGTACAAACAACAACCAACATGTTGGTACACATAACTTGGAATACTTAACTCGTCTCACGAACACTTCTGATCCAAGTCTAATTTGTCAAAACAAGCGACGAAATAATTAGAACCGGTGATATGCTGAATTCTTGACTCAATTATACAAACTTCTAGATTTTTCCGGAACACCCAAATTAAATCTGTTTTCAACGATTCTAGTTTCATTAAATGTTCAACGATTCTAGTTTCATTAATCTCAAAACATCTAATATAATATATTCGTAGCACTAGTTTCAGTTTCCAGTAAAATTCAGAAAATCTTCCAAAAAGTATAAAATTGTTACAAACGAATCCGAAATATTTCAGATTTATCTCGTTCCTCTCAAAACCAAACAAATACATCTAATACATTATAACATATCATTTCAGGACCATCAGATAACTTAAATTCTAGGATTGTACATTTTGGAAAAACTTCCGACAATGCTACGGAAGGATCTTGGATCCTCCGAAATTTTCCGGATTCATCCAAATATTATTATATCAGTATAATTAGCTCATATCTAACATTACTTTCATCGAAGCACAGACACACGCGAAATCTGATTTTATCAGAAATTCATTAATCCTACCGGATCGGTCTAATTCATTCTAATTTCACCTGAATTCTACCAAAAATACAAATTCGATACATTCTAACTTATTCAATTCAATACAAATCAATATGTTATCTACGACACTACTGAAGTATCCGAATACAAATTGAGAAAATTAAAAATATCAATTTTTTTACTGGGAGGTCTTATCGAGATTCTAAAGGTATATACAGGCTCCCAACACTCCCACGGATGTGTAGGAATCAGTCGAATTTCAATCAGAACTATTGTTCACTCGAATGTTACTTTTCAAAATATTTTCTCATTTTACGTGCAACCGAGCTTGGATTAGAAATATCATCACCACTATCTTGTAGTACTCTCCGAGATCTTCAATTTGGCGAGTGGCTCGAGCCGTGAAACAAAGTGACAAGTCGATATTATGGTGAGTAGGTGTGCACGTTCTTCACGTCGA